>CM053563.1:21395943-21507949 GCA_028646485.1 Cryptoprocta ferox
TTAAGAAAGGATGCTGTATTTTGTCAAATGCTTTTTCTGCATCTATCAACAGGATCAAATGGTTTTTATCTTTTCTTTTGTTAACGTGATGTATCACATTGATGGATTTGCGAATATTGAACCAGCCTTGTAAGCCAGGAATGAATCCCACCTGATCATGGTGGATAATTCTTTTTATATGCTGTTGAATTCGATTTGCTAGTATCTTGTTGAGGATTTTTGCATCTGTATTCATTAAGGATATTGGCCTGTAGTTTTCTTTTTTTGTTGGGTCTCTGTCTGGTTTGGGAATCAAGCGTTTATATTGTTTTTAAAGGATATATATTTTTCTATTAACAGTGAGAACTGGTAAAAGAAAATATTCTCTTTAACACATATAAGACTTTAGAAATTTTGTGCATGTAATTTTTAAAATCACAGAATAAAATGTTATAAAATTAAAAGCTATGTATAAATTTGCATCAAGGCCTTATCATCAATTTCCATAGAAAGCTATGGAATTTTTTTCCTGGAAAGTAAGAGAACTAAAAAACAGCAAATTGAATTACAAAGCAACGTAAGTGGGATTACTCCTTAGGTGCTCATCAAAATTTTATAGGTAGGTTTCTTCAACCTCCCTCTGAAGAACCAAATCTGAAAAGTGGGTATTTCTTGAACCTCCTACAACTAGAAGTTGTAGAAGTTCTAGAAAAGTGGGGTAGACACACTTGAGAACAAATGACCTATGGCTGAATGAATGAAAATACATTCCTGTATATATTTGTGGCATAATTACAGAATAGGAAACCAAAGGAGATACTTCTAGAGAATCTCAAAGAAAATACTCAACTCAAGGGACAGAACTTTGCTACCTGCCGTGAATTCAAGGTCACACTTGAACTTGAGCAGACCATAAGAACAAGACATATGATAATTCAGGCAACACTGAAGACAGACAGTCCCTTTTCCAGGTCAGTGTTTTCACCTCAAATGTCAAATTCACATCCTTCCAGAGCTCTCTCTCTCTACTCCCTGTACTAAGTCATCTAAGGTGTTCAACTCTTCACGACTGAGACAACATGTACTCTGCGTAACTTTAAGAATGCATTAGGCCTACTCACTAATAACTTATCATGTGAATTAAAATGAATATAAGTTTAGATTTAAACTGAGATAGAAATGAAATCTAAAAACCATCATGCTATAAAAAGGAACAAAGAAGGTATTAACTTTACTTATCTTGCTACTTGTCATTCTCTTGACACTCCAGCAAATTACAAGAGAATATATGAAATCTAAACTCCAAGATAAAATGGAAATTTGATTGAAAAACCATTTGATTTTTTTAAACATTGAATAAATGGTTTTTAAATCAGTATTTGGCTCAAGTTGATGCAGAATTAATTAGCATTACCTCTGCAATAGGATTTAAAAGAGGAAAAGAAAAATGCCTTTCAATAGTCACACAAAATAGCCAATATAAATTCTTCCAGTTAGTAGCATCTGAAAAATAAGAATAATTTAGTCAAATTTAAGAAACAACCACACTGAAGGAAAAATTTAATACTCTTTCTGAAACACTAAAAAGATATAAAAATACTGTGTGCCCATTATGACCCATAATGCATCTGGAAAAATAGAATAAGATTCAATTTATTATTTCATCATTTTAATTTTAATCAGTAAGCATACTAATGTCACATATACTTTGTAAAAATATAAATATCTTTAAAAGCTGTGTCTTACAATATGATATTCAAGAACACAGAGCTGATATAGGTCATAAAAGTAACCACTATGTGTAAGATATTTGAAATCTGATCAGAATACTATAATGGTCAAAGAAAAACACCTTCTTTTTAATCACTCATATTCAGCAACAGTGAAAATGTTCTACATATGCATTGGCTCTGAGTAACACATCTCATATCCGTTTCAAACCTGCCATGCTATCTTTTACTATTTTGATGATTACATAGTTCCGAATAAAAATGCATCCCACTCAAATTCTCAATAATAAGTCTGATTACAAAGATAACCTCCTAATCATAAAAACTTATTTTAAGACAAGTATTATGCAAATATAGCATGGAATTCGGACTTGCTGTAAGTAGAAGAAAAAGACAAGTGTAAGAACACTGCACATTTGACATTTGACACCTACTGCATTTCTGTGCATTCACCTTGCATCCCCTGATATTCTCCTTTGAAGTGCTAGGTTAAAAGTGTATTTACACTAGAAAGTTACTGATAGGCTTAATAATATGAGAGAACTATGTGTTTAAGAAAGCAAGACTTTCTAGATAAGAAACCTTCAAATATTTTCTATTTTATATGTTTTTATGACCTTCCTTATAAAGAGGGAATGTTTCATGTGCAACACCTGCAGACAGAAATAGATGTACATTTCACTCAAACCCAATCAAATATATGAAATATAAAATACAGACATGAAGCAAACTATGATAGCAGCAGTGATTCTCAGGGCAGCATGTGCAAAATCCAATATTTTGCTATCTATTTACATCACGGTGGTCAGAAAAGAAATGTGCCAAAACTCCCTTTCCCATTCCACTTGAACTGGTTCCCCACAATTGAAACAAACATCTCCTGTGACATTAAGTTGTCATCAGCCTGTGTGATCCCCAGTTCACTCAACCTTTTCTTTTTCATCTGGCCCTTCTGTGTGGAGGCAGCAACTAGTTCATTTACAATTTCACAGTTGCCTTCCACTTGCTCAGAAAGGTTGGATCTTGCATAAAGCTCCATTTTGCCAGTTGCACATTGAATCAGCTCTTCTAGATCCACCCTTTCCGCTGCATCTGCCTCCTCGCTTGTCTGAATTTTAAGTGCTCTATTTTCTGGAAAAACAAACAAATATAGTAAAATGTACAAAATAACCCAACAAAACATATATATATTTCTATATTCTAATTAGAGCTTTCAAGTTTTTTCTGCCAAGGATTCCCGCTGTTGTCTGACTAGATTCCATGGATTCTTTGCCATAAGTATTTCAATGAACAGTTCTCTTAGTCTTCATAGCAAGGTTTTCTGACCCTCATACAGGATTACCAATTTTGAATTATTTTCTCTTTTTATCTTAGAATCTCATTCACTCAGCAGACCTTTTCTGGATATTGATTATCTATTAAGCATGGTGTTAGGAGCTAGATACAAAGATTAGTAAGAGTGCCACTCTTCCCAAAGGAACTTTCCTTCTAGCAGCTAATGCCAGCATTAGAAGTGAGTACTGAGGGGCAAAATTCTACATGGCTCCTATGACGCCCACATCCCTGGTGTTACTTTTGGGATTGTTAAATGGCAAAAGGATTTTGCACATGTAATTAAGGTTACTAATGAGCTGACTTTAAGGAGATAATTCAGGAGTCCCTAATCTGATCATATGGGTCCTTTAAAGTTTTTTTTTTTTTTTTTTCTGGCTTGATGAAGAAGAGGAAAGTATGAAGAAATTCAAAGCATGAGAGATTTGAAGCATGAACAAAATTTGCCTTAAGCAAGGTTCTCTTGAGGAAGGTTGGGTAGATAGAGGGGGTTCTGGGGCAAGGACTGGACAGTGGCCTCTAGAAGCTGAAGCAATCCTCAGCCAATTACAAAAAAATGGAGACCTTAGTCCTACAACCTCAAGGAAATGGATTTTGCCAACAATATGAATGAGCTCCGAAGCAGATTTCCCCCCTAGAGCTCTCAGATCAAAGCCCACTCCCCTCAACTTCACCCTTATGAGACCCTAAGCACATAATGTAACCAAGCCCACCTGGACTTCTCACCTACAAAACTGTGAGAAGAAAAAGAACTCACAGATAACTAGAGTGGATCCTGATGGATGATGAGGACTACTTTCCTCATCTATGCCAATGCTTAATCCCTTTCTGACTGAGGTTTCACGGTAATCTGGGTCATGGCTTAAAAGCCACTAATTTCCTCCTGAGCTCAGCTTTGCTGCCAAGAAAGACAGTTGACAGGGAGGCATTTACTTCTGCCAGTAAAAAATAGAGACAAACTCCACGATCCCCTCCGATAAATGCAGGCACATGCATTTCTCTGACTCCATCCTCAACAAATGCCAGCAGGAGCTACCATTGCTATCATATGCCCAGTTTTATTCTATAAAGGCACAGAAAGCCAAGCATGATAAGAAGGGAACTGCAGGACCACAGAAACCACACACCAGGGTTTTGAATGAATAGGTGACCTAGTTGACCTTGAAAGTTTCTTTCACCCTGAGAGTCTACAATGTTACAGCTTTTCCAAGTTTCTCTATCTCCATGTCCAAGCATATGGCAGTTATCTTTGTTAAGGAGGAGAGGAAGACTCAGATCCTTAATCAGAGATTAATGCTGAAATAAAGTAAACTAGGATCTCATTTTTATTTTTAAAAATCACTAAATAAAACATACCGTCAGTTTCATCTTGGACATTTTCTTGTAGATCAGAGAAGATTGTAGGTTTCACCAAGACAACAGCATAACCTTCATTATTATGTATGACATTATTCACCATGGATATTCTGGGAATGTCATAATGCTCATCCAAGAAGTCCTATGGCATTGAAAACAAATGTTTTAAGGAACTGTCACATTCAACATTGCCCGCTTGAAAAATCTCACTTTTTTCAGGCTATTCTAAAAATAAAGTAGAAAGCTATGCTTATTAATATGTGGTAGCACAGTCTGAACTCTGAATGACACAGCATTCCTCTGTCATTTCTGCAGATCTATAGACCTCCGCAAAGTATTCTCGCAAAAGACCCTCAATCACCAACTATTGATATCAAGATGATTATTAAGATGTATGTACTGTTTGTGCTTTTCAAACCCAGAAACAATAGAACTCAACTTGGGAACTCAACAAAACATAATTATTTCTTAGATGAAACCATTCTAACCTTTGAAAACAAGGTGTTTTAGCAGGTGAACTCACCTTAATGAGTATCCCTTCCTTGCAGTGATGGATCCCATTGTCACTCAAGGTGCACTTACTCCCAGGATATATTTCTATACCAGCACCCTACAAGGTACATTTCAAGGTATCACAATCAGTTTTTTAAGGCAGGACTACAAGAGAAGATTTATTAATCATTTCTTAAACATTAACACAGTGCAAATACAAAGTGTTTTACAGAAAGTTTTATTACATATTTCTAATCAACATTTCCATTTGCTCCATTTCCAGCAAGTTGTCTATCATATATCACTTTCAAAAACCATGCAGATACACACACAACACTGGCTAAGATTATCAATACTTGATTATTGTTCCAGTCCATTTCATTCGGGACAAGTCAGTCTTCTGATTTTGCCAAAGGAAAAAAACAAAATATTTAACAATTTTGCACTTATTCAAAATAAACATCCTCTCTGAGATACTAAATTAGTTGGAGAATGGTATTTGAGACTAGGAAAATATTGCAATTTAAGTATAGAAAGAATTTTTTAAAACACACCAGTTTAAAAACATCCCAACATAACTTAAAAATCACTTCTATGAGCTGAACAATTAACAACCTCCACTACTACACACTTTAAAATTAGCAACCAATTCAAGTGGTTCAGTAATACAAAGTAACCAGAAAAATCCATGCATGGCACAATTCTTTCACACTGTCCCTTGGGACCACATGGTACCAATTAAGTAACAGTAACAGTAACAGGAATAACTTATTTCCTGAAACCATACTAAGCACTTTGGGAAGTAAAAATAATTTACTCAAATCTCTATAGTTAAATCATTTTTGGAATAACTTAGTACACAATATCATACATGAAGAAGAGTTGCTATTAACCATTTATATGTTGAGGTTTTTTTTCTAACAGGAGTAGTACCATGAGAAAATTTATTATTAATCTCCCTTCTGGGGATACAAGAACATATATGCCTAGATGGCCCACCACACACTAATCTAACTCTCTGTTAGGTAAAAAAAAAAAAAAAAAAAAAAAAAAAAAATCTGCCAATTGGGCTTTCTACCCCAGACTTGAAACTGAAGAATCTGGTAATCCATAAACACCAGACACAGACCAGAAAAGCCTCCCCAAAAGCCTGAACTTGCTAGCCAAAGGACCGGGCAGTCTAGAAGGACAGAAGACTTTCAGATAATTATAGCTCTATAGCAGTCAAACACTACAGACAAAAAACAGTGGCCCATCCCCATGCTGGCAAATGCCAAGAGGAGAGAATAGGCTTCTACCTTCTCAAGCCTGTAACCAGGCACCCCAACTCTCCCAATGAGGTGGTGTCAGAGAAAGCCAAGCAGAAAACCAGGATTTGCATCCCCACTGGCCAATAACAAGGCCTTAGCAGCATCACTGGAGGCTACACACTCCCACCTGACAGTAACAAGATGCCACCCTCCCTCTCCACTACAGCAGTATCAGAGCAGGCCTGGTAGAAAGTCTGGACTTTCACCATTGCTCAGTGGTAACAAGGCCACTGCCATGGGTCACAGTGTCAGTGGATACCATGTGGGAAACCAGAATTTCCACCCCCTCCCAGCAGTAACCAAGAGCTGTCCCACTCAAACTGGTATCAATGGAGGATAAAATGGGGAACCTAGACTTCTACCTCCCTCCACCTGCAGTACTCTTCATCCCATCCCCTCCTGTAGGGGTATCACTAAAGCTAAAACAGAAGATCCAGACTCTCATATTATAGTACAAGATGTCCAGGTTTTGATGGAAAGTCACCTGTCATACTAAGAGTCAGGAAGATGTCAAACTGAATAAGATGGTCAATAGATGCCAAAACCAAGATGTCATCTAACAAGTAGATGACAATGATTTTAAAGCAGCCACGATAAAAATGTTTTAATAAGCAATTATGAACATAGTTAAATGTAAAATGAAAGGCGCACATAGAAAGTCTCAGCAAAAAAAGCCTAGAAGATATAAAAGACCAAATGGAAATTACAGAACTCAAAAATAACTGAAATAAAAAGCTCTGTGGATGGACTCAACAACAGAAAGGAAAAGAAGGAGGAAAGAATCAGTGAACTAGGAAGATAGAACAGTAGAAATTATCCAACCTGAACAACACAGAGAAAATACACTGAAAAAGAAAAGTGAACAGAGCCTCAGGGACTGGTAAGACTGTAACAAAATACTAACATCAAGAATGAAATGAGATAGCAGTACTGACCCTGCAGACATCAAAAGGTTAAAGATTAAGGGAATACTACAAATAACTCTATACCTGTAAATTTGACAACTTAGCAGAAGAAATGATCACCTGTCTCCCCAGGCGGGTGTGAGGCCTAACGGGCCGGGTGGGAGGTGGTGCATATAATACCTGGTGCTCCAGGAGCCACGGCTACCACTGCCACCAACCAGGAAAGCCCTTCACCCATCCACAGGGGCTCTGTAACCTACGATCATATCTGTTAACTCACTCAATATGAAATAGGTCATTTGAACAGCCCTATAACTATTAAGGAAATTGAATTCATAATTTTAAAACTCTCAAAAAAGAAATCTCCAGGCCCAGATGATTTCACTGGAAAAATCTACCAAACATTTAAAGAATTAATACAAATTAGGGAAGGGAATACTTCCAAATTCATTTTATGAGGCTGATATTATCATGATAACAAAACTTGACAAAGATAGCGCAAATAAAGAAAACTTCAGACCAATATCCCTCATGAATACAGATGTAAAAACTCACAAAATATTGGCAAATATAATACAGCAATATATTAAAAAATATAGGCTATGATTAAGTTGTGTTTATTCCAGGATGTCAAACTGGTTCAAAATTTGAAAATCAATTAATGTAACCCACCATTTTCTTTCTTTCATAAAGAAAAATCCTGTAATCATATGAAATGGTGCAGAAAAAACATCTGACAAACATCAACACACATGCATTACAAAAATTCTGACAAAACAGAAATAGAGAACTTACTCAACTTGATAAAGATTATTTACAAAAAGCCTATAATTAACCTTATACTTAATGGTATAATACTGAATATATTCTCCCTAATATCAAGAACAAGTAAGGATGTCCACCCTCACCACTCTTATTCAATATAGTGCTGGAAGTTCTAGTCAGTGCCATAAAGCAAAAAAAGGAAACAATACCATACAGATCAGAAGGGAAGAAATAAAACTGTCTTTGTTTGCAGATATGATTGTCCATGTAGAAAATCCCAAGAAATCTACAAAAACATTCTTAGAACTAATAAGAAAAGTCAGCACGGTCACAGGATATATGACAAACAAAAGTCAACCGTATACTAGCAATGAACACATGGACATTGAAATTAAAAATATGAGATGACTTATAATCACTTAAAAATGAAATATTTACATACAAATTTAAGAAAACACATAGAAGACTTGTATACTGAAAATTATGGAACGCTGATGAAAGAAATCAAAGATGAAAATAAATGGGAGAGACAGAGTGTTCACAAGATTGGAAGACTCAACATAAAAAAAGATGTCCATTCTCCCTTAATTGATTGACAGTTTTATTGGAAATCCTATCAAAATCTCAGCAAGATTTTTGGTAGATAGAGACAATATTTTTCTAAAACTTATATTGAAAGGCAAAAGAACTAGAATAGTTGAAACCATTTTGGAAAAGACAAAGTGGGAGGAATCACTGTATCAGATTTCAAGACTTAACATACAGTAGCAGATATTGGTGGAGGGACAGGTACACAGACCAGTGGAATGGAATGGAGAACCCAGAAACGGGCCTCACGAATTTCCCAGATGATTTTTGACAAAGGCATAAAATCAAGTTATTGGAAGAAGAGCCACCTTTTCAAGAAATGGTGTGGTTACAATTGGACACCTATGGGCAAAAAAATAAATAAGACTTAATCTAAAACTCATATTTACAGAAAAATTTACTCAAAAATGGATCATGACCTTAAATGTAAAATGTAAACTATAAATTTCTTAGGAAAATAAAAAGAGAAAATCTTTGATATCTAAGGCTGGGCAAAGAGCTCTTATACTTAACAGCAAAAGCACTACCCCATAAAAGGGAAAATCAATAAGTTGGATTTCACTGACATTTAAAGCTTTTCTTTGTAGAAGTCAACCTGAGGACTAATATCTAGAATATAAAAAGAACTCTCCAAAATCTACAGTAAAAAAGAATAATCCAATTAGAAAATAGGCAGAAGTCATAGACATTTCACTGAAGAGAAGATAAGGATGGCACGTAAGAATATGAAAAAATGTTCAACATCGTTAACCACTAGGTAAATGAAATGTAAAACCACATATCTATCAGAATGGTTAAAATTAAAAACAGTAAAAAAAAAATGCTGGTGAGGATGTGGAGAAACTATATCACTCAAACACTGCTGATGGGAATGTAAAATGGTGTAACTACTCTGGAAAACAGTTTGGCCATGTCTTTAAAAAAAAAAAAAAAAAAAGTAAACATGTAGCTACCATGTGCACTCCTGGGCATTTACTCCAGAGAAATGAAACGTGCTCACACAGTAACCTGTACACAAATGTTTGCAGCAGCTTTATTTACAATAGCCCAAACCTGGAAACAACCCAGATATCCTTCAACAGGTGAATAGTTAAACAAACTGGAATATGCTGGAATTCAGCAATAAAAAAAGAACATCCACTTTGTACCTGCAACAACTTGGATGAAGCGACAGAGAACTGTGTTGCGTGAAAAAAGCCAATCCCATAAGGTTATATTCTGTATGATTGTGTTTACATAACATTCTTGAAATGATGAAATAATAGAAATGGAAAAGAAACTAAAGTTTGCCAGTGATTAAGGAAGAAGTCTGAAGGAGAGGCAAGCAGATGTGGCTATCAAAGGCAACATGCAGGGGCACCTGGGCGGCTCAGTTGGTTGAGTATTTGACTTCAGCTCAGGGCATGATCTCACAGCTCGTGGGTTCAAGCCCCGCGTTGGGCTCTGTGTTGCCTGCTTAGGATTCTGTGTCTCCATCTCTCTCTGCCCCACCCCCTGCCCCCACTCATGCTCTGTCTCTCTCAAAAATAAATAAACATTAAAAAAATAATAATAAAATAAATAAATAAAAGGCAACATGCAGGATCCTTGGAGTGGTGGAAATACTCTACACGAATCATGTTATCCTGTTGTGCTATTGTACTACAGTTTTCCAAGATGTTACAGTAGGGTGAAAACTAGTATAGAGTATACATACAGGACGGTTCTGTATAATTTTTGTTACAACAGCACGTTAGTCAGCAATAATCTCAAAATAAAAAGTCTAATTTAAAAAAAGCAACTGAGCTTCAATTGTTACAAAATTGTTTACAAAATTAACAAATGTGAAGGGTCTAAATCTCAAAGCTATCCTAGAGAAACTGTGAGATTTCTTATTTTTCTTCCTTATGCAACTGAATCTGGCTGACTTAGTACATATAAGTGTCTGAACTTCTTTGAGGAAAGAGAACAGGAGTGTATACGTTTACATCTTGGTCCCACATTTTACTTATTTAGAACTTAAATCTAAACTTCTTCCCTAAAAAATAAGAGATTATCCTACCTTGGCACCATATAAATCTGAGTTCTTCATTAAAAACTCTGCTGATGTTCGCACTGTGACTCCTGTAGTCTCACACTGCAGCACACAGTTTTCCAATGTGGTCTTACCACGGTGAATGACTAGAATGAAACATGCAATCAAATGCTTTAAGTAATGTGTGTTTTCCAATATTAGAAACGGCCTAGAGCTGACATTATTAGGTGGTCTAAATATTTCTCTAGCTACCCTTTAAACTTTGTTACTGGAATTACAAATTCATAATTTATAAAACAATGACTAAAATCTTAAAGAAGCATTCTTTAAAAAGAATGAATTGATCTCAGAAATGTAAAATCAAGTTAAAAAGTACTTTTCATTACCAAAAATGTATAAAAATGAAAGTAACTTTCATGAGTATCCTGGAAGGGAGAAGAAAAAGAAGCCAATTCTAGAAAGGGCATACAGATCCTAGGAAACGAATGCCAGCACAATGTGAAAATAGCTGCATTAGTCTAGGGTTAAATTGAATACAAAGAACACAATATTGTAATGTTTAAAAGAAAAAAAATGATCACAAAGAAACCAATATTAAACTAACAAATTTTCAAGAACAGACTGAACTATTTTTTACTTTAGAGTAAGCTTCCTAAGTCATGTTATGTACATAAATAATCAGCCTTCCATACACTCAAGAGTAAGTTTATTAAATTGTATCTTCCAGGGAAAGTAAAGTTTTCCTTCAAAGCTTGGAACAAAATAATACACGAAATATTCAGATACTTACTCAAGATTCCTTCTACGGCATCATGCTGAATAAATTTTATGCTTGAGATCTTAATCTCTGCACCTGTACAATCCACAAAAGTATCTCCTTTGCCCCTCTTTTCTATCACAATATCATCTGGCAGACCATACCCTAAGGAAGAGAGCAAGAGTATTTAAGATGGATGAGGGGAAATGTCTAAACACAAAATTGCTACAGTAGATTTCTCTATTTCAAATGACTACAAATGATGTTTGAGACCAGTCAACCAAGTTGCATTTCAGTAAAATCTAATTATCTCCCCACATATCTTATTTAATGTAAACCAGGGTATACATTTTTTAATAATAACAACTCCTCAATTTGCCCCTGTATCAGAAAGACTATCCTATCAACCATCTGAGACCTGATCAGCACTAAATTTGCTTACAAAACTGCAATATAAAAATAAATAATCCTAAATATTCACAGCTGGTTCAAAAAGTTTTAAAAATGCATTTAACACTTACAAGATTTTTCCCCAACTCTAAAATCCTATTATTCTAATACAAATTAGGTTTGAAAAATCCCAGGCATTTCTCAAGATTTTTAAATTTTAGTATTCTCTTAAACTGACTTAGAACCTGACAAAAGGACTTAAAACAATTTCAGTTATTGAAAAAAAAAAAAAGGTCTACCTTGTGAACCAATAAAAAACAATGGAGCTCTACAAATTCCAAACTAATAATGCAGGCCAGACCTCTGAATGGGCTTACAAAAAACTGGAGTATCAGAAAACTAGACAAGTTGCCTGACTTTCATCATAAAACAGAACTACATAGAAAAAGCTGTAAGACGGGGCGCTTGGGTGGCTCAGTCAGTTAAGCGTCCGACTTTGGCTCAGGTCATGATCTCATGGTTCATAGGTTCGAGCCCTGCGTCAGGCTCTGTGCTGACAGCTCGAAGCCTGGAGCCTGCTTCAGATTCTGTGTCTCCCTGTCTCTCTGTCCCTCCCCCACCCATGCTGTCTCTATCTCTCATAAATAAATAAACTTAAAAAAAATTTTTTTTAAAAAGCTGTAAGAACTAACTCTCAATGTCTAAGATGAGCCTTTGCTTGAGTAAATGAAAGCAGCTGCTACATTAAACAGGCAAAACCAGTGAAGTTTTCTGTACTCCAAGGACACAAACAAGCCTTCGGGGGCACCAGAGAAGAATGCAGGGGGACTCCATACTTGGGAATGATGACAGTGGTGAACTCTGGATGACTGGATTGTAAGTAATTTTTTTTTCCTGATTCCTTTTGTGTCTGCCTGTAGTTGGAACATTTTCTACAATAACCATTATGTTTACCATCAAAAATAAATAAATAAAAACTAAAAAGAATTGCCATATTGAGAAAAAAATTAAGATTATTACATTAACAAGCTACATATTCACAGCAGTTTAAAACATAAAACCATCACTTAAGCAAATGTAGTAAACAAGAAAGAAAAATCCTACTATAGGTGCTGCTAACACCCTGCACATGGTAGGTACTCAATTATATATCTCTTATGGTAAGTTTAATCAGATAAGCTTTAATCTTACTCATGAACAATTACTCCATATATTCACACTAGATATACCAACTGATTCCCCAAATTCTCAGAAATGCCTCCTGTTAGCAAATCTATAGTCATTTTTACCCTTAATTCTCAGAATTCTATATGGTTATTTATGACACTTTGGCAATTTCATTATTAATTTCCTCACCAATCTAGGAAGAACTGCTATCCACCATACAATCTAAATTTCACTATGCCAAAAAATAAAGTGTTTTTATTGCAGTGATTTATCCTGCAGATGTGTTATTTATACTCACATCTATTATATATCAAATATTGAAGAGGAGAAAGAATAAAAATTACATACATAAAACAAAAAAGGGGGTGAAAGTGATATACTAGTGAACAGCAGGAAATTAAACTCCCAGCCTTGCTTCCATTAAGAAGTTTTGACAAGATAAAGATAAAGAACATAGCTTAAGCAGTTTGTGAACAGCTGCACAAGTCCCAAAATGATATACGACTTTTTGCATTACAAGCTTTATTGCTAACTTGAAGCTCTTTTGGTAAATAGTTGAACAGGTGCGTCTAAATTTGACATGTTATGGAAATACACAGGACCAAGAAGAACAACTGTAAAGTAACCTAAATTTAGGAATCACTCTAAATGTACAATAAGATGATAGCTAAAAAGTTATTTTTAATAGAATCTTTCAACATTAATGTTCTCAAATGTATACATTGGTCAAGATACGAAGTAGAATTTGACATTCAGCAAGCTTTTAAAGAATGAATAAGATAAAGATTTTTGGTCCATTTTCAAGTTGGACCTACACCTATGCAAAAATATGTTAAATTTAAAACAAAAACTATGCATCAACATACCCATTAACATATAAGAAATAAGAGTAGGCAGGAAATAAAAAACACTAAACTTTAAAAAAACATTCCTATGGAAAATTTTTATTCTAGAAATGAAATTTCCTTTCCATAAACCACCTACAATCTGGAAAATATGCTTCTTCCTAGTGGTCTTTTTTTCCTCTACATGCTTGTTTTCCCAACACATATAATGCCACAAAAAATCATACCTCAAGTTCCTCAAACACTGAGTCAATGCCCCATACTCTTTAAGTACTCTTTTTTTTTTTTTTTTTTTTTTTTAAGAGACAGAGAAACCCATGTGGTGGGTGGGTGCACGTGGGAAAAGGGCAGAGGGAGAGAGAGAATCTTAAGCAGCCTCCATACCCAGCACAGAGCCAGGGCTCGATCTCACAACTGTGAAATCACAACTTGAGCCAAAATCAGGAGTCAGTAGCTTAACCGACTAAGCCACCCATGTGCCCCTAAATACTCAAAATATTTTAAGGCAATTCATTTGAAATCAAATGGAATTAATTATATTCTTGGAGCTCCAACAAGATCAGTAATTTACTGTTTTCTTAAGCATATCATGCAAGACAGTTTGGTTGCATGATATTCCAGACTCACCTTCCAACTCAATGGAGTCAGCAATGGCGAACGTGCCATGTACCATGTAATGGCCAGGACAAACAATCACAGTGTCACCTTCATAGCAGGCATTTATAGCAGATAACGGATCACTATGGAACTAGAAAACAACAACATATTGCAAATATACACCCCCAAAAGCAACCTGCATATCACTCCAGGTACCCTCATGTTTCACTTTCAAAGTGCCAAATATCTCCTCAGCTACTGCACTGAACCCAACACATGCTCAGTAAGTGACTAATGCTGATGGAAGGCAGGGCTCTCACTACTACCCATTTCACAATAAATCAACTCTGGGGGCTCCTATAAAGGCTTTGTAGAATTCAGGAAAACCTGGCATAACTTAGAAGAGAAAAAGCCACCTGGGGCAAAAAATTCCTTTTACCTGAATTTCTGTTTCTTCCTTACAAGGCTCCTGACAAAGCCTGTCCCTGAGCAGAGACCGCAGCAGACCAGTCATCATGGTGGAGGAGACCACATGCGTGACCTTCTGACCATTTGGACGAATGCCCTTTGCTTGGATATTTGAATTCTTCTGATAACCAAACACGTATCTTAGAGAAACCAACAGACTTATCAGTCTTATTCTCAGTAAGATACCTTGTTAGAAAAGATGCCAACTAACTAAGAATAACAAAGACACACATACCTCAACAAAGGATTCTCAATGAGTTTTAGCTTTTGTTTCAACTGTTCAATCTCAGAATACAATTTTAACCCTTCAACCATGGAGATGTTTTCCTGCTCAGAATCAGAGTTACAATTTGACAAACTGCTTCTCAGATTTAAAAATTTCCTGTAACTCTCCTCACATTGGGACAACAGATTTCGGTAATCAACAATAAGTCCTGAAGGAACTCGATCTTCAAGGATGTCATAATGCCTGAAAGTTTAAAAGCAAATTGAAATACACTGCCTTTCTGACACATTTTCCTATCACTAAAACAGCGCATTTAGTCCTCAAAGACCGGGAAGAAAAGCATTTTATAATACATAACTCAGTACATGTTAAGTCTTTCTGAAAAGCACTCCTTTATAAGTAAAAGCTATTGAAAGTTTTAAGGACCACTTTATTAAAGTCACTAGCTTTTCTTGCTTTGGGGAGTTGCTGAGTTTTGTCCTTAGATCCAAGCATTTGTGATTTACAAACACTGAAATTTTATGTTTGACAATTTGTAATCATTATTTAATAAAAATTATTTTCTCATATATTAGATTCAAAATCTTAATAAGTGAATGTCAGAGGGCAATCTGGGAGTGTGGGTGGGAAGGGAAGTATCTCAAGTAGTTTCATAACAATGTTGAAGATTACCATATTTATCAGATCGAAAAATCAAAATGATTGAAGTCATCTAGTCCTTCCTCACATTTAAAGCACTACAGCACAAAATTATGCTGAATATTTCCTTAGGAAGATTATAACAGTATTTCAAAAACATAAGCCTTTGAGATTCTCAGAAAAAAAAAATAAAGCTGCCATTACTAAACTAGAGAGTGATTAAAACAAAATAACCTTGTACTGGATAACCTTATTGGCACTTAAAATTTATTATTAGTTTGTATACCTTCTCAAATATATAGACAGAACAAAAAGTATTTCTAGATGCAATAAAATAATTTATGAATGTACAATCAAGTTAATGGATATGAAATTAATGGATTTGAAAATAAGCCACAATATTATTGTCATTACCTTGTGTTTTAAATAATTGCTTTATTTCTCAATTAAAAGTATATTGACTAGCTATGCCTGAGGCTAGAGTCTTTCAACGTTGGCTGCATATTAGAATCACTGGGAAGCTTTTAAAAATACAAATGCTCAGGTCCCCATTCAGACCAATTAAATTGGTCTCTAGAAATAGAGAGGTTTTTTTTAAGTTCCTTGGGGATTCTAATGTGCAGTCAAGGTTGAAAACTATTGCCTTAGATGATGTTTTTTAACTTAGTCATGCTCTAAATAAGATAGGGGGAAAAAACATAACCACATCCTAAACAAATTTACATGAAATTACAGTTAACATTCAAACGGTACTTAAAATGAATAAAAAATATTTTTTTCCATTTTTCAAGTAAATGAATTAGGTGAAGCTTGAAAAGCACGGATTTTGTCTGCTTTGGTTAATCCATACTCATTTAAAGATATTCTAGAAATCCACTTTGCAAACAAAAAATTGGGAACTAAACCACTGACTGCTTGATCAGGTCTATTAAGTTATGAAGATTAAGACTCAAATTTTAAAATAAGTTTCTTAGCATTTCCAATATCCATGCCAATCAGCTTATTTCTTCTCATTAAAGTGATACTTTGTGGTCTGGAAGCAATGAACCACCATCTGTGTCTCAGACCCATAAGCTCTGAAGTACAGTGTTTGGAATTAAAAAGGAAAAATGCCTCACAGTGCAAAATCAAGACAATATGGTTTGATTCCCTTTAAATCTTGCATGTTGATAACACTACTCTTCTCTTTGCCCAGGGACCTTTTTAAAGAGTCTGCCTACATTTGATAACATTCCAGTTTCCCCATCAAGTACCATAGTTTTTTTCTCTATAACTGAAAACAAAATTCCTCCCTTATGCTTTCCCATCTGCCAGGGATGTAAAAGGTATGTTTGTAAATCATTTCTTGTCTGAACATATAACGCTGTCAAATCAGAATACAGTCTTTTTCAAGTAAAGATCAAATTTGCTAGATACACATTATTCACCTACCATTACATTTCACTTCAATCAAAACCAATCATTGTTCTCTAAGAGCAAGCATAACAAAACTAGAAAATATGCAAGCTTATTGAAATTCTGGCATTTTATTGAATACATTATGGGAAAATAGGAAATGCACGATGGAAAAACTGGAAAGGCTAAATAGAAATCACACATAATTCTAAACCAGGAAGAACCATTAACCATACTTTTCACATTTTTTTTACTTATTATTTACTATGTAAATCAAGAGAAACTTACTAAATCTAATTGGGTTCCACAAAAATGTAAAGGGTTACTGCCTTACCTTATGTAACAAAATCATCTTTCACATAGGGGAAAAATCACCTTCTACAATTTGTTTTTGAGTGAAAGTTCTAATTTTATGCTTATTGCAGCACTGCCTATTAAATTACCACTTATGAATACAAGAAAATTACCTGGTCTTAGAGTACCATCTAGTGGAAATCTGAATACTATATAGGTTGCATGGTTAAGTTAGATTTTTTGTAATGTGTTTTTCCCTATAAAAATATGACAAATTAGAAGAATGTGTTTCAGTAACTAGGAAATTTTTATGCATCACCAATATTAACTGTTTAGTATTTTTATAATTTGTCCAATAAGATTTAAGGACAAGAACTTGACATTTTTTTCATCCTGAGATAATTCTTAGTTTAGTCTAGTGTGTTTTACTGTAGGAACTTAGAATAAAGCCAAATATTTTTAAAAGTACTCTTTTAAAAAATTAAAGCAAAAGAAATCTTCTATAATTCAACTAACTTCATTATTTTTCATACAACTGTCTTTGAATTTAACGCAGGGTTTCTATTAAACCCATTAGCTCAACTGAGTTTTATTCAGACTTACAAAACAGTGAGTTGTTTAATTTCAGTGTCCCTGAACTATGCTTTTAGACTCAGTGTATAAACACTAAATACAAGTTTCACTGCACTTGTACAAGTTTTATTTAATAACTCATCAATGGGTTATCCTATTTATATAGTGGCCTGCTTCTGTGTGTGGGCCCTTAGAGTATACATACACCGGACAGGTAAAATAAACCATGGACAGCTCTTTTTCCAACATGGACAAGGTCACTAATAAATACTTACAACCTCAATCGAGGTTCAACACATCTGACAAAATAATCATACTCATCCTCTTCTTCTTCATCCCAGCTCCTCCAAATGTTTTGATAGAAAAACCTGAAAAGGAAATTCTTATCATTCAAAGTCAATCACTGGCTCAGTGTTAGAGTTCTGGAGGGGTGCAACCTAAAGAGTAAATCACAACAACTGTATCAGCAATGATAGAGAATGCTGCATAAATGCTAGACTTGATAGTTGTGAGTCATACAAGAACTTTTTCGGATTGGCCTAAAGAAGTTTTCCTATAACACTGTTTCCATTACCACCTTTTTTAAATCAGAAGAACTACTTATTGACCATCTATAATTGGATAGATGGTAGTGTCGTTTTTAAGATAGGAAAGACTGGGAGAGAAAAAGGTTTGGGGTTGAAATCAGCTGTTTTCTCCATGTTTGAACTGAGATGCCTATCTGACCTCCAAGTGGATGATGTCAAGAGTAAATATGAATATATAAGACCAAAGCTCAAGGCAGGGCTACAGACATTAATCTGGAGTTGTCAGCATACTGATGGCATTAAAGCAACAGATGAGATCATCTAGGGACATAGATGAGCCAAACCTGGCTCTGCATGTTAGAATCCCCCGGGAAGCTTTTAAAAATTGATTCCCAAACCTACCCCAGACCAATAAATCAGAACCTTTGCAAAGGGCAGGAGGGTGGCAGGGGTTGGGTGCAGGATCCATATTTTTAACCCCCCCCCCCAAGTGATTGAACAAATTCCTATTATGGAAAATTTCAAACATCTACAAGAGCAAATAGTGTTGTGAATACCATGTATGCATTACCCAGCTTCAACAATTATCAATGCATAGTCCATTTTATTTCATCTCTACCCTACCCACTTACTTCTCTGCTCCCCACCCCCACCATCCCAATACTTAATTTACTTTAAAGCAAATGTCAAACATACAACATTCACATATTTTAGTATGTAGCTGTAAAATAAATCTTTATACCAAGAAAGTGTTATAATTTCTTAACATCCAAATATCCAGTCAGTATTGAATTTTTCCTATTTGTCTCTTCCGCTATTGTTGCTGCTGTTTTTCATTGGCTTGTTCAAATCAGGATACAAACAAGGGTTAGCTACTGCATTTAATTAAATCACACTTATTCTATAGATTATCCCTCCTTCCTTTTCTCCTTGCAATGTATTTAACAATTTCCCACACTCTGAATTTTATTGATTGCATCCCCATGGGGTCATTTAACATGTTCTTCTGTTTCTTTTACTTCTGATAAACAGAAAGTAAGCTCTAAAGACTTGATCAGCTTTAAGAAACATGTTTTGGCAAGGATACTTAAAGGGAAACACAATGTACTTCCATCAGGAAGCATATGATACCTGGTCATCTCTTCTGATGATGAGGTTAAGAATGACCAGTGGATTCAGGTGTTGTCAGCCTGATCTATCTACAGAGTTCCCCATCAGTTTTTCACCAATGGTTGTAGCAGCCAATCATGATTATTGTCTAGAACCTTTATTTTATTGCAAATTACAAAATAGTGATATTCTGATCCTATCATTCTTTTTTCATGTATTAGTTGGACTACTGCTATAAAACACAATCCCCAGGGGCACCTGGAGGCTCAGTTGGTTGAGTGTCCGACTTTGGCTCAGGTCATGATCTTGCAGTTCATGAGTTCGAGCCCCACATCGGGCTTGCTGCTGTCAGCCTGTCAGCACAGAGCCCACTTTGGATCCTCTGTCCCCTTCTCTTTGCCCCTCCCCTGCTTGTGCTCTCCCAAAAATAAAAAAAATACTTAAAAAAAAAAAGCAATTTACAGGTAATTCTAATGTGCTTCCAAGGCTGATTAAAGAGAGAGAAGAGTAGATAGTCTAGGACCAATCCCTGGGTAACTCCAACATTTTAAAGTTTCGAGCAAGAGAGAAAGAGCCAAGATGACTAAGAAGCTGGGAGAGTGTGTGTTAGGAGGATGGGAATGATCAAATAACTAGAATGTGACTGAGAGGGAAAGCAAGATGAGATCAGAGAATAGATGACTGGGAAGGAGAACATGGAGGACTTTGGTGACTTTAAGCACAATATGAGTGGTGCTGTGGGGCAGAAGCATTACTGGAATGCCAGGAGGTACAGACTGTGACTACACAGAACTCTGTCAAGAAGTTCTGCTGTGAAAAGAAAGGAGCAGTGAAAATAAAGTCATCTCTTAATTCTTGTAGATTGGACTGCCAGTCTCTTCACCCTCTAGTCATCTCAAAAAAAAAAAACAAACAAACAAAAACAAGAACCCGAGCACGCGTTTACTCAATTAAAAAAAACTCTGCCTGCTGCTCTGCTGCTGCCCTCACAATGAAGTTCAAATTCCTGAGCTTGGCAGTATTACATGGATTCACAGTTTGGCTCTAGAGCACCTCTCTTTTCAGACCTCCTGCATGCAAACTCCCATTTCACAAGCTCTTTCAAATCTCCATGTGACATGCTGGTCAGGCTGTCCACCTTCTCCACCTGGTGAGCTTATATTTACATTTCAAGACCCAGCTCAGGTATTATCCTCACCAGTACTGGGCATACCATACTGGGCATTCACACACATAACTCACATCTGCACCCCTTCCAGTGTTTATTCTCTCAAGACCAAAACCTTGACTTCTGGCTTATCCACTCATATCTCCTCATCCCCCACAAGTCCCAGCCATCCTACCTTTTCAGTAAGCCTCCATGTGTCCTCTCCACGCCCCACTCTAGTCCACTCTCTTGCCTGGTCTTCCTATTCCATCTCCCTCCATTTGTTTTCCACACAGCAGCCAGAACAAATCTTTTAAAACACAAAGCTGATTCTATTCACCCTTGAATAAGAACCCTTTGGTGCTTCCCCAATGCTCTTACAGACAAAAATGACTAATTGGCTGACGAAGCACTGCATCTTCTGACTCCTAACAACCTCTAAGCTAGTTTCCTAAGTCTACCCCATTACTGTCTGTGTTCCAGCTATGCTGGCCTTTCACTTCCTTAAATTCATCTCCTGAACCTGTTCCCTCCCCACCCCTGCCACAATCCCTTTCACCTAGCCAACCCTTCAGACCCAAGTTCAAATGTCATTTCCTCAGGAGACAACCATGTAATAGCCACCTGACCTAGTCTTGGAACACTCTAATTCTTCATTGTACTCACTGCAGTTTCCAATCACATTTATACCTTAGTGTGATTAAGATTCATCTCCCACCTTTAGAATGAAGTCCCGTATCATGCGCCCGTCAAATCTCATCTTCAATTCAGGACCCTGCACTTGAATATTCATTGAATAAAAAACAAATGAGAACCCTCATAATTTGAACTTTTCTGGGCATTGACCAGAATCTGAGTCCTCAAAATGAAGAATAAATTTAGCCAGGCTCACCTTCAAATAATACCATTACTAATTCCAGATACTTATCTTTCTACCAACTTCAATACTCATAAAGATTCATTCCCTGATTCCTAATTTCCTAAACTCATCAATTATTCCTTTACCTTCAAAGGCTTCAGTTGACAGATTTTTTTTCTAGTGAGAGAAACATAAGAGAATTATTCTGGTTCTGAACAGAATCCAGTTCTTTAGATTTATATTGCTTGGGCAAATCCTGAATATCTAGGGTTAAAAGTTCTTACATACAATTGGAAATTTTCCATAAGATCTTGGAAGCAGGGCCCCAAACACTCTGCTTCTTTGTGGAACATTGTAATTAAGCTCAGCAAAACCAGGTTCACTCACTAATGGTATATATAAAAAGTGAAAATTACAAGACACTATGCCATGATATTAACATGATCATTATATTATCCAGTCTCCCAGTTCCTAGAGGAATAGAAGTCCATTTTTAAATAGTCAAAAGTCAGCCTTCCTTAGTGAATATACTTATAATCAGAAGGTCCAAAAGAACTATCTATATCAGGAACTATCTGACAAAAGATTTATCTGATGATGGTTATCAGAGGGGAGGTGAGTGAGGGAATGGGTGAAATAGGTGATGGAGATTAAGGAGAGCACTTTTTTTTAAATACAATTTATTGTCAAACTGGCTTACACACAACACCCAGTGCTCATCCCAACAAGTGCCCTCCTCAATGCCCATCACCCACTTTCCTCTCTCCCCCACCCCCCACCGACCCTCAGTTTGTTCTCTGTATTTAAGAGTCTCTTATGGTTTGTTTCCCTCCCTTTCTGTTTGTAACTATTTTTTTTCCCTTCCCTTCGCCCATGGTCTTCTCTTAAGTTTCAAGGAGAGCACTTTTGATGGGCACTGGGTGATATATGGAATTGCTGAATCACTATAATGTACATTGAAACTAATATAACACTGTATGTTAACTATACTGTAATTAATTTTTTTAAAACATACCAATTAATCCAGGTGGGGACTTTCTTCCTCACTTTAGGGACAAGGAGTGCATATGTTCAAGTGGAAATCAGGTATGCCAAAAAAGATTGAAAGACATGAACACATCCCCTAAGTATCCTGGAAGTGGCCTGAGAAAACATCTTTGGCCAGACACATTCTTGAAAAAAAAAAATGTGTTTTATCGGTGCACAAGACATGGTGTACCACCTCCTTCACTTTCTTTCCTTTCCTCACATTCTTTAATCATAAGCCTTAGCCTCCAGAACTTTTAAGAGTTTCTAAACATATACAAACCAAATGAAGAATCCCCTATTTTTTGTTAACATTGGAGGACACTGAATGAAGGCCAGACAGGAATTCTTTGTATTTTTTTTTCAATTTTTCTGTAAGTCTGAAATTATCTCAAAATAAAAATTTTAAATGCTTTTTAAATCTTTTTAACTTAAAAAAGATTTCCCTATCTTTGAACATTTTAAAATATTGCAATGACCAACTTTACAGTTTGAGTTTTAAATCTAGGTATATAATGCAGACCAGAATTACTGCATTTCATCCAAAGTCTCAGGCCACGAGGTTATTTTTATCAACTCTCTTCCTACCTGACATGTTCAATTGCAAGAGCTGTCTGGTCAAATACTCCAGAATCATCAAACACCACCCACAGCTCTTGTAGGGGCAACCGATATTCCTTCAGATCGAGGAGCTCATTCATACACTCCAAGGTAAAAGTGCTCACTTGAGATTCACAGAGGTACGGCTTGGCAAGCCTCACTACTGCCTTCAAGGCTGAAAAGTCCACATCTGTAACCTGAAATTCAAAATATTACTTACATTATATGGAAACCAACCTGACAATAAACTATAAAGTTAAAAACAAAAAACAAAAAACAAAATATTACTTACATGGATATCAAAATTAAGACAAATATAGAACACTACTTATAGCCTGTTTTTTTTAAAGCATGAAATGGGAACAGGGAGCCTTCTTTCATAATATAAAAAATAAACAAGAAGGGCCTGGTTCTTACCCAAATGGAGCTTATGTTGTAATTGAGAATTGAGAAGACAAACAAACAAGACAGTGATGAGGATGTGCCAAAGCATAACTAGCAGGGCTGATGGTCTGGTGTTGCTGGGACGGTGGGGAGAAATCACTTCTTAGCTGTGATGTACAGGATGAAAGGGAAGCAGCCATCTGAAGATCAGGCAGGTGAAAAAGCCCTGTGGCAGAAACAAGCTTGGCTGCTGGAAGCAGAAAGGCAGTGTTTCTTGCTGGAACCAAAGGGAAGAAATGGGGGTGGGAGGGGGCAGCAGGAGATGAAGCGAGAGAGAGGGGCAAGGAGATCAGGATGGAAAGGGCATTGGAAGGACTTGGATTTTGTGTTCTCTAGACAATGAGAAGCCACAAAGCCAACACCAAGGCTGTAGAATGCAATGCATTAGAGGTTTTAAGCAGAGGAATGGGACATTTCTCTTTTAGAACAATGATTGACAACTTTTAGAGAATGAATCAGGGTGGAGATGGGAGATCGAACATGGACAGAAGACATGGATGGTGACGACGCTATCATAATCAAATTAACAAGCCTTTACTGCAACCAAAGATATTAGCATAATCCAAAATTCAAAAGTCCAGGAACAGCTGCAACCCACTGCCTCGTACATAATCTCTGCAGAAAGTGATGATGTCATTTTCTAAAGGAGCTGCAGCAACAACTTGTATTTTCACTCCCTGGTTTAACATTTTAGTTTAACAGGGTTTTTTGTGGTCCAGTTAACAAACACTGAGAAAAATTCACAGCTGTAATTAGAGTGCAAATTTAGTGTAAAAGGCCCAGTCAGTTGAAAAATAAGATTGTTTTTTACTTTTGACAATGGGCCACATTATCAAGAGATTAACCACATATCTATAAATTTGTTAGGCAAAAAAATAGGCCAGTTTTAATATGCCTGTGGGTTTGAGCTACTTAATGGGCTACAACTAAGAAGGTAAAAAACTAATTGGAACTCAGTTGACTTCATAATGAGGCCTCTTTATTTTTTAAATGGTCTCAAATACCTCCTCCACTTCATAAGTTTATAATCCATTTCCCCTTGTCAAAGGACACTGAAACTTAAACCACCTCAATTCCCTGGTAGCTCCTCCTTGGCTGCCTTTAAAATTTGCAGAACACTCCATGCACCATGACAATTAGATGTGAAAAACATGCTATTTTCAATCAGCTCATAAACTTTAATTAAAAATAAGCACTTTGGCTGTAACAGTCTGAAGGAAAGTGCTTTTAGCTAGAGACAAATGTCTTAACAACAGAATTAAATTTACCTCAACCAGCACCTCGAACACATTAGTGTGCCAGACTGCCCGCCATCCAGATGGTTCAAGGACCTTCTCCAAGAACTCAGCTGTGAATTCTCTTACTTCAGAGGCCTTACAGTCAGCTACAAACAAATTAAACACAATAAGAATTGAGATTGCATAAAGCAGAGAAAAGTTAATAAATCTACTTAAATCCACTTTCTCAGAACCAACTGGCAGTCTGGGGGACTGAGTAGACAATCTACTTGTAAACTGAAAAGATAAAAGGAGTAAAAATGAAAAAAAAACTCTACTTACCTAAAATGTAATCTTGATAAGCTCTGAATCGTTCATAGAACAAAAGTTGACTTGTCTGGAATATTTCTGGGAAATGAGTCTTTCCTTCAGGCACAAAACTTTGTAAATTAGTACCTGGCTTATCATGATTGCTACAATCACTGTATGAATCTTCATCTTGGAACAGACCTAACAGGACGACAAAAATAATCAGGCTTAACTACCCCAGACACTTCCAGTGTTATGGACTGCTTCTAATTTCATACCCTTGCTTAGAAATTCCAAACAAAATATAAACAAGGATTTGGGAGCAATGCTTTATTTACCTTTATCACTATCAGAAGAAACCAGTTTTCCAAACTTGAAAATACTGCAAAAACCAAGTTCTACTTTGAAACAGTAAGAACTTAAAATCTTTCATAGGTTAGGTCTTTGTTGTTCTGTGAAGTTTTTCACAGAGGCAGAGGAAAAGGGTTGTTTTTTATTCACTAGAAGTCACCAAAGATCTCCTTTAAAGGATAAAGCTGTGATTCTTACTATAGCTAGCAACTTATAATGGTCAAATATCTTATAGTGTTTTTTTCCCAAAACAATTCCCTAAAGCTGCATTAAAGTTAGGAACTGGTTTCCTATATTCCTTCTCAAAATGAGTTGAAGCCTCTCTTTATTTTCTTCAATATCAGTCTGTCAATGGCCCCTGGATAAACAAGGATGAGAGATTCTTAATAATGCATAAGGTTTACTTCGCTAAAGCTACTAGGTTCCTCCTCACTAATTTCAGTGACTGTGTCTAAGGAAAAGATTAGAAAATGCTAATCACATTAGGTTTGGGCTGTACGTAATTATGTTTTATAAGGCATGATTTGGCCAGTGGCATATCTAATTCTGTGTAATACGATGTTTTTAATAGACAAAATGGCTACTAAGTAAGCAACGCTAAGGGTAGCATTTACGCTGGCAAAATAATCTCCATAGGTTGTTTCAGGGAGGGTATCTGAAACTGTTATTAACAATTAACATCAGTCTTCCCACCCCCCTACCCCCCAGCTCCGTGTATTTTCTCCTTCCTTTGACTTCTTTGCCTCTTTTCAGGCCACCAGAACTACCTGACCTCACAAATGACCCACAGTGTACTCAGGGGTCTACTGCTCACAAATGCCAATGCATGTGAACTTCAAAGGGCATCAATACCTCACTAGCTGTGAGGCAATCTCTCTGTGCCTCAGTTTCCTCATCTATAAAGTAAAGATGAAAATAGCATGTCTATTTCAATTAAATTAAGATAATTAAATAAATTATTTGTTAATCACAACAGTAAAAAATAAATAGTATATACAAATGTTAAAGAAATAATACCTTCACCTCACACCCATTAGGATGGCTATTATCAAAAAACAATAAGAAAAACTATCAGGAAAACAAGTGTTAGTGAGGAGGCAGAGAAGTAGGAACTCTTGTACACTGATATAGGCATGTAAAATGGTACAGTTGTTATGCAGAACAGTATGATGGTCCCCCCAAAACTTAAAAATAGAATTACCATATGACCCAGCAATTCCACTTCTGAGTATATATCCAAAAGAACTGAAAGCAGGACCTCCAAAAGATATTTGTACACCCATGTTCATAGCAGCATTATTCACAATAGCTAAAGGAGCAATCCAAGTGTCCATCAATGGGTGAATGGATAAACAAAGTGTCATATATACATACAATGGAATACTAGTCAGCCTTGAAAAGGAAGGAAATGCTGACACCTGCTACACCATGGAATTAACCCTGAGGACATGACGCTAAATGAAATAAGCCAGTAACAGGACTAGAAATACTGTATGATTTCACTGATAATGAGGTACTTGGTCAAAATCATAAAGACAGAAAGTATAATGATTGTAGCCAGGGGATGAGGGAGAGGAGGATGGGAAATTATTGTTCAGTAGGAATAGAGTTTCAGTTTACAAGATGAGAGTTATGGAAATGGATGGTAGTGATGGCTGCAAAACTGTGTGAATATATTTAATACTACTGAACTGTACAATTAAAAATTATTAAGACAATAAACTTCGTTTTATGTTTTTAATAATATAAAAAAGCAAAGGATACCTTACTTCAGCACAATTCTTTACTGCCACTTTGAAAGTATTACTTTTCACCCATTATTTCACTTAATCTTCAACATTCTGTAGGACCATTGGCTCTGTTTTCCAGATAGGAAAACTGAGGTCAAGTGACTTTTGCCAGGTTACAAGAGGGATTAGTAGTGGAATTGAGTCATACATATGTTTTCTCACTTTGCCAGACTCTTTCCACTATACAATCCAACTGAAAACGTTAAAGGAAAATTCTGAACAGCTTAAAAATATCAGGACAAGTAATAATAATGGAAATCTCCATAAAGAGGTAGACAGGACTGAGAATTACACTTCGGTTCTATTTTTAGACTGTCCTATACTGGCTCTCCTAACTTTGGGCATGTCACCTACTCTCAGTGTGCAGGGCTACCTAGGCCAAGGATTCAAGTTTCTTCTCTTTCAGTTAAGGGGAGAGTGGTTCCTCATCTACCTTGAGATGGAGAAGAAAAATAGGAGACGTCTCTCCACAGGTGAACACACACAAAGCCCCCGGAAGCCCACCCAGACATCCAGGTTGGAAATTCTTGGCCTGGCTCAACTCCCTCCAATCTCGCAGAAGTTGAAGCCAGATGGGGCGGGGAGAAGGGGAGATGCCCAGATACCTCCCGACTTTGGCGTCCAGAGAGACAGTCGGAGCCTCGCACTGTCACCACAGCCACCCTTGCTAGCTGGGTCCGGAAGCCCAAATAAGATCCAGGCGCCTTTGAGGGTCCCGACGCCCCAGGACCCCGCGGAAATGGTCCGCCGCTAGGAGGCGGCTCCTTGGGCCCGGCGTAACGGGTGCTCACCTTTCTCCAGAGGCGGTGTTTCCTCCTCGACTGCCCAGCCCGTGCGCTCCGGCTGCGGAGCCATCGCCTGCGACCCCCGCCCGCCAGCCTCCAGCAACCCGTCAGCCATTTCAAATTTCCGCGGGCAGCCGCCTAGCCCTGTAACAGGATGACACAGGCGTTTCTGATTGGATACTGGGCCAAGGCTCTGGGCCAATTAAAGGAAGGCTTACGTTGCCCAATTTCCGAACGAGCTCCTCCCGCTCCAGGCTCCACTAACCCCGGAAACAGCGCCTTTGCGCCACCTACTGGGCGAGCGGACCGCTGTTCTCGTCCAAGCTCTTGGTCTTTTGTTTACTGGGACAAAATTGAACTGGAACATAACTTGGGAAGATTACCTAACAAGTAATGCCTGGAAATGGGTATTAGAAAAGGCACTGAATTGGCGATCAAAAAGCAGTATTTAGACGTGTTTCTGCCATTACTAGTGGTATTACCTTGAGCAAATCACTTCACCTCTCTGGGGATCCTCGGTTGTAATAGTGTATCTGCCTGGGTGACCGCGAACCTTTCACCGAGACAAATCAGCCTCATTATCTCTCAACCCTTCCCTTCGCCTCCCTCTCATTTACTATGTACACACAACAGACTCACACACACACGCAATATTTTCAAAGAATGTCAAATTAAATTTAGTAAGTAAAAGTATGCTTTACCATATTTATTAATCAAACGCAACTGTAATCTCCAATAATAACAGCTAACATTTATTGAGTATTGTGTGCAAGACAACCTCCTTGCATGCTTTACCTTAACTCCTTTTCTTCTGGTTTTATTGAGAAATAATTGGCATACATCACTCTGTAAGTTTAAGGCACACAGTGTAACAATTTGATTTACATATATCGTGAAATTATTACCCCAGCAGGACCACTAACATCCATCTTCAAATATAGATACAATAAAAATAAAAGAAGAAAAGAATAAAGGAAAAAAATTTTTTTTCTCCTTGTGATGAGATTTAGTTTCTTAACTTTTCTGTAGAGCATACAGCAGTGTTAGCTATAGTTATGTTGTACATTCATACCTGCATTATTTTTTATACAATCTTCAAAAAAAAATCCTATGAGACATGAAATATTATTCTCATTTTACACTTGAGGAAACAGAGTCACCAAGAAGTAAAATAACTTGCCCAATTTAACCCAGCCCAGCCAAGATTACAAACCAGCCAATCTCCAGAAGTCACCCCTTTGTGCCTCAGCCAGGCAGTGACTAGTCAGAGCTGGGATGGGCCAGTGATAGCAGAGGTTACCAGAACACCAGCTTGACTGAGTTCCACAGACGGCCAACAGCCTGGTTGTGACAGTTAGGCTGTGCAGTCTCATCATAGGGAAAATGTATCCACTTACTACCTTGAAGGAAGACCTTGGGCTAAAGCCTCTCAGATCCCTTATGACTGAAATGAAATGGAGTCGGGGGGAGGGAGAAGGCAACTGTGGAAACCTGCACTTAATTCCACTAGCTTTTCCAGGAAATACAATTTGTTTGACTCCTGTGTACAGCATCTGACCTTACACTTATTCGTTCACAGAGAAGATATTTATTGATTTCCATGAGGTGAGAACACACAAAACAATAAATCAAGACAAGCACCAGGCCTTGAAGATTAAGCTAGCTTTCGCATTATTGTCCTTTTAACCCTTCTGCCCACAAACCCCAAAAGTTGCAGGATTTCTCTCACCTTTCCTCCTCAGCCCTGGAGACAACATAGCTTTCTTCTTGTTCAATTACCAAATATTTCATCAACTGTCAAGATATTACCCAAACCAGTGCTTCTGGAAAACTCTTGAAAGGAACAGGAGGCTGTAGAATCAGAGAAAATACCTATGCTGCTGTAAACTCCATTAAGGACAAGTTATTTATTAAACTGGATGCATTTCCAAACCTACATTAATATTTATTCATTACTTGTTTGATTATATAAAAACTTTTTAGAGTTTTCCCCTAAATGGAGACCTAGAAAGAGCGCACATTTCTTGGGAGTTTGCCTTCCCTGCCCCTGCCCCCATATCCTAAGGGAAGGATTTTTTTCCTTCTTCCTTTCTACTTGTGGCCCATCTCGACCTTCCACATACCAAGTTGGGATGGCACCCATTATTCCCACTCTTTTTTATATCTTTGCTCTCTGTCTCTCCACTAGGTCCTTATACTATGTCTACGCAAGGGCTCAAAACTAGCTCTCCTACCCAAAAAACTTCCTAAAGCCCAGTTGCAATCCTAAGATACAGCCCACATGCTTTCTTTCTCTATAGTACCTTTCTCTCCTGCTTTCTTGAAGGCCAGTAGTTCCCTCCAACCTCATAAGCAGCACTGATGCCAACCACCTCACTTCCATAGTCTTCTCTCTCTTGGCATCTGGGCCCATACTCTTCTGTTCTTCCTTGCTGCCCTTGGTCCTCTTCCCTCCCCTCACAGTCCCTAAACCTAAGGGTTTCCCAAGGACATGTCCTGACTCCACCTTTCTCAGGAGGTAATGTAAGTTAGTGAAGAGGGCCAAGTGTGGACTGTGGCAATCACTGTGAACACACAGGAAAGTGGACTTGCTAATTAACTTGACAAATAATAAACATATAGAGTATAAACTGTGTGCAAAGAAGACAAGTAAACAAATGGGTAAACAAGACAAGTAAGGCCCCCTGTCTGCATGAAGTTCACAGCCTAGTGAGGATGTGCAACAAACAGGAAAAACACAACAAGCAAGAGTCTATTTTGAAAAATACTAAAAATAAATAAAATTTAGTAATGTGATAGAGAATGATGAGTGAAGAAGATAAATTCTGGCTTTTATGTGAAAATGCTTGATTTTCAAGTAACAACTATTTTTTTTAAAAACGTAAACACTATGGAACCCAGAAAAGCTTATTTCCCAGGCCAAATCTGGCCCACGGCTCACTAGATTGCATCCTGTGCTCTAAGCCCCAACAGCTCAACGTGTAGCCCAGGGACCAGGAGCTTGTTAGAAATGCAGAGTCTCTCTCCCCGCCCCCCAGATCTGCTGGATGGAAATCTGCATTTCAAAAAGATCCCTGGTCCCCAAACAATAGCATTTGTATTCGATACAAAGGCCTTCAAACCTAACTTCTCTCCAGAGGTTAGTTCAGTTTTCATCTTCCTGCTGGAACACTTGACTTGGAATTCCTGTCCATGATTCACATTCACTGTGCCATGAAGCCAAACCTAAGTGCAGTTTACTTGCCAGCTTATATGACACTCATCTCATCCCACCTTCCCTCCACAGACTCTTATGGCCACTACCATCTCCCAATCAGGCTGTCAAGATGGCATCTGGGAAGTCACTCAATCTGAGAAGATTTTACCCACCCTCTCACTTGCTTCCAAAATTAATTGCTCCCCTCTTGCTGCTCCTACTACAGGGGTCTCAAAGGTAAATGTCCAGAATGGCCAGGCAAGTGGCCTAAGAAAAGAAGTGGACACTGGTATAAGTCCCATGGGAAGCGGTGGGTATAGATCCAATGTTGCCATGTTGGTTTTCCAAGAGAAGCCAGAAATCCAGATTTTTATAAGATATCTCCCATATTAAAAGTTTGGCAACTAATTTTTAAAAACTTAAACACTGTGCCAGCCAAATAAACATATCTGTAGACCATCAGTTTGCAACTTCTGAAATTAATCGTGACATTGCTATGGGTTCTTTGAAGACAAGTACCTCATCATATTCATCTTTTTATTACTGGCACTGACTACTAAACTTCATTTAGTAAAGGGACAAACTAAATGAATACGGCTCCCTTTATATGTAATGTGTTAAGAGAGAAACAGACAACAGGCCCCAAATGGAGTCACTTGGGGTAAATCCATATCACCAAATTGGGACCTAATACCTAATTTGTCTGCAGTTTCAACCTCCCCCAGGACTGTAATCTTAAACCATTAAACCTGGAACTTCCTGGTTAGCACTAGTGAGGTAATCCACCTGATAGACCCTTTCTGCCTCCAAAGAAAGATGAAGTAACCACTTTTTCCTTGTCTCTGTCCACTTTTGCCTATAAAACCTCCCATTTTGTTCAGCTTGTTGGAGCTCCTCCCTGATAGATAGGATGTTGCTCAATGCATGATTGCTGAATAATGCCCATAAGATCTTAAATTTTTTTCAATTGAATTTTGTTTTTTAACAAATGTAATATTTCGATGCCATTAGCCAAAGGCTCTGGTTGAGAATCAGGTAGCCAGGGGCCTGGACCGTTCCTGCCACTGCTGCTGCCCAGTGACCTCCTGGAACCACAGATTCATCATTAAGCTATTTCTTGAGGCAGGGTCACGGAAAGCTACCTGTATTGGGAGCCCTCTGCCCCCAAACCAGTCCACTAGCTTCCCCAAGAATAGAAGCACCTCTGTGGCAGTGATTCATTGTATAGTTGAGGGCTTTGATCCTCTGGGAGTCAGGGACCCATTGTAGTCCCACTATCCCACCATAGAATGTAACTGCACATCCACATGCATGAGTTTCTGGAAGCAGACATAAATCAGGATAGAGAGTACAAATTCTGACCATCACAGAAAGGTAGGGGGAGACCCCAGACCCTGGGAGGGTTCCCTCTGGGGGAAGCTTGTCCCTCCACCTGCTATTGTAGGGAGCTCCTTGTAGGCCCAGGGTAGGCAGGTATTCCACAATGTCCACTCTGCTGCAGGGAGAGAACTGCTAGGTCCTACTATTCTGATTTGAAAGTCTAGGGCCCCATTGACAAAAACAGAAACAAAGAACCAAAGCCAGGCCCTAATTTTAGGCTGTATTTTCCACTAGAGGGCAGCTTAAACTTTCAAAAGAAAATGACTCTTTGGCTCTTGGTAAAACACTTGCGTTCTTTAAGCAAGATTCCTCTTGAGCCTCTGGGCCCTGCGTAAGTCTCTGGGGATGAGAAGGGAACAAATAAACCCAGCCCTTTCCTCATGGAGCTCACAGTCTGGTGGGAGAGACACATATTAAACAAGACAACATCCAGTGAATGTAAGTCAGAACCTAGAACAATTACGATCAAGGAGAGAGAATCCCAGAGCAGGAATCTTTTTTCACTGGGAGGCATAAGAAGACCTCACAGAGGGGAGGATATTGGGCTGAAACCTTCAGGATAAGGCAAAAGCAGTCATGGTAGGAGGTGGCAGTATATTCAGGAAGACACAGGAACTCAGGAAGGAGAGTCAGGTGATGCAAGAAGAGGACAGTCCCAGGCTCTGAGGCAGGAGAGAGTTTGGTGTGTTGCACAGACAGAAAATCGTCTTTGAGACTTCAGCACAGAGTGTGAGGGAGGAAGTGGCTGGCAAGGAGACTGCTCAAAGCCTCAAAGGCCATCCTTCATAAACAGTTCAGATTTTATTCAACGTGTAATAGGATGGCATTGATGAGCTTCAAGGAAAAAGAGATGACTTGACTGGTGCTCCAGCAAGAGCATTCTGGCTGCTGTATGGAGAATGCATTGTAGAGGGATTTTGGCATTTGGGTACATCTGCTACCTGCCGACATAGATTGTGTAAAACTAACAGGAACACCCCACATTTGCACAGTGTTCTCCAGTTTACAAGAGTGATTTCATTTGATTCTCAGCCCTCTGCCCAATTTCTTTCCCCTTCTCCAACTTTACTATGAGATACTTCCCTAGGGGAAATTTGTTCAGTGAGTTCTAATGGGTTGTCCAAAGTCAGAGGGATCCATAAATGGGGAAGTCTGGACTCTAATCAAGGTCTGCTGGACTTCCAGATCAGGGTTCTTTAAATCTTGACTTTAGCCATATGGCCCAAATACATATTACTTGATATGTGTAGATAGGTATAAATATATTTATACATATGTATTTTTATTTTATTATTTATTTATATTTGTCTAATATATCAAGTAAAAGTGATACTTATATGCGGATCTTCAAAACTCTGCAGAGAACAGATCAGACATTTAGTTCTCCAAATGTCTGGACGTATGAAGTCTAGAGAACTAGTGCAGGACATCCCATCATGACCTAGGTGGTATTTGACCCACCAAGCCATGACATGCACAGTAGCACTCCATCATCAAATGGAAACAGTATATACCTGAACAGGCCCTGAATCCATAAGAAAGTTAGATGAAAAAGTGACCCAAATACCCACGATCCCCACTCCTACAACATTGCCTTGTCTCTCTCAGCCTGAACCTATGGCCTCATGGGGAGTTCCCTATAATCAGTTCACAAAGGAAGAAAAGACTCAGTTTTCAGATGGTTCTGCACAATATATTTAGCACCATCTGAAAGTGAGCAGCTGCAGCAGGACAGCCCATCTCTGGGACATCCCTTAGTGGTGAAGAGAAGCCCTCCCAGTGAGGAGAACATCAAGTAGTGCACCTGTTTGCTTTGTGATTGTATACAGCTTCATGGTCTGTGACCAGTGGTTTAACTAGATAGTCAAAGCTTGGAAGGAACATAATTGGAAAAATTTGACAAGGAAATTTGGAGAATAGATATGTGGATAGACCTCTCTGAGTGGGCATAAAAATGTGAAGGTATTTGTGTCCCAAATGAATGTTCACAAAGGGTGACCTCAACAGAGGATGATTTTAATAATCAAGCAGATAGGGTGACCCATTGTGTGGATACTAGTCCTCTTCTTTCTCCAGCCACCTTATCATTGCCCAATGGGCTCATGAACACAGTGGCCATGGTAGCAAAAATAGAAGTTTTGCATGGACTTCCACTCACCAAAGCTGACCAGACTTCAGCCACCACTGAGTTCCCAATCTACCAGCAGCAAAAACCTGCACCTGAGTCCCAGATGTGGCACCATTCCCAGGGTGATAAGTCAGTTACTTGGTGACAAGTTGAGCACCTTGGACCACTTACATGAAAGAGGTAGTATCTTGTTCTTACTGAAATAGATACTTATTCTGGGTATGGATTTGCCTTCTTTGCATGCAATGTGCTCCTGCCAAAACTACTATCTATGGACTGATACAATGCCTTCTTCACCATTATGGTATTCTACACAGCATTGTTTCTGATCAAGGAACTTACTTCACAGCAAAAGAAATGTGGCAATTGGCCATGCTTGTAGAATTTTTACCATGTTTTCTACCATCCTAAAGCAGCTGATTTGAGAGCAGAATGGCCTTTTGAAGACTCTGTTAAGCACCAGCTAGTGGCAATACATTGTAGAGTTGGGACAAAGCTTTCCAAAAGGCTATATATACTCTGAATTAGCATCCAATATATGGTACTGTTTCTCCCATAGTCAGGATTCATAAGTCCAGGAATCAAGAAGTAGAAATGAGAGTGGTACCACTTACACTTATCCTTAATGACCCATGAGCAAAATTTTTGCTTCCTGTACCCAGAACATTATGCTCTGCTAGCCTAGGGATATTAGTTCCAATGGGAGGGATGCTTTGACCAGGAGACACAACAAAGATTCCATTGAACTGTAAGTTAAGACTGCCACTGGGCCACTTTGGGTTCCTCATACCTCTGAATCAACAGGCAAAGAAGGGAGTTGTTGTGCTATCTGGGGTGATTGATCTTGATCAACAAAGAGAAATTTGACCAGGGAGGTAAGGAAGAGTCTTAAATCCTGGAGATCCTTTAGGATGTCTCTTATATTAAAGTCAATGGAAGACTACAAAAACTCTCCAAGCAGGACTACTAATGACCCAGACTCTTCAGGGATAAAGATTTGGGTCACCCCACCAGGTAAAGAACAATGATTAGCTGAGGTGCTTGCTTAAAGCAAAGGGAATCCAGAATGAAGAGTGAAAGAAAGCTGTTATAAATACCAGCCATGACCACATGACCAGTTACAGAAGTAAGGACTGTAATTGGCATGAGTCTTTCCTCCTTATTTTGTTATGAATGTATTGTGTACACATAAACACACACACACACATACACACACACACACACACACACACACACACGTTTTCTTTCCTCTACCACTCCATAGTATGTAATATAAGATATGTTCACTTTAGGGACACCTGCATGGCTCAATTGATTGAGTGGCTGACTCTTGATTTCTGCTTAGGTCATGATTCCAGGGTCACGGCACTCAGCGTGGAGCCTGCTTAAGATTCCCTCTCTTTCTCCCTCTGCCCCTCTCCCCTCCTTATATGTGTGCTCTCTCTCTCTCTCAAAAAAAAAAGTATGTTGATTCTAAATCATTGTATCTAAGTTACAGGATATCAGGAAAAGTAAGCATCATTCACAGACTTTACCTCCTCTTCTGGGAAAGGGGCTAGTGTGTTTTTGGTTTTACATAGAATAGTTGTGTCATGGTAGGTGGAACTATGAACTTGTTATTGTCTTAATTTGGAGATTAAGTGTGGTTTAAAGAGATATGTATGTTATTGTTAACAAAGAGTGCACTTATGATGATTAGTTTTATGGGCCAATTTTGTGTGCTCAGATATCTGATTAAACATTATTTTTGGGTTTGTCTGTGAGGATGTTTCCAGAATTAGCATTTGAATCACTAGACTGAGTAAAAAGGATTGCCTTTCCCATGTGGGCAGCTTCATCCCACCCACTGAGGGCCTAAAAGGTAAAAGAAGGGAGGATTTGAAGGAAAAGAGGTAGAGGGATGGAAGAGAATATGGCACCTCTCTCTGCCTGAGTGCTGGGCTGGGACATTGATCTTTTCCTATCCTTCAGACCAAGACTGAAATCTATTGAAATCTATACCATCAGCTCTCTGATTCTCAGGCATTTGTGTGTGTGTGTGTGTGTGTGTGTGTACATATATATGAAGTACATACTATATATGTATTTGTGTCATATATATGTGTGTCAAATATATATATATGAATTTCAAATATATATGTCAAATATATATCAAATATATATATATATACATATATGTGTGTATACACACACACACACACACACACACAATATGAATATATATTTCAAATGAAGACCAGTTGCCAGTCCTTGGATTCTCCCACTGACCCAAGACCACAGCAAGGCTAGCCTGTATCCTTCTCTTTGCCCCCAAAGTTACCCCAAGGTACCTGGGGAGGAGGGTAACAGAGGTGCTACTTCAACTTCGTCTGGCTCAGCCCCAAGAAATCCCACTGCTCTGGCCCAACCCTAACATGAACAGAACTGCCACAAGCACCGTATGCAATCTGATGACTCCAGAGCAGGGCAGACTCTCATGCATCATCCAATTTGGAAAGACATATTTTTACCTGAATGGCTCTTCATTACTTTAAATGCTTGTAACTAAGGGGCATTGATAGTAAAATAAAGAAGGTAATTAAAATATTATAATTGACTCGTGGCCCCAATTAAAGTGACTCACACACTCCTGATTTCCATGTCCCATTCTGCAGAGCTCATGGTCACCTTCTCTCTGACACCAGCCCTATTTCTTCTCCTTGGTATTCATGAGCCATTCTCCATGTTTTTGCAAATCTTACCCAACTTCAAAAGGCTCATAGGCCCACATCCTCCAGGGAGCCTTCCTTACCTGATCTCCTCTGAACTTTTTCTAGTCATTAATCCTACTTCTAAATCTCATTATTCAATGTGTTAAGAAAAATAGCACATACATTGCTACATCAAAAATATTTTTATAACAATTTGATAACTGCCTTTCATTATACATGGTTTCCTTTGTAATCCTATATATTTTATTGATGCACCTAAAAATATTATTCTGTAAAGAAGTCCAGAGGCTTTTCTCAGTAGGATCATGACACAGAAGAGGTTAAGAATTTCTGCTTATGCTTTCATACTTCTAACTCTCCTATCACCCAACTGAGGGAGGCCTGGGCCCTATAGAAGCTAGAGGAACAGCCAACAGATGGCTCTGGAGAAAGTACCTTCCCTTCCCACCTGCCCACTGGAGAGCATTTTCAAGAAGGCTCTGTGGTAATCAGACCAGCAAAGAGTCTTCTTTATGGCAGATTGAAGCTCTAGCAATGTCAGGGACTGGGAATAGGAGTTGTCAGATGAAAAGAAAACTTCAGGCTTAGCCAACTTGGACCCCCCACCAGGACCAAATAGCCCTATCTGTACTTAACAATGACATCAGGGCCACCAGGGACTTCACTGCTGCTTGGTGGACTACAAGATGGACCAAGAGAGGCTGGTACATGACTTGCTTCTTGGTGGAAGCTTTAAGAGAGTGCAAAGTTCACCACTTTTTCCTTCTTCCTCTCTTGGCTTCCATCAGCTGAGTCCCTCAGTGATGCCAATAAGTAGATTCCCATTATAGATACTTACCAACATGTGTGGGAGAGAGAAATAAGTGTGTGTTAAGCCACGGAAATTTTGGAATTATGTGTTACCAGAGCAGATCCTAGCCCATGTGTGTGTGTGTGTGTGTGTGTGTATGTGTGCGTGTGCATGCACGTGCACACACACACATACACACACACTCACACACACCAATTGATATGTTTTTTAATAATAATTTAAAAAGGTATTATTCAGTAGGTTGAACTTGTAAAACTGGGTCATGGGATTAGGGGTGGTGGTCAGAAGATAGCTTATATAGAAAATGATCTACTTTTAAAAGTAGAATAGATCAGGGGCGCCTGGGTGGCTCAGTCGGTTGAGCGTCTAGCTTTGGCTCAGGTCATGATCTCATGGTTCGTGGGTTTGAGCCCCGCGTCAGCTCTGTGCTGACAGCTAGCTCAGAGCATGGAGCCTGTCTTCGGATTCTGTGTCCCCCTTTCTCTCTGACCCTCCCCTGCTCACGCTCTCTCTCTTTCTCAAAAATAAATAAAACATTAAAAAATTTTTTTAAATAAAAGTAGAATAGATTATATTTGATTTTATAGTTTAAAAAGCTACAAAACAACATAGTATGCCCTATCATGTCTTCAACATATCCTTTCTTGACTGGTAGCCAGGCAACTGCTGTCACAGGGTAAAGACCATATCCTCGTCCATTCAACTTGCCCAGCAGTGGGGCTCTATGTTGTTGTTGTTGTTGTTTTTTAATTTAACTTCAACTTAGTTAACATATAGTGTAATCTTGGCTGCAGGAGTAGAACCCAGTGATTCATCTCTTACATATGACACCCAGTGCTCATCCTGAAAAGTGTCCTCCTTAATGTCCATCACCCATTTAACCCACACCCTCTCCTCTCCCCCACTCCAGAAACCCTCAGTTTGTTCTCTATATTTAAGAGTCTCTTATGGTTTGCTGGGGCTCTATGTTTCCTTGGGGCCACAAGTATTACCACTCACTGCAAAACACAAACCCTACTAATCACAGTAGCAGGTAGAGGTGTCTAATCAAATTGTGCAGGCCAAACAGCTGCCTCAGCACTGGAGACAATAATGCTGACTTAGGTCCCTAGGAGAGGAATCTCTTTCAGGTTTAGGATAGATCAGAGAGGGAGAAGGGGCAGGAGTTCTTGCTGGGCATGGTATCAGTTATGTAGTGACTGTATGTTCTTTCTCTGCATAGCATCTCTTAGAGGAACTACCTCACTCTTTCTCAGTCTATCTACTTTAGGGATAGGCATATCAACCAGGCCAAGCCAATCAGGGAACCCATTCCCCTAGCCATAGTGTTTGGCTCAGGGATGGGTGCATGACCAAAGCTGACCAGTCAGAATTCTCCCCAGGACTTTTGCTAGAACCAGAAAGAGGAGTTTCACCTTTCACTAGGACCACCAGCTATGAGGATAATGTAAGCTTAACACTGCCAGAGTCATTTTTGCCTGCCCATGGCAGAGTCTGCCTGAATAAGATGTCACAGAAGAAACCAGCGAAGAACTACAGAAAAAGGGAAGATTCCTTGGAACAATAATTCATTCCCTGGATCCACCTGTGCCAAAGCCAGGTTCATACAAACACATGTACCAAGCACACAAACAGTGATCTTTCTAACTTCATGAGTCAATAAGTTCCATTTTTCTGTTGTTTAAATTAATTGAATTGGTTTTCTGCCACTTGCAAACAGAGAGGTCTGTCCTGATTCATGCCATGCTCCGTCTTTTTCGAAGCTCCTTTGTAGTCCTTGTGGTCCTCACACCATCACTATAGAGTGAATGCAACATAGATTCCTCCATCTATTTTACCAAAAGGGTTAATGAGGCCCAGAAAGAAGCAATTTTCCCCAACCCTACAACACTTAGTGTTACAGCCAGGGCTGATGTCAGCATCTTGACTCCCTCATGCAACCACACTGCTCTTGGGTCTCTATTTTATATTCTCTGCTGAGAGTCTCTTGGCTGCAGGATGGTGATGACATGCAAGGGAACAACACTCTTTCAAGCTGGAGGTAGGACCGACACAGCTTCCTCATATTAATCTCTTCAGTCCGGAGAATTTGAGTTTACAGATACAATTAGCACAATCCCTCTCCTGGCAATTCAGTCTCTGCTGTTAATCATTAGGTCATTAACCTTCACTCTGATAACACACTCATGTTTAATTCAAACAGGTCTGTTACCAAAACAATCAGAATCTCTATCCCCTTCTGGGAAGGTTTGAGGGTGGGAGTGGTACAAGGAAAAGGACGGAGGTTCTGGACCTTTCTCTGGCTTTCAGTGAGTTTTGTCTAATCTCAAGAAAATAACACTGCAAGCCTGAGACAAATCATTCTGGTGAATTCCTGGGCCTCAGTTTCTCCAAATGAAAAACGAAGAGTTTAGAATAAACTTAGTTCCAAGATATCAGAGCAAGAGCGGGCAAGGGGCTCACAGCCCTGCACCCTCCCTGTTCCTCTTCAACCAGGGCAGTTATACTTTTATTTGCCTTTTAAATATTATTTTTACTATAATTTCATCAGAAACATAATGAATACATTCCTATTGTAAAATATCCAACCAACAAGGGTAAGTGCCCTTGGTTACCTCTCCTAAATCCAGTTTCTTCTTCCTATCCCCAGAGGTAACTTACTAGTTTGGAAGAGTTTTACCCTTCCAGGTATATATATACATATGTACGTATATATATACAGGTATATATATATATATAATATATACAGGTATATATTATATATATATATATATATAAAAGTATATAATACTCCTTTGTGTATGTGAGTTCTTTTAGTTTTTTAAGATAAAAATAATTTTGAAAACTTATTTTTTAACTTGTTATTTGAATAATATATCTTGAAGATAGCCCAACTTAGTTTCTGCAATTCTACATTATTCTTTTTACAAGTCACTTCATTGTTAAGGCTCTGAAAAAGATCAATAAAATATTTCCCACTTTCCCATAGTTGGTCTGTTTTCTTTCATGGTTTTCCAAACCAGAAAACCACATAGAATCACATTAATGGGCTTAACAGATAATAAAAGGAATCATGTATTCAAGGTGAATGTCATTATTGCATACATTAGTCAGAATCGAAATTTCATCTGACTTTTATGAATGGTCTCAAAAACACTGAAAAGAAAAAGTGGAGGGTGTTTTAGTGATCCCCCGAGGGCAATGTTGCCCTCAGTGTAGCAGACTCATTAGCTTCCCACCAGCTCTGTAAGGTTGATCCTGGGGATACCTAAGCTAATTGACCCTTCATTTCCCTGGTGATGATATAACTTCCCTCCAGACTGGCAGCTGCCTTGCCCATTTACCTCTTAATATGGCCCTGGCTCAAGGTTTTCAGATAAAAAGACAAGAGGACGGACTACAGAACAAAGCTACTCACTGACTGGGCAACATTATCACCCAAACTGTAACCTTTTCCTAAATCTGGAAACAAGGCTACACGACCCGGGATGACCCAATGAGGAAAGCAGGAGATGAATACCTATTCTTTTTTTTAATGTCTGAGCCAAGTTCCCGGGAGTGTCTATAAACAGCCACTGGGGCAAGGGGCAACATCTGTTGCTATTTGGTGGTGAGCAATGAAAGCAGACTGGCCAACTGAAGCAAAACTCAGCAACATCAGAAATAAACCCTGTAAGCATATGGGGTAGCTCAAAGAATAGAAGAAAAGCAAAGGACAGCATTAGGAAAGACAGGTCCCAAAGAAGGTCTGGGTGTGGAGTGAGCAGTCTCTTTGAAGCTGAAATCTCATCCTCCCTCAGAATGATCCTCTTCCCAATTTTCTATCCTTATGCTATCTGCTCAAGAGATTCAGATTCATAGTAGATTTCAATTGGCTAAGTTCAGTCCCATGCTCATCCCCTGGCTGGATGAGGGCACGCACCTTGAGCAGCCATGCCACATCTCCCATGGGCAGATATAGCTTGCAGAGAGAAGTCAAGGTTACACTGTTACCAGAAAGAGGGTAGATGTATGCTGGAGAGGGAGAGGAAAAACAAAACAAAACAAAACAAAACAAAACAATGTCCACCTTGTTAAACAACAATTTCACAAATATTGAATTGACCTTGGTGCCCAATAGAGGTTGGGTAGAGGAGTAGAAAGGAGTAAGGAAAGGACAGGAAGGAGAGGACAAGGTGGGAAAGAGGAAGAGGGCAAGGAAGAGGAGGAGAGAGAATGAGAAAGTTTCTGTAAGGATCCCAGGGGCCACCCTAGGCTATAAAGCCCCCCACTATGCTGTCTTCTTAGGCTGTAGAGCCCCTCCCCCCCATGCTGTCCCTGGGTTCAATGACCATCCTTCCAGCTGGAAATGGTGCTGTTGATCAGCCCTGCTTCAGACTCACCACCTTTGGAAGATCTTTTTGTTTCTGGACATTCTTCTGGCTTTCCATGGGTTTTGTCTGGTCTTAAGAAAATAACACTGCAGGGGCGCCTGGGTGGCTCACTCAGTTGGGCCACCGACTTCAGCTCAGGTCATGATCTCACGCTTCTTGGGTTCGAGCTCCGCGTCGGGCTCTGTGCTGACAGCTCAGAGCCTGGAGCCTGCTTCAGAATGGATTCTGTGTCTCCCTCTCTCTCTGCCCCTTCCCTGCTCATGCTCACTCACTCGTGTGCTCTCTCTCTCTCTCTCTCAAAAATAAATAAACATTTTTTAAAAAAAAGAAAAAGAAAATAACACTGCAGGGGTGCCTTGTTGGCTCAGTCAGCTAAGCGTCTGACTCTTAATTCTGCTCAGGTCATGATCTCACCAGCCCATGAGATGGAATCCCACATCAGTGCAGAGCCCTCTTGGGATTCTCTCTCTCCTTTTTTCTCTGCCCCTCTCCTTCTTGTACTCTTTCTCAAAATAAATAAATAAACTTTAAAAAATAACACTGAAATGTTCTGATATCACCCACACCCACAGTCTCAGACCTGCAGAGTTGACAGTCTATCTTTTAAAAAATTTGAAAGTATAGAAAAGCAGACATAGGGGCACCTGGGTGGCTCAGTCAGCTAACTGTCCAACTTCAGCTCAGGTCATGATCTCACATTTTGTGAGTTCTTAGCCCCACATCAGCCTCTCTGCTATCAGCGCCGATCCCCCTTCAGAGCTTCTGTCTCCCTCTCTCTCTGCTCTTCCCTCATTAGATCTCTCTCTTTCTCTCTTTCAAAACTAAGCATTCTTTTAAAAAAGAAAGCAGACAGTAGAATATTTTAAAAGCCATAATTTTCTCCCTGTCTTTTTTGTTTGCAAAGATATAAAAATCACATAACATTGTTGGAATTACACAATATACAGGTTTTGTGACCTGAATTTGTCACATTTTCCTGTCATTAAAATTCTTCATAAATATAATTTTAGTGTCAATAGAATACTCCACTTTATAATGACATTATAATTCATTTAATTGTGAATGGTTAACATCTTAGAGTATCTATTCAGAAGGACCTGGGTTGAAATACAGGTCTGCCATTTAGTTAGTGACCCAGGCATAGTGCTCATCCTACATGGTTCTCAGTTTCATCTGTAACATGGAGATAATAAATAACAGCTCCCTCCTGGTTTGTCAGGAGGATTAAATAGGACACAGGTAAAGTTCTTGGCCCTGGGATACCCAGGTAAGCATTTTCACTGGCATTATTAGTTTTTTTCACTGGTATTATTAGGAGATTTTTCTTCCTTTAAATTTTTGCAAATGTAAATGGCTTTATAATGAAAATCCCAGCACAGATTTCCAGAGTTAGAATTCCTGGGTATGCACTTTTTCAACGTTCTCAGTACAGTTTGCCAGACTGCCTCCAGGAAGTTCAGCCAGCACCCAGCCAACTTTCAGTTATTGACAGCAAGGTCTGAGTTTATCTCTCTGTGTTTCTTCATGTGCCTTTCTCTTTCTTTGTCTCTTTCTCTCTCTGTCCCTATCTCCCTCTCCGTCTTTCTCTGTCTCTCTCCCACCATGTTATCCAGAATCCTGTTTTGAAGGTGCCCTGATCCCAGCTCCCAAGACGGGGCTCACTCATCCAAAATTCCAGAGGAAACCAGCACCTGGGGCCTGGTCACAGTGGAAGAGCCCAAGATTCAAACACCATTTTTCCTTTGCAGTTTGGAGGCTGTTTCAATCAGCCTGCATGAAGTCTCTACATTGTACTCTGCTTGTTATCTTCATGCTTTCCTACTTATCCATCCAGCTGGAGCATTTTCAGGAGTGTTCCTTACCATTCTGTGCATCATTTTAATTTAGTCCTTTTTTTTTTTTTTTTTTTTTTTTAATGTTTGCCTGCCTGGCCCCATCGGTGTCTTTTTCAGAGAGGTGGTTTTGTTTCTATGGCAACTGAGGGGTCTATTGTAATCAAATATTGAGCCCCATTCAATTGCAATCTTCTCATTGCCCCACAGTCTGTTCTGATTTTTATGCTATATTGTGCTACTTTTCTGCATCCTCAGTCAGGCAGTCACATTTGTTTCGCTGTATTGGGCAAAGGCTGATCAGAACGCTATTCTAAATGGCTTAAGAATAGGCACTAAAAACTGGATGTCCACCTCAAATACTGAAGTGAAAATGCATGTGCCCAATTCCCTTTTTAAAAGAATAAAAACCTCCACGAATGTTTCCCTCAACAATGTTCTCATGTCATATTGCCTTTGATTTACATATCTGACTCCAAATTGTACTGGGTCTTTCCAACCCAACAAAAACAACAATAGTAGTAATAAGCTACCATTTATTGAATTCATACTATATGCCAGACACTGTGCTGTCTTTTTTGTTATTATTTATAATTTAATTTTTGAATAAACAATAAACTTGAAGTTTCCAAATTTTAAAAGTGTGGTGCATTTTTAGCAAAAATATCCTCCCCCCACTGTCCTGCTCTTACTCAGTTTCCCTCCCCATGAACAACCAATTTTGCATGCTCCCAGAGATATGCTATACATGTACAAGCAGATATATGTATGTGTAACCTGTACCTGAAATCTCTTAGAAACCATTCCACATTAGTTCATATAGAGCTTCCTTATTCTTTCCATGGCTATATGGAAATATATGTAATGGCTTCCATTACATGGAAGTACCATAATTTATTTAAACATGTATATACTACTGAACATTTGGGTGGTTTTTAATGTTTTGAATAATCTGGTGCAGTTTTCATTTCATATACATGCAAGTATATATGGAGGAAAATTCTTACCAATGTAATTCCTGGACCAAAAGGTGAGTGCATTTTATTTATTTATTTATTTATTTATTTTTTATTTTTTATTTTTTAACCAGAGATCATTTAAAAAATTTTTTTATTTATTTATAAATTTTTTTATTTTTTAAATTTATTTTTTAAATTTACATCCAAGCTAGTTAGCAAATAGTGCACAATGATTTCTGGAGTAGATTCCTTAATGCCCCTTACCCATTTAGCCCATCGTCCCTCCCATAACCCCTCCAGTAACCTTCTGTTTGTTCTCCATATTTAAGAGTCTCTTATGTTTTGTTCCCCTGCCTGTTTTTATATTATTTTTGCTTCCCTTCCCTTTTGTTCATCTGTTATGTGTCTTAAAGTCTTCATATGAGTGAAGTCATGTATTTGTCTTTCTCTGACTAACTTTGCTTAGCATAATATCCTCTAGTTCCATCCACATAGTTGCAAATGGCAAGATTTCATTCTTTTTGATTGCTGAGTAATACTCCATTGTATATACATATATATATACCTCACCTTCTTTATCCATTCATCCATCGATTGACATTTGGGCTCTTTCCATAATTTGGCTATTCTTGATAGTGCTGCTAAAAATGGGTGCATATGCCTCTTCGAAACAGCATACCTGTATCCTTTGGATAAATACCTAGTAGTGCAATTCCTGGGTCGTAGGATAGTTTTATTTTTAATTTTTTGAGGAAACTCCATTCTGTTTTCCAGAGTGGCTGCACCAGTTTGCATTCCCACCAGTAGTGCAAAAGAGAGCATCTTTCTCTGCATCCTCGCCAACATCTGTCATTTTCTGAGTTGTTAATGTTAGCCATTCTGACAGGTGTGAGGTGGTATCTTATTGTGGTTTTGATTTGGATTTCCCTGATGATGAGTGATGTTGAGCATTTTTTCATGTGTCGGTTGGCCATCTGGATGTCTTATTTGGAGAAGTGTCTGTTCATGTCTTTTGCCCATTTCTTCACTGGATTATTTGTGTTTGGGGCGTTGAGTTTGATAAGTTCTTTATAGATTTTGGATACTAACCCTTTATCTGAGATGTCGTTTGCAAATATCTTCTCCCATTCCGTTGGTTGCCTTTTAGTTTTTCTAATTGTTTCCTTCGCTGTGCAGAAACTTTTTATTTTGATGAGGTCCCAATAGTTTATTTTTGCTTTTGTTTCCCTTGCCTCCAGAGATGCCTTGAGTAAGAAGTTGCTGCGGCCAAGGTGAAAGAGGTTGTTGCCTGTTTTCTCCTCAAGGATTTTGATGGCTTCCTGTCTTACAGTTAGGTCTTTCATCCATTTTGAGTTTGTTTCTGTGTATGGTGTAAGAAAGTGGTCCAGGTTCATTTTTCTGCATGTCACTATCCAGTTTTCCCAGCACCACTTGCTGAAGAGACTGTCTTTATTACCTTGGATATTCTTTCTTGATTTGTCAAAGATTAGTTGGCCATATGTTTGTGGGTCCGTTTCTGAGTTCTCTATTCTGTTCCATTGATTGGAATGTCTGTTTTTGTGCCAGTACCATACTGTCTTGATGATTACAACTTTGTAATACAGCTTGTAATCTGGGGTTGTGATGTCTCCTGCTTTGGTTTTCTTTTTCAAAATCGCTTTGGCTATTAGGGGTCTTTTCTGGTTCCATCCAAATTTTACGATTGTTTGTTCTAGCTCTATGAAGAATGCTGGTGTTATTTTGATAGAGATTGCATTGAATATGTAGATTGCCTTGGGTAGTATTGACATTTTAACAATATTTGTTCTTCCTATCCAGGAGCATGGAATATTTTTCCATTTTTTAATGACTTCTTCAATTTCTTTCATAAGCTTTACATAGTTTTCAGTGTGTAGATTTTCACCTCTTTGGTTAGATTTATTCCTGGGTATTTTATGGTTTTGGGTGCAATTGTAAATGGGATCGATTCCTTGATTTCTCTTTCTGTTGCTTCATTGTTGGTGTATAAGAATGCAACCGATTTCTGTGCATTGATTTTATATCCTGCCACTTTGCTGAATTCAAGATGAATGCATTTCAAATTTAAATAGATATTGCAAAATTATCCCCAAAGATATTTTACCAATCCATACTAGCACCAGGAACCTATATAGAAGAGTTTGTATTTCCCCATACTTTTTTGTAAGAGACCAAGAGAGAAATTTGTTTTGCTGAGGTGAGGATTTTGTGGCAGAGAAAAGAGAGTGAAGTTTCCTGTGAGACCAAAGAAGGTGTCAGGTGTCAAAGGAAAAAGGAATTCATTTTTAACTGGTAAAGAAAAAATTATTCAATGACACCTGTTAAAGCACAGTAAGGAAGACTTCATTCAAGGTGGGGATGGACTATCATGATAGGTGTAGAAACCACTGAGGTGGGAGTTTGCAGCAGGAAAGAGAGGTTGGTCTCAACTCTGATTTCAGCATGGGCAATTGGAATTTATAGCCAAGGAGCAGGTGGAGGTCAGTGGACAGAAAAAGGAAACATCAGGGGGTGGAAGGGATTCTGGCGAAACCTGTTACCGAACTCGAACTTGTCTATGAACCTGATGTGCAGTAAGCCAGTGTCTGGCACACAGGTTTTGAAGCAAAACTTTATTTTCAGACGGGCACCCCAACAAGAAGGCAGAGGATTGCTCCTAAAGTTATCTTGCCTTGTTCATTCTAGGGTCAGTTTATACATGATTGGACAGGGTTTATGAGCTTCTTGAAACTTTAGGGGGAAGTCTTGAAACCATTTGAAGATATATGTTCTTCTGGACAGTGAGACACCATCTGGGACCTAGGACCTCCGATAGTTTTAAGACAAATGTTATCTTCTGTTTTCCATAGGATTTTTATAATCAATGTGCAAACAAGGAGTAGAGTGAAAAGGGCAAAGTTAATAATTAACCATGCACAGAGCTTAAAGGAACCATAATTAAGCAAAGAACAGAATATGAGGCTAGATTAATAATACAACTATAATACAACTTATACTTTCAAAACAGGTCCAAGAACAAAGTGTTCGGCCTTAAACCCATTTAACATGGTTCTTGCTAAGGACTGAGCAAGGTGTGGGGCACCTGGGTGGCTCAGTTGGTTAAGCGGCCGACTTCGGCTCAGGTCATGATCTCACGGTTCATGGGTTCGAGCCCCGCGTCAGGCTCTGTGCTGACAGCTCAGAGCCTGGAGCCTGCTTCAGATTCTGTGTCTCCCTCTCTCTCTGCCCCTCCCCCCCCATGCTCTGTTTCTCTCTGTCTCAATAATAAATAAAAACATTTAAAAAAAAAAGACTGAGCAAGGTGATCACACCTGATCAGGGATGGTGGAGGTGAGGAGCCAGATTTGGAGGGTGATCAGACATCAAGGATGGTGGGGGATGTGGGATTCTGGTTAAATTGACATAGCAGGGTTCTTGCTAAAATTGGACAACGCAGAGAAGACTATGGAAGTCCAATATTCAGGCCTGGTTGAGAAAGGAGTTGAGGGGAACATGAGTGGATTTGGTCAATGGAAGAATTTTTGTACTAGGTTCCATGATGTGTCCCTATCTTGTGATCTTCAAATATTCAGTAGAACGTATTAAATTCATAAAGTGCCTGGTAGGAATGAGTTTATCCTGAAAGTTGGTGGAAAGGTTCATTTTGTATCCAGCTGATGTTATGTGAAGCAGAGGCAGCCCTGAGGATCCAGGCATAGGAAAGACATAAGGAAACCCACAGAAATTGGACAGAGCGTTCTGGGCTTCCAGATACTGTTGTTTATGGAGTCCCAGAAGAGCTGAGCTGCTCTCCAGGGGCAGGGGGCTACAAAAGACATTTAGGACACACACACCCACAACTGGTAGTTCCTTTGTAGATAACGCTGGCACTGTCTGGAAAACATATTTAAGAATGAAGAGACAGAGAGAAATCTGTTCCTCCCACTCACCCTCCCAAGTCCTCTCTAAAAAGACAGCCCCACCTTCTTCCTTGGAAATGCTCAGTTCAATGGCCTGATTGAAAATGCAGAAGAAAAGCAGCATAGCACAGTGTAAAAAGTCAGGGCAAGGAAAACTGTTGATCACTCCCTTTGGAAATCTTTAGGTCAAACACGACTTCATCTCTTTATTTCTAACAGCTGCCTTTGCTGGAGCTGCCGTGCCATGCTGGCTGCTTTGCATGGGTTGTCGAATATAACCCCCACAGCCAAACTCTATGACAGTGGTTCCCAAACTTTGCTGCATGCCAGAATCACCTGGGGAGCTTTGCAAATTCCAACCATAGCTCATGCCAATTAAATCAGAATGTCTGGGGATGAGAATCAGTATTTTTTAAGTCCCCAGATGATGTATTGTACAACCACATATGGGAACCATTGGTCTATTATTATCTTTCTTTATAGAGGAAGAAACTAAGACTCACTGTGACTAAGGGCCCACAGCTGGTAGAAGATCCAGAGCTAAGCCTTCTAAACCCACACATTAGCCACCAAGTGGAACTGCCTCAGAGCTTCTACAGGGTAGCATGAAAGATTCTTGGGACAGACAAGACCTCTGAGTTCATCTTGCCATTTTGCCTGTGACATTGTATTAGGGTTCTCCAGAGAAACAGAATCAATAGGATATTTATTTATTTATTTATTTATTTATTTATTTATTTATTATAAAGAATCAGCTCATGAGGTTATGGAGGCTGAAAAGTCCCAAAATATTTAGTCAGCAAGCAGGAGACCTGAGAACCAGGAGGGCAGATAGTGTGAGATCCAGTCCAAGTCCAAGTCTGAAGGTAGGAGAAGACCCATGTGCCACCTCAAAGAGTCAAGCAGAGAGAGAGAATTCTCCCTTCTCTGCATTTTTGTTCTATTCAGGCCTCCAACAGATTAGATGAGGTCCACCCACATAGAGGAGGGAAATCTGTTTTAAGCCGTCTACTAATTCAACTGTTAATCTCCTCCAGAAACACCTTCACAGACACACCCAGGATGATGTTTAACCAAATATCTGGGGACCCTGCAGCCCAGACAAGTTGAAACATAAAGTTAGCCATAGGAAGACACATCCTTATCCAGCCTTGGCTTGCACACACTTCTATTGAGGACATCGCTGACTCCAGGGAAACCCATTCCATCATTGGAAAACCCTGACTATCAGAAATCTTATTATTATATTTAGTGGAAATTTCCTCCCCACTAATCTCTGCTCATCTGTCCTATTTGTTGAATTTTCTTCAAATTACACAAATGTTTATTATTTCCGGAATCTCTAGCACCAGAGACATGTGTTCCAGAAAATGATGCCTCACCTTAATCCTATGGAGAGCCAACACTCTTTACAAGGCATGGCCAAATTGGAGTTATTGCTAGTAGGTCCTGACACATTCCTAATGAAGGCCCTACAGAGTGAACACTTATATTTTGGCTGTGCAGCATCTACTTGCCCCATTTTAACAGTGCTCTGATTTCCTATATGGAAATGATCTCTCCTCCAAGACTGTGGAGTCTTGGTGAAAGAGTAAATCAAGGGTCCCCTCAACTGAGGGAGTTCAGGCCTTTCCTCTTCTCTCCTGGCATAGCTAGGGGGTAGACATGTGGCCTATGGATGGCTTGATCAACAGCCCCAGAAGTCCGACCAACAAATTTCCTTTCATTTAATTCATCTAGATTTGGCTTATGTTGTTTACAGCCAAGAAAACTAAAGTAAGGACCTAGTTCTGAGGGAAAGGTAAGACAGCTTGGAAGTAGTATATACACCTGTGAAGTAGGAGGTTTTGAAGGCAGATTGTAACAGTCTCCAGGATATGCCAAGGCTCACACCGGGCCTGAAGAAATAGGTAGGAACCATTAGCTTCTAGATTTAAAATCCCATATCCCAAATATTTACAAATCATATATCTGACAAAAGTCTGAAATCAAGAATATACAAAGAATACTTGCTACTCAATAAAACAATACAAGTTTTTAAATGGGCCAAAGATTTGAATATAAATTTCACCAGAGAATATGTACAATAACTAATAAGCACCTCACTAACTACTCAATATCATTAGTCATTAGAAAAATGCAAATTAGAATCACAGTGAGATAGCACTTCACACCCACTAGAATGTCTACAATCAAAAAGACAGATGGTAACAAGTGTTGGGGAGAATGTGGAGAAAATAGAATCCTCCAATGGTACAGCCACTTTGGAAAATCGTTTGGCAGTTTCTTAAAAAGTTAAATATAAAACTTGCCATAACAGCTCAGAAATTCTACTTCTAGGTATTTACCCACATGAAACAACAAGTGTTGGCAAGGATGTGGAGAAAAAGGAAGCCTTGCACTGTTAGTGGAAATGCAAACTGGTGCAGCCACTGTGGAAAACAGTATGAAGGTTCCTCAAAAAATTTAAAATAGAGCTACATTATGGTCCATTAATCACACTACTGGATATTTACACAAAGAATACAAAAACACCAATTCAAAGAGATATATGCACCCTAATGTTTATAGCAGCATTATCTATAATAGCCAAATTATCAAAAGAGCCCAAGCATCCGCATCCATCAGTAGATGAATAAAGAAGATGTGATATATATATATACAATGGAAAATTATTCAACCATAAAAAAGAATGAAATCTTGCCATTTGCAACAACATGGATGGAGCTAGAGAGTATAATGTTAAGTGAAATAAGTCAGCCAGAGACGGGCAAATACCATCTGATTTCACTCATGTGGAATTTAAGAAACAAAACAAACTAGCAAAGGGAAAAAAAAGAGAAATCAAGAAAGAGCTCCTTAACTATAGAGAACAAACTGCTGGTTACCAGGGGGAAGTTGGCGGGGGGATGGGTGAAGGAGATGATGGGGATTAAGGAGGTCACTTGTCCTGATGAGCACCAGGTGATGTATAAAATTGTTGAATCACTATACTGTATACCTTAAACTAATATAACACTGTATGTTAACTATATTGGAATTAAAATTTTTTAAATACCTTACTAATATTTAATATAATGATTCCTGGTAACAAATTTGTAGAAATTGGGACACCCGACACAACACCACACACAAATGAGAAAGGCTTCCAGAAAAAATGGCAGATGGAAATGGTAGAATTCTTAGGGCCATATTCATTTGTCACAAGTACAAATAGGACAGAGTTTCCCAGAGTGTATTATATAGACCATTAATTTCTTGGGACATTATGGCAAGGTGGGAAGTGTTTTGATATCAAAGAACAATGAGACAGCTGCATTCACAACCTCTTTTGAAAGGATTCACTGACAAATCCTGAAGTAAGAAAACTATTTCACATGGGGTTTTCCAAATTTGTTTTACCAGGAACATCTATGAATAAAACTACTGGCTACAAACAATAGAAACAAACAATGGCTAACTTAAGAGGGGGGAAAAGGGGAATTTATTGGAAGACTATAGGATAGCTTGTAGAATTACAAGATCTTTGGTTTTTTCTTAATAATTTGTCTCAGCAAAATTTCCATGTCACTATGACACATATATTCACCTCATTCTTTCAAATTGCTCCATGCTATTTAAGGATCAGTATCAGTACCTATTGCTACAAAACAAACCACCCCAAAACTTAGTGGTTTTAAAAAAGATCAGCTGCACAACTCTTCTGGTTTGATCCAGTTTTATTTCTGATAAACTTTCTCATGCATCTGTGGTCAGCAGGCCCATGTTTTAGAGGCTGGATGGCCTCATTCATATTCTGGAGGCAGTCAGGGTGCCTCAGTTCTCCACATGGCCTCTCACCCACCAGAAGGCTGGCTCAGGTTCATTCACACAGCAGTGTCAGGGTTCCAAGTACAGCAAAAGAACAGGCTCCAACATGCCTATCAAACTGCTGATGTGTCATGTGTAATGTCCCATTAGCCAAGGGAAGTCACATTACTAAACTAGATTCAAAAAGTGGAGAAATAAATTCCATCTTTTGTCAGGGCCATTGGCAACATTGCATTGTAAGAGAATCCATGTAGGGAAGGGAAGGATTTGTGACCACATATACAATTTACCACAGGATGAGTCATGTTTTATTTATTCACTTCTGTATCGATGGACATTTAGGTCACTTCTAACACTTGATCATTACAAGAAGTGTTGCAACAAACATCTTTTTGCAACAAACATCTTTACACACGTGTGATTATTTTGATAAATTCTAGAACTGAAATTGCTGGGTTAGAATGTATGAGAATTTTACCCTTAGACACTGATTTATATACTGCCACTTGTGCCCATTTTCCTGCATATTTGTCACAGCTATTATCAAACCTTAAAAAAATTTTTTTAATGTTTATTTATTTTTGAAAGAGAGAGAGAGAGAGAGAGAGAGAGAGAGAGACAGAGCGTGAGCAGGGCAGGGGCAGAATGAGAGGAAGACACAGAATCTGAAGCAGGCTCCAGGCTCTGAGCTATCAGCACAGAGGTCGACATGGGACTTGAACTCACGAACTGTGAAATTATGACTTGAGCCGAAATCAGACACTTAACCAACTGAGCCACCCAGACGTCCCTATTATCAATCATTTTAAATGATTCCAATCATCGTGGGCTATAAAAGCTGTCTTGTTTTCATTTGCATTTAATATGATTGCTAGTGATGGTGACATCATTTTGTATGTTTATAAATCATGTGTAGGTCTCCTGTAAATAACTGGTTCATATTTTTTGGACATTTGTGTTTGTTTCTTATTGATTTATAAAAGTGCTTTATATATACTAGATATTAATTTTTTGAAAATATTTTTATGACGTGTGTCACTTCTTGTAACTGCCATTAGCATCTGTCATTTTATAGGAGTTTTTAACTATACAGTTTTGACTAAAGTCAAATTTGTCCATTTGTTTCATTATAGTTTCTGGATAGGTCTTTCCCATCTCAACATGATTTTTTTTTTAAGTATTTTAAAATTTTGTTCATTTTTACATTTAGTTTCTTAATTCATCTGGAATATTTTTCTCCCTTGTATAAGATAGGATTTCACATTATTTTTCTTAAATTTCAGCCCTTTGTTTTAAAAATGTGTTTGTATGATCCTTTTTCCACTAAGAAATGTCATCTTTATCATAAACTACATTCCATATATGCATGCTTCTGAATTCTGCATTTTGCTTCATTATTATATATTTTTTATTCCTGAACCATCTTTTCATTTTTAAGTTTATTTATTTATTTGAGGGGGCGTAGGGGGAGAGAGAAAGAGGGAGAGACAGAATCCCAAGCAGGCTCTGCATTGTCAGCGCAGAGCCCGACACAGGGCTCAAACCCCCAAATTGTGAAATCATGACCTGAGCCAAAATCAAGAGTCAGTTGCTTAACTGACTGAGGAACCAAGGTGCCCCATGATTCCTGCACCATCTTAATCACTATAGGGTTATAATATTTTCATACACAATAGGATAATTTTCTTCGATCTTTTTTTAAAAATCTCTTGGCTATTTTTGTGCATTTTCCTTCCCATGTAAATGTTGCTCAACAAACTTGTTGGGATTTAGTTGGGATTGAATTAAATTTATAGATTAATGGAAGAATATATATTTACACTGTTGGGTCTTAAAAATGAGGAAACACTTGTCTCTACATTTATTTGGCAGTTCTTCTAAATCTTTCAATAAAGTTAACATGTTTCTTCACACTATTCTTGCACATTTCTTGTTAGGTTTATTCATAAGTATTTGTGATTTGTGTTGCCATAACAACTGGGATCTTTTTACAAAGAATTTCTGTTTTTTATTTTTTTTATTTTTTAAATGTTTTATTTATTTTTGAGAGAGAGAGAGAGAGAGAGAGAGAGACAGTATGAGCAGGGGAGGGAGAGAGAGAAGGAGACACAGAATCAGAAGACAGGCTCCAGGCTGAGCTGTCAGCACCGAGCCCGACGCCGGGCTCGAACCCACAAACCGTGACATCATGACCTGAGCCGAAGTCAGATGCTTAACTGACTGAGCCACCCAGGCATCCCTGCAATGAATTTCTAGATGGTTATTGCTAGTGTATAACAGAGCTATGATTTCCATTCATGCAGTTGAATCCATCCACTCTCCTGAGCTCATATTAGTATCAACAGATTTTTAACTGAGTCACTTGGATTTTCTGGGTCTACAAAAAGAATTTTGTGCTTTATCCTGTAATGAAGTTTTAAAAAAACAGTAAGAATGCAGGGGAGGGGAATATAAATTTCAGTTGCCAATGGGGTAGGGATGGTCTTTGATCCAGAAATGGTCTGATAATCTTTTTGAGCAAGAAGTATTGGCAGAAGCTTAGAAAATGGAAAGAGATAACTAGTTGACAATCATGAGAAAAAGGAAAATATATTTTGCTCTCAGAGACGGGAGTAGAGATGGGGGAGCCATGGAGATAGTGTGATGTTGGGGCACTGTGAAGGGGAAGTGATCCACAAACATTCTCTGGTGGAGGTGGCTGGCAGACATTTTCAGAACAGGAATGTCTAATGTTCCATCTGAAGCCGCTATTATTATATTTCTGAGATATAAGCTCTTCCTGGATGTCTTCCCCAAATCTTGAGGAATGGGACATTGTGGAAATCAAGAAAGGAGCTGAGTTTCATTTTGAGTTGATATGACCCATAAGAGAGATGGCACAGATGTGAGACAACCCAATCAAGAAGAAGCTGAGTGCCAAGCCAGATACAAGTGACTTGGAACAAAAGCCGTCTGTGGATTTGCAGAAACATTGGGGAAGTTTTAGATTCCTCCAGGTGTGCTGAGGTTCAAGACATCTTATCTCTAACTTGAGAGGCCTAGAGACCTCAGCTACCATCTTGGCTATAAGAGCTATCATTTATTTCATACTTGCTGTGTGCCATGCAATATGTGCCCATTGTCCAATAATCTCTATAACAATGCTACCAGTTACTATGATCGCCATTTGACAGCTGATCAAATGAGACTTAAGGTTTCTAAACTTTGCGTGGGGTCTTCTAACAAATAAGTGGTAGAGCCAGGATTTAAACTCAAGTCTGTCTGGTTACTAAAGCCATGATTTTACTCTACTTCCAAGAAAGCACACTTCAGTAGGAACTGGTTTGAAGGCTGAGATGGTGGACAGAATCCTGTGGGAGCCCAGGGAATGAAGAAGGCAGCTCTGGTCCCATGTCAGGTTTCCTCCTCTGTTCTGATTCTACCTGCAACAGCCTGGCAGGCAAGTAAAGTCAGCTCCTTTCACATTGCAAAGCCCACACACCAAAATAACAATAGCAATAATAAAAATCATTTTGCTTCATTTCAAAAAACAGCCAATGATTTCCTTTTCTTTTTTGTACCAGATTTGGTTTCTTAGTTACACCTCCCTGGGGCGTGATTCATCCTGAGGCAAAACTCCTGTCCAATTGTGAACCTGTGAAACCAGACAAGCTGTGTGCTTCCAAAATACCATGGTGGGACAGGCATAGAATGGACTTTCCTATTCCAAAAGGGAGAAATCAGAAAGAAGAAAGGGGTGACAGATTCCAAGCAAGATCAGAGCCTAGCAAGGCAAAGTTCATTGGATCTTAACATTTGCTATGGACTGAATGTTTGTGTGTCCTCCAATCCCCATGCCAAAATTCATATGTTGAAACATTAATTCCCAGTGTAATAGTATTTAGAAGTGGGGCCTTTGGGAGGGAACAATGGTTAGATTAGGTCATAAAGGATTAATGCCTTTATAAAAGAGGAAGAGACACAATATCTTTCCACTTGAAGATATGAGAAGATGGTCATCTGCAAACCAGGAAGTATGTCCTCACCAGATCTGCCAGCAGCTTGATGTTGTACTTCTCAGCCTCCAGATTTGTCAGAAATGTTTGTTGTTGAAGCCACCCAGTCTATGGTATTCTGTTTCGGTATGCCACACTGACTAACCCAAGGCTCAAGAACAATTCTCTGCCTGGATGCCCTACTTTCCAGGACCACTGGGGTAGCAGTGTAACCCTGAGGCTCTTTGCATGAGCCCCACCCCTGAGGCTCTGGGAAGGTATACCCTGGCTCTCTGAAACAAATGTAGCACACCTACACAACAAGCAGGGATTGACTTTTTAGTGTAGTCCTGTAGCTACCCAATACTTGAAGGGAGGGAGAGGTATACGCCTACTAGACCCCATTCTCCTGTCTTTCTACACACAGACAACAGGAGTAGTACTGTGCCGGAGTCCAGCTCCAGCAGGTCCAGGGCTCCCTGAAGGATGGACGGTGTTGGCAAAAGGGAGTGAGAGAGCCTCGGCTTCTTTCTGCTCACCAGGCAGGCATCTCTGCACTGACCAGAGAGTCTGGGGCACAAAACAGAAGTGGCAATTGCCTTAGACAATGATTTCTGATGATAAATTCTTTGGTATGTAAAAATTTCCCAGAACACAGATTGGTAGAAGACTCATGCATAATCTTTAACAATAGTGATTGATGTAGGAGACTAGATGCTTATCACATGGGGAAGGAAGGTATCTTTAGCATTCAAATACAAGGCAATGTTTTTAGCATAGCAAAGGCAAGAGTTAGTTCTTTTGTGAGCAGGGGTCACTAGGCTATTTTCTCGAAGGAAGAAAAACAGGTTTCTCAGGAAATGTAATATTTGCTCCTATAATCACAAAAGAAGAAACTCCTACAAGTTCCTTCACAAGGTCTGATACCAGTCAGCCAGGCGCTTGGGGGTCGGTGCTCAAGCAAAAATTGAGTGGGGGTTGAGTGTAGACAGACGCCGGTCGCCATATGACGGTGGGAGGTCTTGCAAACCTGCCTTACTTCAGAAATGGCTCCCAGCAGTACTGCCTGTGTCCTCTACATGACCTGCCATCACTTTTCCTGTTTAAGTTGGCCTAGATAGGATTCTCAGCCCCTGGTTGGTGGGAGAGGGGCCCATTAACCTGCTCCAAGTATCATTTCCACCAGCTCCAAAGTATCTTTTCAGCAAATGAAGAAGCAATTAGTGGACAAGAAAGTAGATAAATGCTGGCTTCTTTCTTCCTTCCTCAATCATGAGAGTTGTTTCCTGCCCCAAGCATCATTGCCACCATGCGAGGGACAGTCATATCTCAACTGGCCATGTCTGTCAGCATCAGTCTGGAACCAGCTCTGCTCAACCGTAACTCCCTGGAGGTCCCCGATTGAGTCTCTTCCCATTCTGGCCTGTTTCCCCATGTGTAAAATGAGTGGGTTCAGCTAGATTAACTAGATGACTCTTTCTCAAATGCAGACTGAGAGCCAGTTGAGGATAAAAGTAGTGGGTCAAGACCAGCATTTAAAAACTACTAAAACATAGAGTAGAACCAAAAATATCAGAATGCATCATACTAAGGGCAGTCACTGTTTTTATTATACTTTTTCCTCACCAATATGTGTGTACATGCACATGTGTGTAGTACGTGTATGCATTGGGTTACAATGTAAACAGTATATTCTAGGTGGATTGTGCTTCAAAAAGCTTGAGAGTCACTGCACAAGTGACTCCAAGGGCCCATCCCTGCTCTGTGGCCCAAGAATTTGTATCTGTGCAATTGAGTCACTTTTCCCACCACCAGAACAAACTGGTCTGCAAGAGGCAAATAACAGGACAGATAAAGCAGCTACCATCTGCATAATTTACACACATCACCCCTTCACACACACCCCTCCCCATGCCTACACACCACAAACCACAGGGAGGAGCTGCCTGACAGATTCTGCTCTAACCCAGGCTATTACTACTCCCAATCCCAGTAAGCCTGACAGGTAGTCCACTCTGAGCCAATTCCCCACAGGGAAGGACTGTCTGTGCTGGAGAAACAAAGGGGCCAAGGTGAGAGATAGGGAGCTCTAGAAAACCAAACTAAGATCCCACACAATCACTACCTACTATCAACCTTGAAAATAAAACAACCGGTTACTTTACCAGCAAAATGGATTTATTCAGAAATGGCAGAGGAATTGCAATTTGGACATGCAGGCCAAAGCAAAACCATAGGCCAGCCCAGAGAACAAAGGAGAGGAACATTATAAGGGAAAAAGGGAAGTTGGGAGGGGCTGCTGCTTTGAACCAAAGTCCATTAGAGGAAACTGAGAAGGGTGATGACAGTTTCTCATTGACTGAGTTGTGGCAGTTTCTCATTGGCTTGTCTGTTGCTGGACAATGAGAAAAATCTTCTTTCTGCTTGCTGGGGTAGTAAAGTAGGTTTCTTCTTGTTGGAAAACGCAAGGTATGGATCTTCCTGTTCAGATCTGCAATGGCCCTAGAGTTGATAAGGGGTGAGAGCTCCCCTTCTGGCCTCCTGCCTCTATTTTATTTTTTTAATTTTTAAAAAATTATTATTTTTGAGAGAGAGAGAGAGAGAGAGCGAGCAGGGGAGGACCAGAGAGAGAGGGAGAGAGAATCCCAAGCAGGCATTGCACTGACGCACAGAGCCTGATGCAGGGCTGGAACTCATGAACATGAGTCATGACCTGAGCTGAAATCAAGATGCTTGGCAGGCGTCCCTTGGCCTCCTGCCTCTATTTTAAATGAAGTTTCCTTTATTCAATTTCACCACTGTGAAAAAAAACTTTTAAGTGGCTTTTTCAATGGTAAATTAGAATAACTTTTCTAGAGGCAACCTGGCAACATGTCATAAAATAGTATTTTATACTATTGCATTCCTTTTGTCCTTTTGCAATTCTGTTTCCATTAATTTCCCTTGAGGAAATTATGCGGATAAATGAGCAAAGATACACAAGCAAAAACAAACAAAACAGAAACAACTGCTAGTTGTCTATCAACAAATTGGGGAAATATGCTCACCCATATAATGGGGAAATGGTGTCATTAAAGATAATAATAGTTACCTGTATTCCATATGGATGTGGGGAAATGTCCGGATTTATTATTTCGTGGGGTAGAAAAAGTAGATTATAGATCAAATTAGCCAACCCCCATCCCCGCCCAATCTGTGCGTTTTGGATTTTTGGCTTTGTTTTGTCTGTCTAGTTCTGTGGAGGAGGGAAGCGTTGGGGGGTTTAAAAAAAGGGGGGGGGGGCACTGAAGCCTGGAAGGATTTAAACCCAAATGTTCAAAGTGGGTACCTCAGGGAGGAGATACAGTAGAATTTTTACTTCCACTTGATGTCCTTCTGTATTGCTTGTTTTATAAGTGCACATATTACTTTTACAATAAAACATAATAAAACAAAACTATTCCTGTTCGGGAAAATAGTAGTAACAACTTGCTTGAAGACTCAATCTCCCTGCCTTGGCAGACAGGAGCAAGCGCAGGGCGCAGCGCGAGCCTCACCCCCCACCCCACGACCTGTGGGGTCCCCACCCGCCTGCCGCCACCGCCAGCGGTTCCCGACTCCTCTCATCCCAATTTCTGGCAATGCCCCACTCTTAGCCGCACCCCAGCCAGCCGGCTGTCCCCAGCTGGGCACCCCGCCCCCGGCCCCGCTCCAGGTGTTCCGGACCCGGCCCACTGGTGGTCCTTACCCTACAGGCCTGGGACCCAGGTGCCAGCGCCCCAGCCCTGCCCTGGCTGCAGGCCGCCGCCTCTCCGCCCCACTCCTCCCGCTGCTCCCCCTAGCTTCCCACCGACCAGGCGCCGGCTCCAGCCGCGCGCCCCCTGCCGCGGGCTCCCTTCGTCAGCCCCTAGCATCCCTGCCACTGACCGCATGGAGCCGAACGCATCGGGCAACACATGCGTTCGCGGGCTGGGGCCTCAGCCAGGACTGCACTCCGGACCGCACATGGCCACCTCTCGGCGCCGGTGTCCACGGTGCTGGGCAACGCGCTCGTCGTGGTGGCCTTCGCCGTGGACCGCAGCCTGCGCTCCAGCGGCAACTTCTTCCTCCTCAACTTGGGCGTCGCCGACCTCCTGGTGGATGAGAGTGGTCTAGGAGCCGGCGGCACACAAGCAGAGCAGGAGAGGGGAACCCTGCGCTTGAAAGTCTCCCTCGAGATCTGGGGCGACTTGGGGTACTGCAGGCCAGGCTGCAGCTGGCAGTCCGGCGGCCCGCCCAGCGCTCCCCTGTGTTCGCAGGCGGCTTCTGCATCTCGCTGTGCATCTCCTACGTCCTGACAGGGGAGCGGAAGTTTAGCAAAGAGCGGTGTAAATTGTGACTGGTGACGGATTACCTGGTGTGCACTTCTTCAGTCTTCAATCTCGTCCTCATCAGCTATGACAGGTTCACCTCTGTCACCAGGGCGGTAAGAAGGGCAGGAGTTCTACACAAACCTGCTGGCGTGGGGGACAGCCAGGGACACAGTTGGGTTTGGAGTTGCTGGGCTAGTGGCGGAGAGAAACCACCCTATGTTTTCCATATATTTTCAGAACCCCACGTATTCAAAGAGAAAAGAAAAGGAGATGCTAAAACTAGGTTACAAATACTGATATCTGTTTTAAATACTTACATTTAACAAATTGAAGAGTTAAAATGCAATATAAACTGTGCCTTTCACGTGATTTATTTTTATCATTATAAAGTGTACCCTAGGTATTATGGTCATGAGTATAGTCAGGAAGGATACAAATTGTAAAGTCCTATTAAGGCATCTTTCTCTTTCCATCCATTGTTCTCACCCTGAGTCCACGCCTCTGCTCAGCTATCACCCCTTCAGAGAGACGTCCTCACCTGCGTCAAATAGCAGCCCTCACCCTCTCCAGTTCTCCTTCCCTGCTATACTCATGCTTATCACGGACTGACACTGTATTTGAGGACTGTCTGTCTGTCTTCTTCACTAGAACACAAGCTCTAAGGGGGCAGGGGTGTTGTCTTGTTCCCTGATGTTTTCCCAGTGCCTGGAATAGTACTAGGCATATGTGCTGATTTAATGTAAGCATAACCTCATCTGGAGGTGTGATCCAAAGTCCACATTCAAGGCCCAGTGTAAAGGTGATGTGGGTGCCAGGTGGCTTTTTGTTCTCCCTAGTAAGTGTTCAAGAACAGTGCTGGGTGAAAAGGGAAAATGCTTCAGTATTTCCAGGGCAGACAGAAAAGGGAAGGATTTGCATGAGCAATCACAGGTACATTGCACTCACAGTGGTGCTTTTTAGGCTGGTCCAGGAGTCAGGAGACCTAAGGTCCACTCTTTTTTTTTTTTTTTTTATAAAGTTTACAGTTGTCTAAGAATTTTTGGTTATTATTTGTTACTATTTTTTTAACTTTATAGTTTATTGTCAGGTTGGTTTCCATATAACACCCAGTGCTCTTCCCCACAAGTGTCCTCCACCATGACCTCTTGATTTAAGACACAACACATTGTGTGCCTCTGGCACATCACAGCACCTCTGTGCACTTGTTTTCCTGTAGGAAAGTGAGGGGTTAAAAGCCCTTTCGTTCTAACCTCTATGATGGCTAATTCTTTTGGTCCTTGCCTCCCTGTAAGGTAAGTAGAAACTAAAGATTTTTATCACTGTTTTTCGTACACAGGGATGATAAGACTCAAAGAACTTAATCAGCTCGGGCAAAAGTGAACCTTAAATGAGACGGAAAAAAACAGCAGTAAGAAGGAGAACTTTCCTTTTGGGCTTTTAGGAAAATTTCTTTTATCTTTTGTTCAAGTAATCTATGTTCACTATACAAAAATTAGAAGCTTTCTCAGGTAGGGCCATCCATCACTAAGTCCACTCGGTGGCACTTAGGCAATTTGCCTCTTCCAGTTGCAATTTTCAACCCATTTGGGAAACACTTTTATTTTTTAATTCCTATTTAGATTAAATGGGCTTAGGAGAGGGGGGCAAGCTTGGCATTTTAAAAAATGCCATCAGGTGATTATAAGGTATTAGAAGGTACAGCTGACTATGAGACCCATAGCCTTTTGTCACTGCTCTAGCCCAGCTTATCCTTGTCTCCCATCTCTGTTACTGTTTATTAGATTTTCACTGTATTTGACAAAAATAATTTCCTAAGTACCAATCATTTAAAGTGACATTTTCTAAATTCTCATGAGCCCAAAGTAAATATTACTTGGGCTCACTCTTCTGTGGTGTTTCATTGGTGATTAGGTTTCCTTTGCTATGAATGAAAGGCTTTAGGTACACTGCAGGCATACACAGTAAAATTGCCTAATTAGCAGTATTAAATGTTCTGCATTGAACCATGTGAAGGGCTGGGTCTTCTGCTTCAGTGACACACATTCCCAAAGGATCTTCAATATGGCAGCCCAGTTGGGGGAAAATGCCCATCTCTCCAGTCTTCAAAGAACCTTTCATTTCCACAGTTATCTCTCACCATTGGAACTTTTTCTGCACACCAAAGATGGGGGGTGGGGGAGTCAAGACTATTTATTTCATGCTTCTGCCTTTACAGATAGTTTTATATCCATTAAGAATGACAGCTAACATTTTGATGGCTTATTTTAAGTAAAGATACTGTTTGAAGAACTTTATATGGATTATATCCAAGAGCTGATATACATAGGCTCATGAAAACCCTGTGGTCCAGGTAAAGGTGTCCCATCTTACACATGAAGAAACTGAGGCACACAGGTTAAGTAAGTTGCCTAGGACAAACAGCTAGCCAAGTGATAGTGGGCATTTGAATCCAAGCCACCTGACTCCAGAGCCTCTGCTCTTGGTCACTGGGACATAGTATGTCCATAGTGACCTCATACAGGAACAGTAGGAAGGACTGGATTGATAAAAAATAAAAGTACTGAGTTAGCACATAAAGTTAACAGCAGGATGTACTTAAAGTTGGAAGAAGAAGCATGGTGCAACACAGTGCTATTTCACTTGTGGATGTTGAGCAAATTATGTATATAATGTATACATGTTCTAGGAGGTGTTGAAAATGTATGCTTTCATACATGGAGGAATACCACTAACATCCAAAGGGATAGACCTTGAGTTGTGTCTGCAAGAGGGAAGCTTTTCACCCATTGCACAAAGGCCCCTTGGAGTGGCATAGTACAGCTAGGGAAGAGTCGGCTGATAGGGAAATAGAACCTCTCCCACCCCCCAAACACTGGCTATCTCAACAACTTATATCTGACCTCACCATTGGCACCATGCTGTACCAGGCTGAGTGAGTGAAGCTGCCTCAACCTTCCTCTTACCGGCCCCTGCTGTTTCCCTCTAAGTGACTTACAGAGCTCAGAAGGGTATGACCAGGAATATTGTTTTCAAGATGGTGCTGGTATGGGTGGTGGCATTCCTTGTCTATGGACCTGCCATCATCGGTTGGGAGTATGTGGCCAAAAGGAGCATCCTTCCTTGGGGAGGGTGCTATGCTGAGTTCTTCTACAACAAGTACTTCCTGATGACGACCTCCATCATCTAATTCTTTACTCCCTTTATCAGCATCACTTACTTCAACTTGACCATCTACATCAACATTCAGAAGCGCACCTCCCTAAGGAATAACAACATTGCCCACAGCCAGGAAAACTCAGAGATGAACTTCCAGGGGAGAAAAAAGAACACATTATATTTTTTGTTAAACTAGCTGAAAGGAGCAGGAAGAGAGACTAGGTCCTCTCCCCAGACACAAGGGTCTTTCTTAGATGTCACTGGAACTCAAGATTTACCACCTCTGCTGGTAGACATTCAAGCCAAAGCAGCATACTGGCAACAGAACAACTACAGGGCCAGCGAGAGTGTCTGCATTGCCCAGAGGCAGCCAGACCTTATCAGCTGGGTGCCCAGCCGCCTGCGGCTCTCCCCGGATAAGCGAGTGGCCAGGTTGCTGGCTATCATCTTGTGTGTGTTTGGCCTGTGCTTGCTCCTGATCATCCGAGCTGTCTGCCTGGGATATGCAACCAGCACTCCCTCAATGAGATGTCTTTCTGGTTCCTCTGGCTGCATTCGGCTATCAACCCTGTTCTGTACCGTTTATGCCACATGAGTTTCAGAAGAGCATTCATCAAACTGCTATGACCTGGAAAAGCTAAGATCCACCCTCATATGTACATAGGACAGAAATGCCTCCTGGAGCAGATTGCCTAAACCCCTTATACTGTCCAAAGGAAAGACGTTCACAAACACTCCCCGAGGCCACTGCCACACATTTCTCCTTAGTCTTTGCCACAAGGAAATGTAAGAACCATCTTACATTGTTAAGAAACAAGTGAAACAATTCACTGCAAGTGCTGTTAAAACTATGTCTATGGAATTGTTGTCTAGGGCTTGTTACTCAAAAGTATGGTCCCTGGACCAGCAGCATGGGGATGTATTAGAAGCGTGGAATCTCTGGCCCTACCACAGACCTGCTGAATTCCAGAATCTGCATTTTAACAAGATCCCAGGTGATTTTTATGTTTAATAAAGCTTGAGAATCTAGTCCAGGAGATGTGTAAATGGATAAAAATAGTTGACAGACATGGTTTTGTGATAGCTCATATCCCGAGAGACATCCTATTTAAGGCTTAAAATCATTGTGGCTCAAGTTTATAACAATTGTACCAAATCTGCACATACTATCCTGTCAATCCATTTTATTCTTTGATAAGAATCACCAGTTTAGATTTGAACTTGTTTTTTTTAGTAGGCTCCACGCCCAACATGGGGTTTGAACTCCTGAGATCAAGAATTGCATGCTCTACCAGCTGAGCCAGACAGGTGCCCCAATATTAACCCTTTTGTTTTAAGTTTTGAGTATTCCGTTGTGTTTGTGTATAGACAATGGGGTTGATAAAAATGGTAGAACCCAGGGGCACCTGGGTGGTTCAGTCGGTGAAATGTAGGGCTTGATCTCACAACCATGAGATCATGACCTGAGCCAAAGTCAAGAGTAGGATGCTTAACAAACTGAGCCACCCAGGTGCCCCCAAATGTGCTCCTTTCTAATGCAAGAGATTATACCTAATGGTCATGAAGCCATTTGTATTTATTTGCACTTAGCTCTGCCTTGTAAAAATAGATTAAAGTCACAGCTTAAGATTTTACTTTGTCATAGAAAGACATTTCTGACCTAATGCTAATCACTGCAATGAGTGGTTAAAATATACAGTACACCTCCAGGGTTTGGAGGCTTGGACCTAGTTTTGTTGGCACACCGCAGGGTGATGTAGAGGAGTGAACAGCAGTATGAGGTCTATCCCTACCCACTCCCAAATGACTTATTTTTAATTACCACAACCCAGAAAATCTAAATCTTTAATTAAACCTAGGGCAGGTCACTCAAGTATACAACAAATGAGTCTATATTGGCTAGCTGACTCAGTGTCTGCTAACTCCAGGACACCCCCAATCCTAGCAAACAGGAAGGCTCCTTGAGAGATTTCCTTACCCATCACCTGTCATTTATAGTATGTAGTCTGGAATTCCCATCATCAAAGACAATTCCATTGAGAAATCCTTTCAATTCCATTCTGTTTGAAATTTTTTCTTTGGATTCTTATGAAAGCAATGTAATGGAAGAGCCCTCTGAAATCTAGACTTTATATTTAAATCCCTTCTCAGTGTCTATGGTGGTACATTTATTCCTTGCAGTCTGTCTTAGTTCTCAATGGCTCTGAGAGATGTACATGAACTGTACTACAACCATTCTTTTCTTCAAAGCACTCTATGATGCCTGATCAAGCCCAACACCTCCCACAGATATATCAGCCTGCAAACTAACCAGGGCCCCTAGTGGACAAGGTAGTAGTATCGTAGTTCCTTTATCTAATGGCTCCCAATATCATGGCTAAAGGACCAGTCAGAAACATGACTTTCTAGGTGAAGAAGCAATCATCTGGACTCCAAGAATCACTTCAGACAAGTGGAGACGGGAAAGGGAGGGCAGGAATGTCCTAAAACAGCAAGCATCTCAGAATGAGAAAGGGTCATCCACTTATATCACCTTCCTAGATGTGTCCTATTAACTGTCCCCTAGGTCTTGGAATTCTCCATAAAACATCAGGCCTGACCTAGGCTCAGTGTTTCTCTCTACCTATGATGGGTTTCTTTTTCACTCCTGGTCTATTAAGAACCAGTACTTTTCTTGCAAGACACAATAAAAATACTAGAAAAAAGTAGCCCAGGGAAGGAGGCATACAAAACACAAGCCCTAATTCATTAGATTCAAGACATAAAATCACCAAATTGGTGTTAATTCTTAGTCCTTTAAAAAAAATTGTTTTTCCCCTCACTACAGACAGGAAGAGTTTAACTTGCTTCAGTCCATGGATCCCTCCTGGATAGCCTGGCTCTATCTAAAAATATGGGACTGCAGGTCAAGCATTAGCCTCACAAGGCTAAAAAGACAATCAGACTTGAAGTCACATGAGGATTCATAAAACCTCTCCAGGCTTTATGCCAACACCTTCAGCCCCCAAAAGCACTTCTATGCTCTCCTGGGCATACCCTTAACACATTAATATTGGTCTGTCTTCCCACCAGATGAAAATTCTCAAAGCCAGGGACCCTATCTTATTCACCTTTATACCCAGTGCCTGTATATGGCATACAGTAGGTGCCCAATTTTTGTTCAGTAATCTGTGAATTAAGATTAGCAGAGTTTTGGTTTGTTTCTTAAATCTGTTCTCTTCATCTCACACACACAAAAAAAGTGAAATACTTTATACCCTGTACTAACATTATTTTACTTCTGAACCTTCCTGAGCTCAAATTCAAGTATTCTCCTTGAGTCACATCATTACTTTTCCAGCTATATTTCAAGAGTATGTGAATAAAATGAACATGTCAACTTTTATTCCACAATCAGGTTTATACAAAGTGGCACCTGCAAAGTACAGAAAGGATTTGCTAGACTAAAAGGATCTACAGAGAAGTTTAGCATACTTGACAGATTTTAATGGTACCAATTCTGTAACTTTATTCTTGTAAAACCTGATGTCTTAGTCCATTCGGGCTGCTATAACAAAATACCATAGGCTGGGTAGCTTATAAACAGAAATTTATTTCTCATAGTTCTGGAAAGTTTGAAGTCCAAGATCAAGGCACTAGCATGGCTGAGTGAGGGACCTTCTCCAGGTTGCATACTGCCAACCTGTGCTCTCACAAAGTGGAAACGGAGCAAGCAGGCTCTCTGGGGCCTCTTTTATATAAAAGCTAATCCCATTCACCCTCATGACCTAAGTACATTCCAAAGGCCTCACCACTCAACAACATCTTTGGGGGTTAGGATTTCAACATATAAATTGCAGGGGATACAAACTTTCAGACCATAGCACCTAATAAGTGCTAGACATATATCAATGTGGGGGGGGGGGAGGGGCAGATGGTGAGGTGTTAAGTGAGGTGGTCTTTGAAAATGTCCATAAATTGCAAAGTCTCCCTTCAAGAGGTGGAGCTTAATTCCTCTTACTCTTGAGTATGAGTTAGACTTAGTGACTCCCTTCTAACAAACAGAATAAGGCAAAAACAACAGTATGTCACTTCCAGGGTCAGGTCATAAAAAGGCATGTGGTTTCTTCTTTGCCCTCTCTCACATGCATCACTTTGGGGAAGCTAGCTGCTATGTGAGAACACTCTAGCTGCCCTTGTAAAAGTCCACAAGGAAAGGAACAGAATCCTCTATGTCAAGCTTGGAAGCCAGCCCCAACCAAACCTTCAGGTGGCTGCAGCTCCAGCCAAAATCTTGAGGCATCCTAAGCCAGAACACCATGAGATAAATGTCTGTTGTTTCAACACACTAAGTTTTGGGATAATTTATTACTTGACAGATAAAGGTGGTGAGCCTTTTGGGAATTAATGTGGAGGTACCATGCCTAAGGAGAACAGGATAAGGCCAAGGAAAGCAAATGGGTATAAACAGAAGAGTAGATGGTGCCTTGCTCAAGAAGTGCTTAAAATGAACAGCAAGTGTTGTTAACATAAGATTGTCCATTAAACTTCACAGGCATTCTACTAGCTCCTATAAATCTAGCATGAAAGGGTAAAAAGTCCAAAATTGTTAACAGCAACTTTATTGTTTCACTGGTGCAAAAAAAGAAAAAAAAAATCATGGTAATTGTATGATGCATTTCCCCTTAAATTTATAATGAAGGTTATACATAAATTATATTGATCACGAATTTTCTATTTTATACCATTTAGAACAAAATTATTTTGATAAATATGCCCAGAGGAAAACATAGGTTCTTAATGAATGACGGAGTCCAGATATGCAAAATATAGCTTTTGGTTTTGACCACGGTGCTTTAAAATTCTTAGACATGCATTAATATATACTAGTTTTAGGGAAAATATTACACATGGCCTTGTCTTGCATTTAGGGAAAAACCCAAGCTGAATTTCACAATACAGTATCCCTTTCCTCTAAATTAATCTCAAATTGGACTAGAGAACAGAGACAAACACTTTCAGGTTAGTACTTCCAAGTAATGAAGGAAATCACACAACCAACAAAACGAAGTAAAGGAAGAAGAGCTTCATTAGTAGCTAAGTGATGGTTTGCTGTTTTTTGTTGTTGTTGGGTTTTTCTTTTTGTTTTTTTTATAAATCACAAGAATTTTAAATAGCAGATCAATCATGCTACCTGGGGTGATCAGACAGACTGAGCACTTATGAAGTGAATAACTTTATTAAGGTCTTGAAGGTGAGTGTCCGGAGGTGCTGGGTAAAACACATCACAGGTAAGAAACGGGAAACCTACCTCAGCATTTCTGAAAGGCACAATCTATGGAAGGGAAACCTAGTATAATAAAACCCTTACTGGATGTACATGGAAAGGAGTACGGTGAGCCGGTTTCCTTTTTAAAGGATGAGACCTTCATAAATTGGCCCCTCAGATTCTGGTGATTCCCGCCTCAAACGCAAATGCTCCAGTGTGTTATGAAAATGTTTGTTAATCTGCTCTGTTTCTTCACTGGATTCAAGATTTGGGAGGTCTTCTCGAATCTTTTGGATAAGCTGGTTCAAAACCTGAATTGTGACCTACAAAAGAACATGCACAGTTTCATAATCAAGCATGTACCATAAAAAATAAAGGACACTAGAGAATAAAACAGACTAGGAGGTGCATTCTCTAAACTCCGACCCTCTTAAACAAAAAACAAAGTATTAAGATGATAACCTTTAATATGTATCAAATCTCTGAAGAACAGGAAGGGAAATATTAGTTCACTAACAATACTTTATTATAGTTTACTTACCGCATCATTTTCCTTTTCATAAAAATAGATATATCTGTTCAGAATTTCTATAAAAAGTTGCACTTGTAAAGAGGGGTCCATGCACTGATTTGCTATTTTCAGAGCTTTCTTTAAGCATTCCATTACCCTCTTGCCTCCATGAAGCTAGAATAAAAGTAAGGGGATTGGGGGTTGGGGGAAAGTATTAAAGGAATTAATGAATCACAAATGTCCCATTTCACACAAAGAAATAAACAGAACCCTACGGTGGCGCTTTGTTAAAGTACACGACAAATTCAAATCCTCTTCATTTTTTTTTTAAAGACACAGCTATATTTTAAAACAAATGTATTTGTTTTACATGTTTATTTTTTTAAGAAGCATCCATTTTTTAAATGTATGTTTATTTAATTTGAGAGAGAGCTAAGAAGAGAGAGAATCCCAAGCAGGCTCTGCACTGTCAGTGCACAGCTTGAAGTGGGGCTCAAACTCACAAACCATGAGATCACGATCTGAGCCGATATCAACAGTGGGAAACTGACTGAGTCACCCCGTGCCCCTGTTTTACATATTTATATGTTAAATGTTTTATATTTATTATGCATACCCTGTTTTTTTCTTTTAAGACAGAATGTGAGCAGGGGAGAGGCAGAGAGAGAATCTTAAGCAGGCTCATGGAGCCTGACATAGGGCTTGATCTTACAACCATGAGATCATGACCTGAGATGAAATCAAGAGTCAGACGCTTAACTGAGCCACCAAGGCATCCCTATCATGTATACTTTTTAAAGGTAGTAGTATATATTTGCTGTGTTACAATATCCTTAAAGTGGGGCTTCACCACAGCATGTGATCCTTTATACATTATACATTACTATCCATTTCATTTATTTTAATAAACAAAGGAATTTTGTCAGGTTTCCAAGCACTCTAAATGCTTCACTTCCAGCGCACAAGGTCATGGCAGCTATTTCCAGCTAACAATCCCCTCTTCTAGAACATGACTAGGAATGACCTCCCTCCTTACCTCCTCCCCATTTTTGTCTGTGTTTCTGCCAGACCAGAAGAGATGTGCACAAGTGCTCACAGCTCGGCCCTGATCGGGTTTCTTCAGAAGTTTGGATGCAGCAAGTGCACACTGAGTCCTCAAAGGTTCGTGATTCTCTTCACTGAAGCACTTCATCCTCTCAAAAGTACCAATGATCAAGGTGATGGCAGCAAGCTGTGCTTTGGAATCACTGATTTCATCTTCATACAGAGAAAATGCCTGGTGAACAAGAAGCAGAAGAGACCTTTACTACTATCTGCTCGAGCATTTTCTAACGTACTTACCACCAAACCCCCATCTTGTGAGACACTCTGTAGTCCCTTCAGTCCACAAGATGCTGACCCCTCCCTGGGAGAGGCACAAGACACAGCTGATATGGAAAGATACTTGCAACTTACAACAAAGAAGCTTGTTTCAACTTTTGCTTAACCCAGAGTTCCCAAGCTGAATAAAGGAACTTTTTACCCCATGAAACACTTTTACCTAGGCTCATATGGAAATCTTAAATCTCATTAGCACTCAGTAACTGATCCATTTTCCTGTTCCAAATCAATCAATATCACTATAGTATATTAAGGAGTTCCAAGATGGTGGGAAAGGGGTAGTTACAAATTCAGTGAAGACAAAATCCATGTGCACTAATCACTGAAACTACAGACAGGTGGCTGACCACAGCAAAACTGATTAAACAACACAGAAAGGAGAACAGACCATCACCTGGGACATAAATTCATATGCTACTGTTTCATGATTTTCAAAACCAATTTCTCCAGCAGCTAGAGCTCCTTGAAGAAAGAGTCTTAAGGGCAATTCTGCCAGCTCTGCTTTGATCAACGCACTGATAGTTTGGTGAGCAAATGAAAAAATCTTCTGGCATTTTTTTTCCCATTTGTCATCCTAAAAGGAAAAAAAAATAGTATAAATTACCTTAATTTCAAGATTAACTTGCTCAAGAATATTCACTTTACATGAAACATCTTTAGAACAACAAGGAAAGCAAGAAAGCTGAGCTCAGGGTTCTCCTGGTATCCTCCTTCTCAGTCTCATTTATGAAGCACACAAATGAATCAATCACAATGTCTTCTCAAAACATCAATTTGTAGGTACTGGCTTTACAATTTTTATATATTTGGCATTTTTTTTCTCATCAGAAAATCAACACATACCCCAACTGTACAGAATTAGGAAAATAAACCAAAGAATTTTAAAAATTGAAATCATCCCTAAATCCACCATCCAGCTATAATCACTAATAATATTCTGATGTTAAGGTTTTTTTGGTCTATGCAAATGTACCGTAACTAGGATCTTTGTTCTGGTTTTGTTTTCTACTTCCAAGTAACTCACCAGAAGAGTTAAATTGAGTTCATGCTGCATATACTTGCACCAAACTTCTTTTCCTTCGCTCATCTTGTCATACACTTTATCTCATGATACTAAGTTACTGGAAATCATTTTAATGACTAGAAAATATTTCACAAACTGGATGTGGCATAATTTACTTAACTACTCCCTTTTGGAAATAATCTGTAATACCACAATGAATGCTCTGTATAAAGCTTTATTGAATCCCTAATTATTTCCTTAGTATATATTCTTAGAAGTAGAATTATTAGCTCTTTTAAGGCTCTACTTACATACTGCTAAAGTCTTCTAGAAACACTGTACTATTTCACATACCCACCATTACTAGATGAGAATTATCATCACACCATTGCCACTGCTGAACCTTATTTTTCTTTTCTCTCTACCAGTTTAATTTGTAAAATGGAGATCATTATTATAATTACTAGTGAGGTTAAATATTTTATCCATGTTTGACCATCCAAATTTCTTATTAAAGCAATCAATTATTTTCACTTTTTAAATCAGATAATAGACTTGCTACAAGGATTAAATGCATAGTCTTGGCATAGTATATGGCACATAGTAAATGCTGGCTGCTATTTCCATTGTTACATTCACCACAATCTATACATAGAATGCTGGAAAGGGGACTAAATGAGTGGCTGGCATAATAAAAACTGGCCAAAAGCTGTAATGTCATGCTGGCACGTCTACTAAATGAACCTTATTTCTCCACTATTAGAAAAGTAAGTTTACTGAGGCTTACTCCTTAACACTGACTGTCCCAACTATCAGGTATACCATATTTAAGTATTTTCTATAAAACTGTATCATTAAAGACTTAAGCCATGATTCTGCTTAAGGAATAAGTGCATAAAAAATGTACACAATTCATAAAATAATTCAATTTTAGGCTTTTGGAGAGAGGTTATTATGCGATGTCAGGCCTTTTCATTAGTCAAAGCTACCATGAATTAGACCTTACCTGTTATTAACTTGCAACCTCTACATGAGATTACTGTATCACTTATTTGATAAAGACCCTAAGAAAGTAAAATCATTCCTAAACTAAAGCACTCTGAGCCAATTCTATAATAATGTCTCACAAGTAATCTTTAAATACAGGAAAAACTCCTAGCATAAATTTATACTGTTTTAATCTTCCATTTCTAGGTGTTTTTTATGTGATCCCTCAGCTACTATGCAATCTACCAACACCACTCTTAGGAACACCTAATACAGAATGCATAATGAACTGACTTATTGAAACTGGAATTAATTATACCATTGTCTATTTTTGTTTATGTCTCAAAGTTTCTATAATAAATAACACAGAACTGATGAAGAAAAAAAGAAAAAAAAGTAGTGACATACTTAAAAGTAAACCCACCACTTTAGAATTCTCTTTGTAGCGAAATGCCAGCTGGTAAGCTGCAAATACCAAAGGTGGCAGTGTGAAGCGAATCCGTTGATTTCCACCAGCTCCAAAATGTTTTCGTGCCGTGTTTAAAATCTGACCCAAAAAAAAAGACAAAAAAAAAAACCCCACCCCAAAACATTAATCTTTCCTGCACTATGATTAATGATTATAAAATTAAATGAGGTCTCTAATTATCGTCATTGCTACCTTTTACTGCATCTGATATAGCAGGCTTTACAGTAGATGCTTTACGTTTCTTATCTCGCTGGGTCAATACAATTGACATGACAACCAAGACAGACAGTAACCCCATTTCACAAATGAAGAGGCCTGAGGATCAAAGAGGCTGCATAATCTGCCCAAGTTTACACAAGTAGTTAGAGACAGAGACAGATGTAAATATATTTTCATATACTCATATACAAAGTACACTGTGTTGATAAAGGCTCTGGGGGCACCTGGGTGGCTCAATCGGTTAAGCATCAAACTCTTGACTTCGGCTCAGGTCATGATCTAACAGTTCATGGGTTCAAGCCCCACATCAGGCTCTGCACTGCCAGTACAGAGCCTGCTTGGGATTCTCCACCTCCCCCCCCCCACTTCTCCCCCGCTGGCACACACATTCTGTCTCTCTCTTTCAAGATAAATAAACTTTAAAAATTAAAAAATAAATAAGAATAAAATTAGGGGCACCTGGGTGGCTCAGTTGGTTAAGTGTCCAACTTCAGCTCAGGTCATGAACTCATGGCTTGCAACTCAGAGCCTGGAGCCTGTTTTGGATTCTGTGTCTCCCTCTCTCTCTCTGCCCCTCCCCTGCTCATGCTCTATCTCTCTCTCAAAAATAAACACTAAAATTTTTTTTAATAAATAAATAATAAAATATATGTATATAAAACTGCAGGCTCTGAAGACAGACTTACATTTAAAAGTAGTTTCTAGGGGTGCCTGGGTGGTTCAATCGGTTAAGCATCTGACTTTAGCTCAGGTCATGATCTCGCGGTTCGTGGGTTCAAGCCCCATGCCAGGCTCTGTGCTGACGGCTCAGAACCTGGAGCCTGCTTCAGATTCTGTGTCTCCTTCTCTCTCTGCCCCTTCCCTACTCATATTCTGCCTCTCTCTCTCTCTGAAAAATAAACACTAAAAATTTTTTTTAAATAAAAAGTAAAGAATATAATAGTTTCTAACACTTAACTACCTGAGTGACCCTGAGTAAATTATTTACCTTTTCTTAGCTATAAAAGTTTCATTTGAAAAATGGGGTGTATATTTCAAGTAATACATTTTAAGTGTTACCAGTTTCTGACACAAGGCAAGTGCTCAGAAAATGCTGGCTATTAGGATGCAAAAACAGCTATATGCATATTGCTGGTATGTCATACCTCCTAATTCAGGGGAAAAAAATACCATTAAAGTCACAAGAAATGGCAATGTATTTTAAAAAGAGCCATTGTGAAACATCAGGTTTTTCAGAAAAAACACAAATATTCAGTAAATATTTTTTACTATGTGTGACACACTGTGACATATTCAGATTCTGTATTCACAAAATATCCTCTGATATAATATAGACAGAGAATGCATTTCCCCTTGGGAAAGTCAGAGCTAATAATCCTTGCCTTAATTCTCAGTACATAGGCATAATCAGTTGACTAGATGTGGAAGGCATTACTTTCTACTACTGCATTTGGTATGCAACAAAAAGTGAAAACCAATATAAGCATGTATGTATGTGAGACACAGAAACATAAGGAAATCAGTTAAAATATTTGAACAATCAGCCAGTCACCGTGTACAGATCACACGGAGTGCACAGAATGTGACACTGGAGTGCCCAGATTGTTTATCATTAAGCCAAGTCAAACACTATCAGATCTCCAATAGAAATCAGCTTCTTCTTCACACTGCTTATGAAGGAGTACAAGAGTGTCAACTACGACAAAAGAAATCGATAGAAGGAGAAAGTCGGGACTCAACCTCAAATAAAAATGTTCTTCATGATAGCAGTCTAACCATAGAGCCTCATGCATCTAACAGTTAAACTACACCTTGCCCAAACAATAATTAAACAGCCATCTGTGCTACCTTTCATTAAAACAAATCATCTGGTATCAGTCACCAATATTCCTATTTAGGCAACATGTTATTCATTTCACAAAGATTTATTGAGGACTGATAAACAAAGGGAGAACTTCAACTGATTGTTCTTTAGCAGGAAAAAGAGGTTAAGAAAAATACAAACTGAATTTTAAAGTGTTTTCATACATTTTCAATGTGGCAAACACATACAACTTATATTTGGAAACATAAATACAATTGAATATAAGGACTGTTGCTTATACTTTAAATTTTATTATAATAAGCACTGGACAATTCTAAAAGCAGCACAGTTGAAAAAGAAAATGAACATGCAATGAATACTGAACACCCAACTAAAGGAAGATGGGCTTTCTGTAATTCTTTTTTTTTTAATGTTTTATTTATTTTTGAGAGAGAGAGACAGCATGAGCAGGGGAGGGTCAGAGAGAGAGGGAGACACAGTATCAGAAGACAGGCTCTAGGCTCTGAGCTAGCTGTCAGCACAGACCTGACGCGGGGCTCAAACCCACAAACCGTGAGATCATGACCTAAGCCAAAGCTGGACGCTCAACCGACTGAGCCACCCAGGCACCCTGGGCTTTCTGTAATTCTTAGGAAGTCTTCAATGAAACTAGAGCAACCAGCCTGTTCCCAATAAGCTCACAATTATGCATTTATATATAAAGTAAAAGTCCATGGATGTCACTTAATCTCTTATTCAGCTGCAATTTTTTTTTTAAACCTTCTAAGGCCACAACTGCATTAGAACATTTAAGGCACATCTACATGTGATCTCACTAGGAGCTGTTGAAGGTGTATGGTAACTGAGTTACTCATACCAAGTACTGCTGGTCAGGGTCCTCAGACCGTAGAAGATGAATGAATCTGCCCACAAGGCTCTGCTCATCAGCAAAGTCTTCTGGATCAGGGTCTTCTATGGGCTGATCTGGCTGATCCTGAATCAATGTGGATACCAAATTCATTATGGAATCCACCTGTAACACAAGAGACACAGAAACCCATTGAAGTGAAACTATCAGCATATAAAATCACTGTCAAAAGTGTTTCTAGTTGCATAAAGTTACCAAATAGTATTAACAATATAATTCCTTTTAAGAAAGTTTACATATGCTGATACATATATAAACAAGAGTCTGAAAAGAGATGCACCAAATATTAATTAACAGTATTATTCTCTTGCTGATGGGATTATAGTTAACTTCTTCTTTATATTTCTGATTTATATAATGAGTAGCTGATTATAACCTTTTTTAGTATTAAATTACTTTCTCCTCCCATTTCATGTGTCTTTCTCAAGATCTAAAATCCTAACTACACTGTCTGTTTTCCTAATATAGCATCTTGGTATTCTCTTACCTGGTCTTGAGAGACAATTTCTGTGTTATAATCCAGAACATTACTAAGCACATAACAACTCATGCTCTTTCTGGACTCATAGTCAAAGTACTCAAAAAGTGGGTGAAAATGTTTTAATTTCAAGACTGTTAAAATATTGTTGTAAGTGTCAACAGGTATCTTCAAAAGTCTGGTGAGCTCCTTTGAAACTGCACTACTGGTAGCGATACTACAAAAAGAAAAACAACAGCCATTTAATGAATAAAATTAGTTTTCTATGTATACAAATAACTCATTGCATAAAAATTTGAAATTTTTCATTTATACATTAAAGGAAATAGGTCAAGTGAATCACACCATCTCAAAATACTTCAGCGACCTTCTTCTGAGGAGATGTCTATCTAAACACAAATATGTATTCATCTCTTAATTTTCCACTAACACAAATAAGATGTAACAGTCTCCAACTCATCAACCAGGTTGTACAGCTCGAGGTAAAATGACTATCTACAATCTGACATTTCTAAGGGAAGTATTTTAAGTGGTAGTTAAGTTCCGGGTAGCCAATAAATACTGTATATTCATGATGAAAATAAATAAGAAAAATTCATGCAAAACTAGCAACTCCACAAAACAGTTTCTTCTGTATCAGATGTTGGTGATTAAGGCAAAGCAGGCTAAACTTAAGTAGTAATTCACAGGAGCATTCTGTGGAGATGAGGCATTTATAAGACCTTTAGAGGTTGGGATTTCTAATTCCTTACTTTGTCTGTTTTTACTTTAAAACTTACTTGGTAGGGGAATATAGATATGTTAATTTCCTCTCATATTTAACATTCAAGATTTGGAGTGTTTTTCAGTTCACAGAAAATGGAAGTAACCAAAAAAAAAAGGGCGGGGGGATGACAAATAAAAGGAGGTAAGAGGAAAATGAGAAATCTTCCTGACGTAACTAAACCACCGGAAAGGAGATGGAAAGGAAAAAGATGGTATGAAGTAAAATTATGAATAATAATTTTATTATTAAAAATATACCTTTTAATTATTAAAAAATAATTGACCCCATGTTCAGATGCAGTGCAGGATGGGAACTGCTGGTGAAAAGGTAAGAGATAAGAATTGCCCACAGTGGCCACTAGAGGATGCCACAGACTAGGACATAGTTGAGGAAGTTCCCAGGTAGGCAACAAAATCGACTTTCCTTGATGATATCAAAACCAAAGCTCAAAATAGAAAAATATTTTTTAAACCAATGTAACTTCCACACCTTAAATACATATATGTTTCTAATTTTTCACAACTTATTCATCTGCAGGACATCACTTCTTATGTAAACACTGCTTAACATAAACACAGTTGACCCATGCACAACACAGATTTGAATTGTGCAGGCCCACTTACACGTTTTTCTACACATACAGTACAGTACTATGAAATGTATTTTCTCTTCCTGTAATATTCTTATAGCATTTTATTCTCTCTGGCTTATTTGATTGTAATAATAAAGTACACAATACACAGAATGTAGAAAATATGTGTTAATCAAGTGTTTTTTATTAGTAAGCCTTCTGGTCAACAGTAGACTATCAGTAGCAGTTTTTCAATTGTACAGGTCAGTGCTCCTAACCTCAACATTGTTCAAAGGTCAACAATTAATTTCCTTACCAGTTTGAAAACTGATTCATATTCTGAAATGGAGAGACTGCTTATACTCCATGAGTGCCACTACTTAATCTATGTACACAATCGAGGAATTGGTTGGCACTTTCTGCTCCGATTAACACCAAGCAATCAATCTAACAAATGCTTCAGACAAATGCTAACATTTCCAAAAGCAATTAAGAAAAACAAATACGGGATTAAAAAAGTTTTTTATGAGGGTTTTTACAAAAACGTAACTTTGACTTACTGTTCAAGGTTGAGCTTATTAAATATCTCCACTGTAGTTTCTAGAACTTTATCAACATAGTCCACACGATCAGGGTAACACTTCATAGCAAGATTAATGAGTGAGACTTGTAAAGATACAACATCCTCAGAAGGCATGTCTTGTCTAGACTGAAATGTTAAGAAAACCACAGAATTTATTTTAAATAATCACAAAAGGATCGACCAGATGACAAGTTTCCAAATTTTGAGAATTTAGAAAAGCCATTCAAACCTGTATTACTGTAGCCACCTGCTGTGAAAATATGTCAAAAAGTTTAATATCTGCTGGGATTCCAGGTCCATCCTCACGGTGAGCAAATAAAGCTAATCTGAAAAAGAAAATAATCTTAACAAATACAGGGATTTGAGTAGTGGGATCAAGGGTGACATTTTATTCTTTATGCTTTACTGTATTTTCTACAAGGTATTTCCCCTAGAACATTAAAAAAGATTTTGAAAAGGACGTGGAATGGAGCCATTCCCTCCATTCATTTTTTTAATTGTTTTTATTTTAATTCCAGTATAACTAACACTGTTACATCAGTTTCAGTATATAATATAGCGAATAAATTATTCCATATATCATCTTGTCCTCATGAGGGCCCTCCTTAATCCCCATCACCTATTTCACCCATCTCCCCCCCACCCACCTCCTCTCTGGTAAGCACCAGTTTATTCTTTACAGTTAAGAATCTGTTTCTTGGGATACATCTTTTTCCCTTTGCTCACTTGTTTTGTTTCTTAAATTTCACATGAGTGCAATTATACAGTATTTGTTTTTCTCTGACTTATTTCACTTAGCATAATACTCTCTAGCTCTATCCATGTCATTGCAAATGGCAAGATTTCATTCTTTTTTATGGCTAAATGTATGTATATATAACACATCTTCTTTACCCTTTCATCTATCCATGGGCACGTGGGCTGCTTACATAATTTGGCTATTGTAAATAATGATGCAATGAACACAGGGGTGTATGTATCCCTTTGAATTAGTGTTTTTGTATTTTGGGGGTCGATACGCAGTAGTGTGATTAGTGGATGGTAGGGTAGATTTGTTTTTAAGTTTCTGAGGAGCCTCCATGATGCTTTCCACAGTGGTTATTCCAGTCTGCATTCTGATCAACAGTGCCAAGAGGGTTCCTTTTTCTCCACATCCTCACCAACACTTGTTGTTTCTTGCATTTTTGACTTTAGCCATTCTGAGATGTGAGGTATCATCTCTTTGTAGTTTTGATTTGTATTTCCCTGATGATGAATGATACTGAACATCTTTTCACATGTCTGTTGGCTATCTGTATGTCTTCTTTGGAGAAATGTCTGTTCATGTCTTTGGCCAATTTTTTTAATTGGATTGTTTTGAGTGTTGAGTTTTATCAGTTCTTTACATATGTTGGATACTATTCCTTTACTGGATGTCATCTGCAAATATCTTCTCCTATTCAGTAGGTTGCCTTTTAGTTTTAATTGCTTGCTTCTCTATGCACAAACTTTTTTTTAAGTTTACTTATTTATTTATTTTGAGAAAGAGAGAAAGAGAGAGAATCCCAAGCAGGCTCTGCACTAGCACCAAGCCTGACATGGGGCTCAATCCTATGAACTTTTGAGATCATGACCTGAGCCAAAATCAAGACTTAACTGACTGAACCACCCAGGCGTCTCAGAAACTTTTTATTTTGATATAGTCCCAATAGTTTATTTTTGATTTCCCTTGCCTCAGGAGACATATCTTAAAAAATGTTGCTATGGGCAATGTCAGAGAAATTACTACCTGTACTCTTCTAGGATTTTTATGGGTTCAGGTCTCACACTTAGGTCTTTAATCCATTTTGAGTTTATTTTCGTTTAGTAAGAAAGTGGTCAATTCATTTTTAACTGAATAGTTTTGTCAATGATGTCTTATTTCACTGAATTCTTACTACATATACCATATTTTATACTATACAATAGATCTTCACTAGGCCAATTTTATCATATGCTTTGAAGCATAATCAAGTAGATATGGGCTCACAAGCAGGACACCTGTTATATCCTGGCACTCAGCATGGTTGCCAAGCAGGCACTCAATAAAACCATTATCAAAGGCAAAGTTTTATACTTTCAACCAAGACCAATGGTCAAAGAAGTAAAATTTAAACCTAAAAGGAATTTACCAAACATATTTAATAATTCAAAATTCTTCTTTAAAAAAATGTGATGATAGAGTAATTACCTGAACATTCTTAATCATCTATATCTAATGGATACTTGATAAAAAACAACTCCAAATCAGTTCCCACTAAAAGGTAACTTTCATTAGTATAAAAAAATTTTTTTGTTCTTTGGATTTGTAAGATTTAAATAATGGATCTATATAACATTGCTAATTAAATGCTAATTAAATGCCTAGATTTGAGTATTCATGGGGCACCGGGGTGGCCCAGTCAGTTGAGCATCCAACTTTGGCTCAGGTCATGCTCTCATGGCTCATGAGTTCAAGCCCCACATTGGGCTCTGTGCTGACAGATGAGAGCCTGAAGCCTGCTTCGGATTCTGTGTGTGTCTCTCTCTCTCTGCCTGGCCGTCCCCTGCTTGCGCTCGCTCTCTCTTTCTCTCTCTCAAAAATAAATAAACAGTTAAAAAAATTGAAAAAACAAAAAACAAGAGTATTCATTATCTCCATGTCTGCTGCTAAGCCTCTTTCATGCCTAAGCTAGGCAAGAACATGGTAGATAATCGTTACAGAACTCAACTGTTCATAATGTAATTACATTAAAATCATTAATAAAGATGTAACAGAAATAAGTAAATCACAAAAATGTTTTAAATTCATTAGTCCCATGTCAGAACACTGCCCTCCAGTGTTGGAAATGCTTACCTATCAATTAAAGCAATGATTATGTTTTTCACATTTACATTTTGGTGTAACTCAGCACAGGCCCGGAGAAAAGGATTCAAAGTTTGAAGATGGAATTCATCAGGGAAAACCTGAAAATCAAATAATATTTGACTGATACAAGTAAAAGTATTTCACATTATATTCTGGACTTATGGCAAAGATCATATTTGTGGAAACAATCGTTTTAATCTTATACAACTAAATTCAAATGCATTACTTTTGAGCCTCTTTAAACATAAAGCCAGACAAAAACATTCCAATAACCAAATACATCTATAAGTAAACTAAAACTAATGAGAACTAGAGGACATGAAAGCTACTCTTTCCTACATTTTGCGGGGAGAAAACACATCAATACAAAGACCAAGTTATCAGTAAGAGAAAATCCTTACTCAGGCCAGCTTATATTCTATTAAGATTTCTTTCAAAACAATGAAAATTAATGAAAGATAAAATGAGTCTTTTTAAAACAGTGAAATGTTCTGACCTGAATAATACACTCCATGAGATATTCTTGAGCCAAAGCATCTCTACAATTCACAACTTGCTCCAATATCCCAGTCAAAACAATCTAAAAAAGAAAGAGTAAAAAACAAAAAAACAAAAAAAAAAACCATTATTTTTAAATTCTAAACAACTCCTCTATAACATAAACTATTAATTTGAAAATCTTACTTTGGATTTTTCTTACCCATATTTCAGTTAACTTTTAACATTTTACAGAAAATTTTTTTTTAATTTTTTAATTTACATCCAAGTTAGTTAGCATATAGTACAACAATGATTTCAAGAGTAGATTCCTTAATGTCCCTTACCCATTTAGCCCTTCCCCCCCCCACAACTCCTCCAGCAACCCTGTTTGTTCTCCATATTTAAGAGTCTCTTATGTTTTTGTCCCCCTCCCTGTTTTTATATTATTTTTGCTTCCCTTCCCCTATGTTCATATGTTTTATATCTTAAAGTCTCATATGAGTGAAGTCATATGATATTTGTCTTTCTCTGACTGACGAATTTCGCTTAGCATGATACCCTCTAGTTCCATCCATGTAGTTGCAAATGGCAAGATTTCATTCTTTTTGATTTCTGGGTAATATTCCATTGTGTGTGTGTGTGTGTATATATATATATGTATATATATATTATATCAATAGAAGAGTTTTTAAATAAAAATTTAAGAAAAAATTCTGGGCTTCTATTTAGTAAGTCATTTCGGTTGAAGTTCATTTTACCAATTTTTTTCTCTTATATAATTTGTGCCCTTTGTGTCCTATGAAATCTTTGTCTAATTCAACATTATAAAGATTTCTTCTGTTTTCTTTTAAAAGTTTTATAGTTTTGGAGCACTTGGGTGGCTCAGTCAGTGAAGCATTCGACTTCGGCTAAGATCATGACCTTGCGGTTTGTGAGTTCGAGCCCCATGTCAGGCTCTGTGCTGACAGCTCAGAGCCTGGAGCCTGCTTCAGAATTCTGTCTCCCTCTCTCTCTGCCCCTCCCTGACTCATACTCTGTGTGTGTCTCTCTCTCAAAAATAAATTAACATTAAAAAAAAAACTTTAAAAGTTTTATGGTTTTATATTTACACCTCTGATCCATTTTTGAGTTTTTCTATACGGTATGAGAATGGGTCACAGTTCAAGGGTTTTGTTTGCACACAGATGTCCAATTGTTTCAGAACTATTTGTTGAAACGGTTACCATTACACTTTTATCAAAAGTAATTTATTATATATGAGTGAGCCCATTCTGGATTATCTTTTCCAGGACTCAGCAAATCTAGCTCAATTATGTTTTTGTAAATCACTTCCACATTGTTGTTGCTTTTCACTATACCTGCAGTTTAGTACTTGCTAAATCAAAAAATATATTACTATTCTGTCTTTTAGAAATAGCTTACCAATCTCTGGTTTTTATTTCCCCCACAGATTTATGTGTTTATCCCTTCCACCAATATCATATTATCTTACTGTAGTTTTTAGAGTAAATTTATAGTAATATGTAGTTAATCTCAATTTCAGAAAAATTGGTATCTTAATATTGAGTCTTCCAATACACAAATTGAAAATCAATTTACTTAAATCCTTTTTAGTTTTAAAACTATTTTCAAAGTAGTATTATTTAATAAAAATATTTTTAAAAATTAGACTTCAATTTGTATCTCATGACATAAGAAAAAGTGACAAGTAAAAGGATATAAACCTGTTTGTAACGTTCCACATTTACACCTTCCAACTGACTGAGGCGCACCAAATTTGTTCCCACTAAAATTCTCAGTTCTTGTCTTTCTCGTTCTCTTTTTTCCCTATCTCGGCTATGTCCTTGATGTTGCATTCGCACCCAGAGCTTGTTCATCTCTGCAAAGTTGAGTAGTACAAAATCCATGGAATCACTGATATCACCAGTTGTTTCTTCACTGCAAAGAGACAGTTGAAAATATCTTTATATATGCTATGTTATAGGACCAACTTAAATGTTATCCCTCTCCTTTGTGCATTTCCTTATCGCATTAATACATCAATGTTTTCTATAAGATATTTTAACTTCATTGGCTTAGTGTTCAGTTTCAAGGGAAACAGACTCAAGAGAAAAAAAACTACCAGGGGGAGAACACAGTATAAGTATAAAGGGACAAAAAACTTTCCTCCACTCTCTACTCGGGGCCAACTTGTTCTTACAGCAACTCAATTAATTCAAAAAGCCTAAAAGCCTTGATACTAATAACATTCTGCTAATTATATCATTTTACTGTTGAAAATTTTATGGTTCCAATTGGAATATAAGCTTTGAGAGGGAAGAGACTATGTTATTTCCTGCTTATTTTTCATCTCCTAGGATAGAGAACATAGTTTTCAAAATTTTTTTTAACAATTGCCTAATTAAATGCTCAAAACTGGGGTCCCTGGGTGGCTCAGTCAGTTAAGAATCTGACTCTTGATTTCGGTTGGGGTCATAATCTCACAGTCCTACCTTGATTCTCTTGGGATTTTTTTTTCTTTCTCTCTCAAAAAAAAAAAAACTTAAAAAAAAATACTCAAAACTGACAAATTATAATAAAACAACCTCACCATCTCCTCAATACTTAGGTTTTTACCTCTTCCATACTGTTTTACTTTGTCATATGCATGGTAAATTTTTATTATATTCTTTTTCTCTTAAAAAGGAACTGAGCCTGGGTAGCTCAGTCGGTTGAGTATCCAACTTCAGCTCAGGTCATGATCTCGTGGTCCACGAGTTTGGGCCCTGCATCGGGCTCTGTGCTGATAGCTCAGAACCTGGAGCCTGCTTCGGACTCTGTGTCTCCCTCTCTCTGTGCTCCTCCCCAACTCATGCCCTGTCTCTCTCTCAAAAATAAATAAAAACATTTTAAAGAACTAAAAAAAAGGAACTGATATAAATATAAAAAAACTATTGAATTGTACACCTTAGAAATAAATGAATAAATAAACAAGGGGTGCCTTGCTGGCTCAGTAGGTAGAGCATGTGACTCGATCTTGGGATCATGGGTTCGAGCCCCATGTTGGGTGTAGAGATTACCTAAATAATAATAAAAAATAATAAAAATAAGTAAGTAAATAAATAAATAAGATTAAACAAAAAGAAATTAAGTTTCTCAATCTATGGAATCTTCACATAAATAGTTCATCAAGTTAGTTGAAGACCACAGCTGGCTGACCATCCACACTTGTAGAATAAAAGTGCAATGAATGTGGGTACTGGAATACTGGTCACACGAGAGACAGGGCTCTTGAAAGGCTTTTGTTTTTTTCAGTTTTGGAGTTAATATGTAATTTGTGTACACAGATAATTTAAGTCACTTATATTCAGGTTATCTAGCAGTCCGTAAATTATAAAACTGATAAGATATTTAAGAAACAATATGAAAATTAGCCTAGCTCATGGAAAAAGTTAAGCATACCTCATGATTTCATCACAAATATAATTTAAAAGGTCACATTTTTAAAGAACACTTACTATAATGAAAAAATGCTCTCAATTGTGTTAAATGAAAAAAGCAGGTTCTAATATTTCACAGACATAAGTTTCACAATAGTACATTTTATATTATACCACATATACTCAAGAGTTCTGTATCACAGGGAAAATCTATACATGATGCTAAAAGCGACTAGTTGGCTGTGGGTAGGAGAATTATTGAGATATATTTTCTTCCAAACACTTTTCTATACTTCTTACATATTTTACAACAAAAAAATATTACAACTAAATCAAGGAAGAAAATCACTTACTCTGTTGGCTCTCCTTCATCAGGTAAGATGTTTCTGGTACACTGAAGAAGATAGTTCCGAAGAAATAAACCTCTCAAGGGATGCTGCACACCACGACACATTTCTACCAAATCTTTCAAAATATCTTTCCGGGACTGAGGAAATGATTTGACGTATACAACTCCAACTGTGATCAATAGATAACTAGGAGGATTATGAGAAAACATTTGATTAAAAAGAAAATATCCATAAGTAAGTAAATAAAATATTCAAATCAAGAATTTGATTATGTCCAAACATACTGACTACGAACCTATTAAGCAAGACAGGGACGTTTTTCTTCTGCACAATGAAAAAATATCCAGTTTAAAATATAACCATAGTGCCTGGGTGGCTTAGTCAGTTAAGTGTCTGACTTTGGCTCAGGTCACGATCTCATGGTTTGTGGGTTCAAGCCCCTCATCAGGCTCTCTGCTGTCAGCGCAGAGCCCGCTTCGGATTCTCTGTCTCCCTCTCTATGCCCATCCCCCACTTGCTTGCACACTCTAACATAAACATTTGATATATATACATATATATGTATATATAATATATAAAACCCCTCACCTTGCCCTAACTTATGTATATATTTACATTCAGGTTATATACGTATATATTTATATACATATACAAATATATATTTATATATAAGTGTACAAATATATATGTACAAGCAAACATATATACACACATGAGTATCGTAATCACCTTTAAACATATTAGGAAGAGAATAAACGTCATTAATTTTTCTAGTAGTCAAGACATTAAATGAAACAGTATGTCCACTTTTCTATTTCCAAAATTCCTCAACTATTTATATAAAAAGTAAAATTAATTATACCGTAAAACTTTAAAAGAAAACCCAGAGTATTGGGGTACGTGGGTATCTCAGTTGCTTAAGTGTCCAACATCGGCTCAGGTCATGATCTCACAGTTTGTTAGTTCAAGCCCCATATCAGGCTCTGTGATGACACCTCAGAGCCTGCTTCAGATTCTGTCTCCCTTTCTCTCTGCCCCTCTCCACACTTGTGTGTGTATGCTCTCTCTCTAAAATAAATATTAAAATAATAAAGGGGGGGCACCTGGGTGGCTCAGTCGGGTAAGGATCTGACTTAAGCTCAGGTCATGATCTCATGGTTCATGAGTTAAAGCCTCGCATCAGGCTCTGTGCTGACAGCTCAGAGCCTGGAGCCTGCTTTGGATTCTGTGTCTCCCTCTCTCTGTGCCCCTCCCCCACTCGTATTCTGTCTCTTTCTCTTTCTCTCTCTCTCAAAATAAATAAAAACATTTAAAAAAAAGGAAACCCACAGTTATCTACCAAAATGTTAATCTCAATTTGTTAAGAAATTAGATAACCTTAAAAATGATTTTTAAAAATCAAAGTTTAAAGGCTATAACATAAAGTGGAAAATGCAGTTATAAAAGCCTTCAGATTCTCAATTACTTACAGCCTTGGGATAATGTTTCCAGCATACTGTACAAGTTCATAGAGATCTGCCACTTTTCTTCCTTTAGCAAATTCATCTGTCAGGTAGACCTCCAAATAGTGTAGTTCATCAGAAATAGCCATATCTTTTCATTATGATTAAGGATTCGAATAAAGCTAAGCCAGCCTAAGCAATACTCTGGAACTTGTTGGAGTCATTAAACTACTGGGCAGATTATCTTAAACATCAGTCCTTTAAGAAAGTATGTGTTTAAGTGAAGACAATATCAATGCGTTTTCTTTATTTTAAAGGTTTTGTGAGGCACCTGGGTTGCTCAGTGAGTTAAGCACCCAACTTCGACTCAGGTCATGATCTCTCAGTTCATGAGTTCGAGCTCAGAGCCTGAAACCTGCTTCAGATTCTGTTTCTCCCTTTCTCTCTGCCCCTCCCCTGCTCGTGCTCTGTCTCTCCCTCTCTCAAAAATAAAAAAACATTAAGAAAAAGCTTTTAAATATTTTGTTCACTCATATGTGGAATTTAAGAAACAAAATGAGCAAAGAGAAAAAAGACAGACGAACCAAGAAAGAGGCTCTTAACTATAGAGAACAAACTGATGGTTACCAGAGGGGAGAGGAGCTGGAGGATGGGTGAAATAGGTGATGAAGATTAAGGAGGGCACTTGTCATGATGAGCACCGTATGGTTAAAAACTTAAAAAGTAAATGAAATGAAATGCTAAAGAAAAAAAATAAAGTAAGGGTTTTTAAAGATGTCTGGTAGGGGCGCCTGGGTGGCTCAGTCGGTTAAGCATCCGAATTCAGCTCAGGGCATATCACGGTTTGTGGGTTCGAGCCCCATGTCAGGCTCTGTGCTGATAGCTCAGAGCCTGGAGCCTGATTCGGATTCTGTGTCTCCCTCTCTCCCTGTCCCTCCCTGCTTACACTCTGATTCTGTCTCTCAAAAATAAATGAATGTTAAAAAAAGAAAAAATTTAAAGATGTCTGGTAAAGCAAAGGGGTATAAACAAGGATTGCCTAACAGACTACTAGAGGGTTTTGAAATGGCAAATCATAGAATTCATTTCCATTTCAGAATACTGCATAACAAAATCTAAGCATTAAATAACCAACTACCTAATAGCCTCGATATCTTTCATGAAGGGACTGGAAATTGGAACAACCTATTTATAGAAGTTTAAGCATAGAAAAAGGGTTTCTGATATTCAGGTTTTCTTTTTCTCACTTACAAAATTTCCACGGATAAGTATTATTTGGTTAAGACAATGAAAAATAATGTGAAGCCAGAAAAGCATAATAAGGAACAAACAAAATATGGCCTTATCAAGAAAAAAAGTATGATGAAAATGTTCAATTGTCAACATTCAAAAGATACAAAGTTCATAGTAGCTCTTTGGTGATAACATAGAAGTCCGGAGTTCACCAAGCATATTAGAAGCATGTTTCAGAGCATCCATAAGCTTGTTTTTGTCCTACAGGAATACCAAGAGAATTGATGAGAAAGCTTAATTTAAATAAACATTTAACTTGGATTTATTACACAGTATGTAGAACTTAATATATTTTAATCTCATGCAAATCAGGTTTAGTTTCACTTTGCCTTCTCTCTACTGAAAGAAAAAGATTCATGGTTCACCAGGACTGCAAAGCTTATTAGCAAGTCATATGTAACTAGGACTGCAAATTTCCTGGCATAACTCTCATCTTCTCAACCCCTAGTGACTATGAAACTAGCTCCATTAATTCACATTTCCTACAATCAAGAGGGCTGGCACACTAATTCTTTTAACACAAGATATTATCCTGACAATGGCTTTGTCATAAGTAAAGACTCTTCAGAGATCTCTGAAATGACTATCCTTTTAAGTATGCTTACTCCTCACAATGCCCATGTGTCCACTGAACACATAAATGCAAACAATGACTTTAGATATAGAAAGCAATATTCAAACTCAGAAGAAACAGAAGCAAGCAGTGTCAAGTTCCATACCCACCCATCTTCTCCATTCCAAGACACTTTTTTTGCAAGGAAAAAATACAATAGATACAATTGGTTAAAACAGCATATCTCTAAGCTTTAGAAACTATAAGATACTTTACAAAGGTAAGATATTATCATCATCATCATCAGAGCAACCTATAACTTGAAGTACCAGCCTATTTGGTTCTAGTTCATAAATTTTAATGCAGAGAATCTATAGTTTCTATACAGATTACCTCCTACCCTGTCTTTTAGAATATGAAACACAGAAATTGGTGTAAGTATAATTTTCAAGTTGGTTGCTGCAAAAAATATGTTTCTATTCAGGATGGAAACAAAAAGGCTTCGAGATAGAAAAAAAAAGCTGAATAATCCAAACTGAAAGCTTTTAAATATATTTGCTCAACAAATATTTATTAAGCACCCATTATGTGTCAAGTACTCCTCAGGTTTGAGGTATAGAATCAATTAGGCTAGTAACTAAGGTCAAATATGGGTATGTAGATCAACACTATGTGTAAATAGATGCTGGGTCTCTTGTCCTCCTGGAGCTTCCATTCTGGTAGAGAAGACAGACAATCCCAAATCATAAATGCAAATGCAAGTAAACAGGGCTCTCTGTTGGAACTGCTCCACACAGTGCTTGAGGGAGGTGGGATGAAAACAGAAGCAATGGTGCTATATGACTTTAGAAAACACAGACTGCAATTTTGCCTCCCATATTGACATTCTTACCAGGCATCTCTTCATCTGGAATGATTGGACCTTCACAGCCTGGATGGCTTCATCCAAGAGTTTTTCCTGCTCATCCTGAGGTGACTGCTGTGTTGTAGGCTGAAAAATAAAAATACTTCCATTAATGTTCCATTAGCACTCTCTTCTAAAAAATCTGTTATTTCTGGGGGGCCTGGGTGGCTCAGTGGGTCAAGCGTCTGACCCTTGATTTCCACACAGGTCATGATCTTGCAGTTCACACTCAGGTCATGATCTTGCAGTTCACGGGATCCAGCCCCATGTGAGTGGAGCCTGCAGAGGATTGATTCTCTCTCTCTCCCTCCCCCTCCTTCTCTGCCCCCCCCCCCAACGCACCCATGTGCTTCGCACACTCTCCCTCTCTCAAAATAAACTTTAAAAAAAAAAATTAAAATAAAAAAATTAAAAATCTGTTATCTCCATAGTTCTAGCCATAGCCCTTTTCTGAGGCTTTCATATAAGACTCATTCCAGTTCTAGATCTCAAACCCATTTATCTATTTTTGACAACTATTGAACCAAGAGCTATACCCAGCCACCTAAGTTAATAGCATAATGCCAAAGGGGAACAGTAATGTGTACAGAATTTCTTCTCTCTCAGAAACTGATTCAACATTCTTGTAGCAGGCTGGCCTCAAAAAACATGTGGTGTTAGTTTGAATCCAACCAGAACATAACCATCCAATCGATCTAGTCTTTGTGATAGGTATAGTCTAACCCAAATCTCTAAAAGCCTCTTTTTTTCCACTATACTACTTTTCACCTGCATTTTAGTCTATTCTTAGATCAAGAAACCAGTTGATGAAACACTGACCTTCTCAGGCAATATAGAACAAAGAATTAAAGAGGTTAGAAATAAAACAGCTGAAATTAATATTAGTGACTAATGTAGAAGACCATAAGGAGTACTCTCAAGTTCATTTCAAATAGAGAAATCTACAGTTATAATAGACAAAGTATTATGTAGATATTCTTCTCTTTGTTATCAGCAAAACCCTGTTTGCAAAATTAATTAGATCTACCTGTCAAGCAGAATTAACTACGTCATCCTTTATATAAACACCGTGTTTACACCTCTATTGCAGTATGCATTGTATTGCAATTATAAATGATGGCACTTTTATATTATGTTATGTGACACTCACAAATGTTCACTGTAGGAAGGAATGAGCTGGTTTTAGAATGTTTAGGTTATGTATTTAATTAAAAATGACTAAAGAATCAACAGATGAATGGATAAGTTCTGGTATACACATATACATAAACACATAAACTGGAATATTATTCAGTCATGAAAAGGAACAAAGTAGTGATATATGTGACATTAATGAAACTAAAAAAACATTTTGCTAAGTGAAAGAAGCCAGACACAAAAGACCACGTACTGTATGAGTCCATTCATATGAAATACATAGAACAGGTAAATCATCCATAGAAACAGAAAGTAGAGGGGTGCCTGGGAGGCTCAGTTGGTTAAGCTTCTGATTTTGGCTCAGGTCATTATGTCATGGTTCGTGAGTTCAAGCCCTGCATAGGGCTCTCTGAGCCACTTCTGATCCTCTGTCTGCCTCTCTGCCCCTCTCCCGCTCAGGCACACACATGTGCACACCTGCGCTCTATCGGTCAAAAATAAACAAACATTAAAATAAATAAATAAATAAATAAATAAAATACACTGGTGGTTACCAGAAGAGAGAGTGGAGAAATAACTGCTTAATGAGTATGGGTTTCCTTTGGGAGTGATAAAAATGTTTTGGAACTGGACAGGAATAGTTGCATAATACTGCAAATATACTAAATGCCACTAACTTATTCCCTTTAAAATGGCTAATCTTATGTTATATAAATTTCACCCTAATAAAAAAAAATAACCAAAAATAAAATGCCTCTTATACAACGAGATGGATACGAAGGCAGCAAAGACTTACATATAAATATGAAAGTTAAATCTGGTCTGTTCCAATATTTAACAATCAAAATAACACTGAATTTGAGAATAACAAAAACCACATAAATCCATTTTTGAATTTTTATCACTTATAAAAATGGAAATGTTTTCTCTTGGTCTAATTTTGTAAAGAAGGGAAAAATTAATAATAAATGCCAAGTGTTTCTATTTTTTTCCTATGGCAAACTCTAGTAACATGTGCTTCCCTATGACCACACTTCTTCACAAACATATACAAATTTCAAAGAAAAAGCTTTGTTTCTTAAACTAAACTTAAAGGGAACATTAATTTACATAGCAGAATTATTAGTGTTAAATGTTGATCTCAGAGGCAAAGACAACACCAGTATCTGAGGATTCTTACTTAATGAAATTCACTATTCATCCTGGGCTAGTCCTCTGAGAACTTCGGTGACACCAAACTATGATTTGGATTTTTTTGGCTCTTTATCTCTAGATGGAATAGATTTAACAATTATTAGAATCATACACTTTTGTTTCTGGCCATTTCAACTTAGCATGTCTTCAAGGTTCAACCACGTTGTACCATATATCAGAGTTTCTTTTCCAATTAAGGCTGAATAATATTCCATCATATGTATCTACCATATTTTATCTATTCATCTATTGATGGGATACTTGGGTTGCTTCCACCTTTTGGCTATTCTGCATAAATTTACTTTAATACAGCAAATAAAACTGGTTACAAAGGGACTATAAACAATTGTAAAGATATTTGTATAGAACTAAATAGATTCAGTGATCTATAAAATAAAACTTTAGCAAAATTTTTCTATTTTGTATCAACTGGGTTTAAAATAGAAACATAAACACAAAATGTAGAAAATTATAGGCTTATTATGAAGTAGTCTACAAGTGAAGAACTAAAGCTATAATAAAAAAATGTATTTTTAGATATTACTCCCAGGACAATGTAGTTATTATACAAATGTAGCCACTACATGGCTATTCTAAGGGAGTGTCTTGATGCCCTCCCTGGGAAGTGTCACATAAAGCAAGAACAGTAAGAACTGTTATTAACATGCTCTCATTAAACATGAGCCAGGTAATCAATGTCTCCTCACTAATGGAAGTGGTTCCCCATTTACAAATGAGTTTATACTTAGCAGTTAGATGGGTCAGAGAAAAATGGAAACACTAAAGAATCAAGATCAAATTACATTTGTGATTTGGCTCACTTTAGCTTGAGACCCAGGCCAAACAGTCCTCCTAAGTCTATACAATTACAAGGTTCAGAGAAAGGCAGAGAAAGTGATTCATTATGAACGGATCACTTATAAAACTACTCTCCATTCAAACAATGTGCATTCATTTCCTCTTCTATCAAACAGAGTACTTATACTAATAGGAGGAATAAATGAAATGACACAAATAGAGCTCAGAACATGCCTAGCACTTAGTAGTAAGCACCTTTTAAGTGTTATTATTATTATACACCCCCCCCCTTAGATAAAAGCAATTATCTCCACCCATCCTAGCCACTTATTTATTGGGCCATCTCTTCACTGATATACTGTAGATGAAACACAATGCAAATCAAATGTAAAATGAAAATAACCACTCTCACAAAGATACAGAATTTCATCATATTTAATGAAAGTACTATTTTATTTTATTTTTGTCAGAATCTGAAGTTTTCTATTTTCTTTTGCTTTCTTCCCTTCCCTTTCACAAAATTAAAACTGAAGTAGGGAGCATTAAGGATGATGACGGCTTGGGAACCTCAAAATATAATTCGAACACTAAACTGACTCCAACTTCATTTACCAATAAATTTCTCCAGGAATTCTATGTTGGTAAATACCATGAGCATTCACTTCTCTCAGCTTCACCTGTTGGCAATCCTCTTTCTTCTCCACCTGGAGAATTTCTGCTTACCTTCCTCACTGCCTCAGTTCACATGTCACTTTCTGTAGTCTTTTTCAGGCTCCTGAAGCAGAACTCTCTCCCTCCATGACCCCACAACACTGAGTTGACAGAGCTACTAAAGCAAGACTGTAAAGACTATATTACATTAAGTCCCATAACCATATCTTTCCTGTTAGACACTCTTTAAGCTCTTGGACAGCAAGAACTATGTTTGTTTCCAGTGCCTAGCACAGTTCATGACATTAGAAGGCATACAAATGCTTGAATTGAATTGGATCCCAGAACTTTAGGACTGAGAAGAGCCAAAGAAGCCAATAGTTGTTTTCAGTGAGACTCAAAGAATAATGAATGACTCGCCCAATTCATAGAAACACTGACTGTGAAAAGACTGATACCCAAGTTTCCTTTCCCAAAAATGTCCATGAGGACAGGACTGTGTGTCGAGCTCACTGCTCCAAACTGGTTCACCCAGTACAGAACTGGGGTATACACCAGACCCTTAATTAAGTGCTTTCCATTACAAAACACTGTAAACATCAATCCATAAATATGGAGACTGACACATCCTCGTTAAATTTTTACACCTTATATCCGCTTGCTATTGTAAAAAATCTGAGAAATAAAATCATCTTGTATGGCAATATATGAAAGTAGTATATGTCAAACATTTAATCCTGCTTTCTGGTATTAACACATTTAAAGTGAAGTCTGTTTCCAGGCTTACAGCTTTATAGAAGCCTGTCTACATGAAGTGAATAATGAGATCATTAAAATTAACATAGACTACACCAACACCCAAAAACATTGTTTATACACCGCAGACTATGTCAAAAGCTAATAAAATGCAAGTGACAACTTGCCTTTGTGGAAACTAGGCACATGGATTTACATTTTGAGGAAGTTCAAGTTTACAGGCCAACAGCCACACCACGATTTGCTGCCATCACGAAGAGGCGCTAACGAGAACGAATGCCTACTTCCAGCAAATAAAATACTTGGATTTCATCAAGCAGGAAACATGTAAGAGAGCCAAGGTGCCCAATGAACAAACATTAAAGGAAACATGCAGTCTCCTTTCTGTCCGAATTAATGGATACTAGATACCAGGAGTCCTTCCAAGAAATTCACGTGAGTCCCTAGAATTCACTTATAAACACTGCAGTGGATGGGGGCTATGAGGCCGAAAAAGGCCAGGGCACCATTTGGCCCCTCCGGTAGGTATTTCTTGTACAACAAAAGGGCGTGGGGACAACAGAGCACTACCAGGCACAAAGGTGGAAACGCATGCCAGCGACAGAGCAACCTCTGGGCGGATCCCTAAGCCACCTCGGAGTCTTGGGCCCTCCGCACGCCCCCGACCCAGCCTGACGCCCACACCCGGTATTTCCCCTCAAGGAGCGGCGGAGGCCGACTCCACTCAGAGGTGGCGGCAGGCCTCCACAGACCTCAGAGCCTACAGGCCGAGACAGCCCCCCGGAAAGGACACCCCATTCCAGAGCAACCGTCACGATCATTAGCCGCCGCCCACCCCGATCTCAGATCTGCCAGACTGCGGCCTTCCTCGGCCTATCCTCATCCCGCAGGCCAAGCCGGGCTGGTCTTAGCCCCGATCAGGCTGCAGGACACCAACTCCGTCCGCAAGGCTCCACGGCCGTGGGAGAGCGCAGGGGTTGAAAGAAGGGTCCGCCCGGGGCCCGCCGCCCCTCAACACTTACCATGGCGGCTCCCCAAAGCCTGCAGCAAGCAACACCCACCCCGCGCGAAACCTCCTACGGTCAGGTGACGCTGCGGCCTTCTTCCAGACCCCGCCCTTCTTAGCCCCGCCCCCAGACCCTGCAGGCGGCTCCTCGATTGGCCCTCTTCTAGGAACTCAAGTCTCGCGTGTTTATTGGCTCTTACCACTTATCCGTGGACTGACGGACCTGGGTTCCAGCCAGTCCCTCCACAGTGTGTGAGAAAGGGCGGGGAGGTGCACAGTAGCGGGGAATCTCTCCGCTGCAGGAAGGAGACAGCAGGAAGTAAAGGCATCGTTTGAGGAGTTCGTCAAGACGCGAGGAATGGAAGGAGGGGGAGCTGCCCGTCCAAGTTCAACTGTCCAGGGGCGTGGTCACGTTGCGCATGCGCAAAAGGAAGACTAGGCTTAATTTGCGGAACGGGCTCAACTTCTTGTCCCAGCCTATCCGGATGCAGTACAGGGGTGGGGCCTGGCCTTCACTGGCGGGCGCGGCGTTTGCGCGCGGGTTTCGTTGTGTAGCAGCTGTTCGCGAGAGTAGTTCAAGCCATGGAGTCGGGTTTGATCCGGCGTTTAGCACTGCGTTTGGGTATCGCCGAGCCAGATGTGCTAAGGTGGGTTTGGCTGTGCACGCCTCAGCGGGCCTTGGACTCCCCTCAGGCGAGGTCCGTGTCATTCCCGCGCATCGGGCGGCGCTGGAGTGGGGGAGGGCGTGGGACGCCGGAGCTGGGTAGGATTAGGCCCTAACGCAGGAAAAACTTCCCAGCGGTGAGCTTTTATGAGCCGGCGAGAAGGGACAATTGTAGATGTCTTTAGGAACAGCTGACTCTGTGGTAAGGAGAAAGTCGGAGAACTTAGGTCGTTCCGCAGATATTTATTGAGGTGAGCCTGTGTACACAGACCTCCCTGGAGGTCGCTGTCTATGACAGAACTGGGCAGAACTGGGAGAAAAATAAACTGGGTGATGTGTGGGCACACGGGGAGGGAGGAGCACAGGGCACGCCCTGGTGGCTGTTTTTGATTAAAAAATAAAAAAAATCCCAGAAAGGCCTCGAAGGGGCTGCCATTTTTGCTGAGACCAGATTGATAGAAGGTGCCCACCATGGGAGGATGTGGGAAGAGCAGCACAAAAAATCACTTTGCATAATCCAGGGTTAGAAATAAAGCTCTTGTGGCTGAAGCACGGAGAGCAAGACAAGGCCCGACGCCTTTGGCGCTCAATTGAGGGAGGGAAAGGAAAGAGTTGAAGTAAGACCTCCTGAACTTAGTGATTGTTTAGAACAGCCATTCTCAAAGTGTGGTTCCTGGACCAGCAACATCAGTATCATCTTGGCACTCCTTAGAAATGCAAATTCTTGGATCCCTCTTCAGGCCTACTGATCAGAAACTCTGAGGATGGGACCCACAATCTGTTCTCACAAGCCCCAAGGTGATTGTCTTGTACATTAGAATTTGAGAATCACTGATTTAGAGGAAGGGGTGAAAAGAAGGAACCTTGGTATAACTGCCAGTCTCCGTGATAGTTCATGTTTGTCCCAGTAATGGAAGGGCGAAAGAAATTGGGGGTGTTTGTTTGTTTTTGAGAAATTGAAGAACTTACTTTTGCTTGGAAGTACTCGGGTACAGTGGTGTCTGAAGTCAGGGCTGGTTCTGTCTTACAGAACCTGTCTCCCACCCCCACATAAACTTGCATAGGAGTTATGCCCAGAATGAAGTCCACCAGACTGTATTTATTGTTTACCAAAGTGTTGGGCAAACTTCTGGAAAAGAGTTTTAGTGAGCATGTTGCCCTTTTAACCAGGAAAGCAGAGGAGTACTTGCGACTGTCCCAGGTGAACTGTAACGGCCTGTCCGCACATACCACAGAAACCAGCAATGCAGTCATGTGCCTGGATCTTGCAGCTTCCTGTATGAAGTGCCCCTTGGACAGGGTAAGTAGGTCCCAGTTGAATGTCTAAATAGTCCTCTGCAACACTGAAACTTAATCATATGTTTTAATTTCTGATTGGAGAGAGTACACTTTAAATTCTTGTGTTTTAGAATTTTCATGGCTATTATATAAGATTATTCTAGCTATACTTTAAGACCATTTTTGTCGAGTTGGAGAAAATACTCTTTACTCTTTACCATCTGGTTTCCTTGGCCACCTCTTTACTCAAGACCATCTTTCATGCAGCTGCTAGCAGTCTCCTAAAACACATGCTTTAAAATCTGTGTGTGTTTTTCTTCCAGTATCACAGTGGTTGAGAGCACAAGCTAGGAGTTGGGAAGAGATAGATGTTGAGACCAAATCTCAATACCACGAGTTACTAGCTCTATGAGCTTCCAGTTTCCTCATTCATGAAATGGGGATAAGAATATCCATTTCACTGGATTAAACCATATACTGTATGTAACACACTTAACACAGTACATATCACATAATGATATATTCGTTAAATGGTGTCATTAGCTCCCAGTGGGTTGGCTCCCCATTACTGTCAAACTCTCCAGCCTCTCTTAAACACTAACCTCAAGCTACACTAATTACTTAAGACTCTGCACTTTAATGACTTACAGCTTGGTAAAGCAACAACTTTTTTTTTTTTAACCTGCGTTTCTTTTCTGGCAAGGTCTTAGATGACCCTGCCTTGCTGTTACATCCTTCATGAATCTTTCCTTGACTCTCCCAGGCATTGTTGGTTTCCCTCAGTTGTTGATCCTCCTGTTTCCCAGTTACCTTCTCCTCTCCCTTTCCCTCCTCCACACAATCATCCTTCCCACTCCCACTACTTCCCTGCATCCTTTTACCAGTAAATTGCACATTGGCACTTTTGTTGAAAAACAGGTAACTATATATGTGTCTCCAGTGTTTTTTTTATTCACATCTTGGCTGTAGTAACACTATGTTGTTTTTTAAAATTATCTGTGCCTATGCATGACTGTCTTTCTAAAGTGTGAGCTCCTTGAGAGCAGTACTCAACTCTGCCTGACATGATTACTGACTTGACTAAAGGAAACTAAATGTTTAGATAGAGTCTATTGTCACAGAATTAATTAATTTTGAAAAGGGTATCTATCGGGGCACCTGGGTGGCTCAGTCAATTGAGCGTCCGACTTCAGCTCAGGTCATGATCTCACGGTTTGTGGGGGCTCTGTGGGTTCGAGCCCTGTGTCGGGCTCTGTGCTGACAGTTCAGGGCCTGGAGCCTGCTTCAGATTCTGTGTCTCCCTCTCTCTGCCCCTCCCCCATTCATGCTCTGTTTCTCTCTGTCTCAATAATAAATAAACATCAAAAAAATTTAAAAAAAAAAGGGGATCTATCAAACACGTTTAAGGACACCAATGTATCGAAAGATTATGATTATAATTTTTGTGATTATGCATTTTTTTCTTTTAAAGGTTTATTTAATTAAACTTTCTGGTTTGAATAAGAAGATGTATCAGAGCCGTCTTAAATCTTTTGAATGTTTACTGGGCCTGAATTCAAATATTGGAATAAGAGACCTAGCAGTACAATTTAGCTGTACAGAAGCAGTGAACATGGCTTCAAAGATATTACAAAGGTATGCAGCATAAAGAACCTTAACTGAAAATTTATACTGTTACATAAGGCAGAATTACCCAATGTCCTATTTTCAGCCTTAAAAAATAACTAATATGGTAAGGTGACATAACGCATAGTTCATGCATTTAAAAAGCTTATTAATAAGTTCTGATATGCATTTTCAGTCCCTTTGAAATATTTTTTTTAACAAATAATTTTTCAAACACTGCTTTCCCTTAGCTATGAGTCCAGTCTTCCACAAACACAGCAGTTAGATCTCGACTTGTCCAGGCCACTCTTCACCACTGCTGCACTACTTTCAGCATGCAAGTAAGTGTGCCTTTTAAGCCCCGACATGGGGCCCAAACTCACGATCCCAAGATCAGGAGTCCCATGCTCTTCTGACTTAGCCAGTCAAGCGCCCTCATGATCTGTCTACCTTTTATAAGTGATGAAATCTGTCATTAAAACTAGTTTGTGATTATTCCAGTCATACCTTTTTTAGGTACCAATTGCAGCTGTTTTTCAAATAATTTAGAAAATACCAATGATGGTAGGCAAATCATGAGAGACTCTTGAATACTGAAAACAAACTGAGGGCTGAAGGGTGAGGGGGAAAGGGGAAGGGGGGTGATGGACATGGAGGAGGGCACTTGTGGGGAAGAGCACTGGGTGTTATATGGAAACCAACTTGACAAACTATTAAAAAAAAAGAAAATACCAATGATAAATTTTTATATTTGAATCTTAAAATTTGGGGTTATTTTTGTGCATACTTGAAATGGTACCTCGGAAATAGTCCTAATTGTTACCTTTATCTAAAGTTGTCTTATTTTATCTTGCTGAAAACTTGTAAAACAAAATACAGTTGTCCCGTAAAGACTGGGTTTCTTACTACCCAACCTCTAATTTTGGTTGTTTAACTCTATTAGCTACACACCTAGAACAATTAATTGGCATTCACAGAAAATGTCCCTTTGATTCAAAAAAGATATGTGTATGTGGAGGAGTATGGCTGCTATTGCAAAAAAACAATATTGACAACTAACCCCACTTTTGAAACCAAATTACACGGAGCAAACAAAGGTTTGACTAGATTTGTTATCCTAAATAAGAAGTCTTTTGTATATTTCATTGTTGTTGTTGTGGACTGGTAATTAGGGGATTTGGGAGGTGAAAGTGGTTTACATTCCTATAGTATAAACATAAGTATCATGGGTTAAAGTGAGTTGAACACTTAAAAATGCTATGACTGTCATTCAGCAAATTAGTAACATCTGAGATCACTGAGAGTTCTTCAAGGCATGAAGCACTATGCAAATGTCTTCTGTGTGCCCCTTTTGTTACATAACAGATCCCATTATATTTTAACTGTCAATCCAATAAACAACTAAATAAGTAGTTTTAAAAGGCAAATTTACATGATTACAGCTAATAATACATGTTTGGAAGAAAGGGAAAACTAAACATAAAGGATAAGTGGAAAGGAAATAAGTTGATAATGTGGTTGGCCAGAGAGGTAGCTATACTGGTCTTAAAAATAATAATTTATTAAATTCTTTTATAGGATTCTAAAGCTGAAGGTGGAAAAAAATAAAATGGTAGCTACATCTGGTGTAAAAAAAGCCATATTTGATCGACTATGTAAACAATTAGAGAAGATTGGGCAGCAGGCTGACCGTGAGTATTCATTCCATATTTCAAGAATGTGTTACTTGAAAATGTAAACTTGCTGGTGAAAGCCTAATATTTTCAAACTTGCAAAATGGCTGCTTTCTGAATTCTGTATTTAATGCGGACTAGGTAAGTTTTTAGTGAGAAATTTTTTTTTTTCAAATAAAGTAGCTTAACAACCTTTAAAACACGTGTGATTATATGACTCCATGGCTGAAAAATAGATTCTCTGTTAACATGCTCCAGTGTTAAATGCCAGCCTCCATATACATAATCTAGAATAGGAAAAATGCTCAAGTCTGACAAAAGAAACCAAAGAAAAGAGGGCAAGATCATTTGCCTTCTCCTCATTCTAGTATTTGGTCAAAGTATCTAACTTTTATTTGTGATCCAAAGTGCCCAACTACTAAAATTGAGAATAGGAGGAAATTTAACCTTACTAACATGTTTTTTTTTCCTCTTAAAGGAGAGACTGGAGATTCAGCTACTCCACCACAGAAGAAAAAGAAGACAATGGTTGAACCTCCAGCAAAGGGTAAGTTGTATTAACACTGGACAAACTTTGACATTAGTTCAGTGGGATTAGTGTATAGTGAGTTTAGAGGTTAATGCAGTGAATAGTCCTGTGCTGTTTTTGCTGCCTGCCTGCCAAGACTCAGATTTTAAATAAATCCTAACAATCATTTATTTGATAAGATCACTTTTCCAAGCAGTCATATAAAGAAGTTAACAAATATTACGTAAGAACCTGAAGCCAAACTGCTTAGGTTCAAATTCTGCTTTAACGCCCACTGGCTCTAGAACTTTAGGGAAGTCACTTAATTTCCGTAAGCCTCAATTTTCTTCTGTTGCGGTTAATATTAGCACCCACTTCATAGAATTGTGGTGAGGGTTGAATGAGATAATGTCATTGAAGTGCTTGGTTTAGTGCCTTGAAGCACAAGATAAGTGCTTGATAAATGTTAACTATTTTAAAGATGTTGTGGAGTGCTTGGAGTATAAGGAAAAAACTAATGTGTTAGCTGCTGTATCCACTTTTCAGCATTATATTCCATATTTTTACTTAATAAGATCTTTGAAACAAGATTACTTTTTCTTGTAAGAAGTTTGAAACACTTGAAAATTTTCTTTCATAGAAACAGAGAAGGTAGTAGACACACCACATAACCTGCAAAAAGATGAAGATCTGACACAGGATTATGAAGAATGGAAAAGGAAAATTTTGGAAAATGCTGCCAAAGCACAAAAGGTTACAGCAGAGTGATTTCAACTTCCAGACTGCCATAGGCTGCAAACTAATAGTTCATCTGCCACCTCAACGAAGATGTGAGGGCTTGGAATTTTGTTTGAACTTTTATAACAAGGACCCAAAGACTATTGCCTTAATAGCAATGAAGCCAGTGCTGGGGCTGAGTTCTTGACAGCAAGCTGGCCGGTGACATAGGCAACAAATTCATTAGGTCAGGCACAGTGCCTGGTTGGCATGGCTTTGGCCCCCCACAGGCCTGCATTCCTACAAAATGGAGCCATTTTGGTCTTTTGTTTTAAGCAAAAGACAGTCTCCTGACCTATCGAGAATATAAAATTCAGATCTGAATGGAATCTTAAGGATTTTACTTAGGTTTTTGTGTAAGTTTCTTGGTTTGCCTAAATCAGTATATGGTACAATCTAAGTTAATAAATGTTATTTTTATATGCATTCAGGTTGCCCTTGTCATTAGTTTGGGGCAGTCATTGCTATTCCAAAAGCTGTCTACTCTAGCAGAAAAAAGCTATATGCTGAACCGAAATGCTCAGTAGACCACAAACTCTTGAATCAGACTCCCTGGGTTTAAGACCCTGCTCAGCCACTTACTACCAATGGAACCTTGAGAAAATTAATTAACTTCTTCATGCCTCATCTATAAGTAGGACTAAAAATGATGTCTACTTCATAGAATAATTTGCAGGTATATCTGAACTGATACATGTAAAGAATTTAGCACAGTACTTGGTATAAGTAAGTATTTAGCAAATGTTAGAATATAGAGAGAAATTCACATGTAAAGGTCTCATGTAATGAATTACACATTAACAGCATATTAAAAAGTCAGATGGACTGAGGGTTATAAGAGCTTCAGTTTCCTCATTTATAAAATAGAGATATTCTCTGCCTTATAAGAATTAAAGGTAATATTTCTATAAAATGCATAGTACTCAGAAGGCTCGTTATTTCATCTAAAATGAGTGAGTCTTTTCCTCGTTTATTTTAAGAAAGTATGTAATTTGTTTTATTTGGTGCCAAGATTTAGATTTCTGGCTTTGGGTGAAAAGCAGACTATTCATCACCAAGTAAAATTAAGCACATTCACTTTTTTTGTTTTTTAATTGTAAAATGCACCTAACATAAAATTTACCTTCTTAACCATTTTTAAATATATAGTTCAGTAGTGTTAAGTACATTCACACTGTTAGCAACCAATCTACAGAGCTCTTTTCATCTTGTGTAGCTGATTACAACCATTAAACAACTTATTCCTCCCTCTCCTAATTGCCTCCCTGGCAATTACCATATGTTTATATCTGAATTTGGCTACTTTAGGTCGGTACCTCATACACATGGAATCAAGAGTATTTGTCTTCTTGTGCGTGGCTTATTTCACTTAAAATTATGTCCTTCAGGTTCAGTCTCATAGCATGTGCCAGAATTAACTTCCTTTTTAAGATATTATAGTAGTCCATGGTATAGATATGCCACATTTTTTTAATCCATCTATAAATGGACACTTGGGTTGCTTCCACCTTTTGGCTATTGTGTATAATGCTGCTGTGAACATGGGTGTATAATATCTCTTTGAGACCCTGCTTTCAGTTCTTTTTGGATACATACACAGAAGTGGGATTGCTGGATCATGTGCTAATGCTATTTTTAAATTTTTGAGGAACTGTTTAGTGGCTGTACTATATGACATTCCCACCAACAGGACACAAGAGTTCAATTACTCTACATCCTTGCCAACACTTCTTTTCTTTTTTTTTTTTTCATTTTTTAAAAAATTTAAATCCAAGTTAGTTACTATATAGTGTAATAATGATTTCAGTAAAAGATTTAGTGGTTTATCACTTTCATATAACACCCAGTGCTCATCCCAGCAAGTGTCCTCCTTAATGCCCCTTGCCCATTTAGCGCATTTTCCCACCTAACAACTGGCTAGCAACCCTCAATTTTTGTTTATTGTATTTAAAAGTCTTTTATGGTTTATCTCCCCTCTGATTTTATATTATTTTTACTTTCCTTATGTTCATCTTATGTGTTTCTTAAATTCCACATATGAATGAAATCGTATTTTTCTCTGACTTCTTTCGCTTAGCATAATGGAACATTCTAGTTCCATCCATGTTGTTATAAATGGCAATATTTCATTCTTTTTGATCACTGAGTAATATTCCATTACATATAAATACCACATCTTTATCCATTCATCAGTCGATGGACATTTGAACTCTTTCCATACTTTGGCTATTGTCAATAGTGCTGCTATAAACACTGGGATGCATGCGCCCCTTCAAAACAGTGCTCCTCTATCCTTTGGATAAATACCTAGCAGCACAGTTGCTGGGTTGTAGGGTAGTTTTCTTTTTAACTTTTTGAGGAACCTCTGTGCTGCTTCCTGGAGTGGCTGCACCAGTTGCATTCCCACCAACAGTGCAAAAGGGTTCTCATTTCTCCACATCCTAGCCAACATCTGTTTTTTTCCTGAGTTAATATTAGCCACTCTGACTGATGTGAGGTGGTGTTGCAGTGTGCTTTTGATTTGTATTTCCCTGATGATAAGTGTTGGAAAAATGTCTATTCATGTCTTCTGCCCATTTCTTAACTGGTTTATTTGTTTTTTGGGTGTTGAGTTTGGGTAAGTCCTCTATAGACTGGATACTATCCCTTTATCCAATATGTCATTTGAAAATATCTCCTCCCATTCCATTGGTTGCCTTTCAGTTTTATTGTTTCCTTTGCTCTGCAGAACCATTTTATCTTGAAGGGTCCCAATGGTTCATTTTTGCCTTTGTTTCCCTTCCCCTGGTGACATACCAAGTAAGAAGTTGCTGCAACCAACGTCAAAGAGGTTGTTGCCTGTTTTCTCCTCTAGGATTTTGATAGTTTCCTGTCTTGCATTTAGGTCTTTCATCCATTTTGAGTTTATTTTTGTATATGGTATAAGAAAGTGTTTCAGGTTCATTCTTCTGCATGTCCCTCTCCAGTTTTCCCACCACCATTTGCTGAAGAGACCATCTTTTTTCTATTGGATATTCTTTCCTGCTTTGTTAAAGATTAGTTGGCCATACATTTTAGGTCCATTTCTGGGTTCTCTATTCTGTTCCATTGATCTATGTGTCTGTTTTTGTGCCAGTACCAAACTGTCTTGATGATTACAGCTTTGTAATACATCTTGTCCGGAATTATGATGCCTCCAGCTTCGGTTTTCTTTTTGAGGATTGCTTTGGCTATTTGGGGTCTTTTCTGGTTCCATACAAATTTTAGGATTGTTTATTCTAGATCTGTGAAGAATGCTGGTGTAATTTTGATAGGTATTGCGTTGAATATGTAGATTGCTTTGGGTAGTATTGACATTTTAACAATATTTGTTCTTCCAACCCATAAGCATGTAATATTTATTGTTTTGTGTGTGTGTGTGTCTTCGGTTTCTTTCTACTGTTTTCATATAGATTTTTCACCTCTTTGGTTAGGTTTATTCCTAGGTATTTTATGGGTTTTGGTGCGATTATAAATAGGATTCCTTGATTTCTCTTTCTACTGCTTCATTATTGGTATATAAAAATGCAACTGGTTTCTGTACATTTATTTTATATCCTGTGACTTTGCTGAATTCATAGATCAATTCTAGCAGTTTTTTGGTGGGGTCTTTGGTTTTCCACATAGAGTATAATATCGTCTGCAAAGTGAAAGTTTGACTTCCTCCTGGCTGATTTGCATACTTTTTATTTCTTTGTGGCTGATTGCTGAGTCCCGGACTTCCAACACCATGTTTAACAGCAGTGGTGAGAGTGGTCATCCTTGTGTTCCTGAACTTAGGGAGAAAACTCTCATCTTTTCCCCATTGAGAATGATATTTGTGGTGGGTCTTTTCATATATGGCCTTTATGATCTTGAGGTATGATCCTTCCATCCCTACTTTCTTGAGGGTTTTTATCAAGAAAGGATGCTGTATTTTATCAGAAGCTTTTTCTGTGTCTATTGAGAGGATTATGTGGTTCTTATCCTTTCTTTTATGAACGTGGTGTATTGATTTGCAAATACTGAACCATCCCTGCAGCCCAGGAATAAATCTCACTTGATCTTGGTGAACAATTATTTTAATGTGCTGTTGGATTCAATATCCTAGTATCTTGCTGAGAGTTTTTGGATCATGTTCATTAGGGATATTGGCCTGTAATTCTCCTTTTTAGGGGAGGGGTCTTTGGTTTTAGAATCAAGATAATGTTGGCCTCGTAGAAGGGATTTGGAAGTTTTCCTTCCATTTCTATTTATGGAACAATTTGAGAAGAATGGGTATCAACTCTTCTTAAATGTCTGGCAGAATTCCCCTAGGAATCCATCTGGCCCTAGACATTTGTTTGTTGGGAGATTTTTGATTGCTGATTCAATTCCTTTGCTGATTATGAGTTTGTTCACATTTTCTATTGCTTCCTGTTTCAGTTTTGGTAATTTATAGTGTTTCCAGGAATATGTCCATTTCTTCTAGATTGCCCAGTTTGTTGGCATATAATTTTTCATAATATTCTCTTATGATTATTTGTATTTCTCTGGTATTAGTTGTGATCTCTCTTCTTTCATTTGTGATTTTATTTATTTGGGTCCTTTCTCTTTTCTTTTTGATAAGTCTGGTGAGAGGTTTATCAATTTTATTAATTCTTTCCAAGAAAGAGCTCTTAGTTTTATTGATCTGTTCTACTATTTTGTTTCTTTTTCTATATCATTTATTTCCACGGTTATCTTCATTATTTCCCCTCTTCTGGCTTTATGCTTTATTTGCTGTTACTTTTCTAATTCCTTTAGATGTAAGATCAGGTTGTGTATGTGAGACTTTTCTTGCTTCTTGAGCTAGGCCTGTATTGCAATATTCTTCCCTCTTGGGACTGTCTTTGCTGCATCCCAAACGTTTTGGATTGTCATGTTTTCATTTTCATTTGTTTCCATATACTTTTTAATTTCTTCTTTAATTTCCTGGTTAACCCGTTCGTTCGTTAGTAGAATCTTCTTTAACTTCCATGTATCTGTGGTCTTTCCTAATTTTTTCTTGTATTTGACTTCATAGCATTGTGATCAGAAAATATGCATCATATGATCTCTTTTTTTGTGTGCTTAGGGCTGATTTGTGACCCAGTATGTGATCTATTCCGGAGAATGTTCCATGTGCACTCAAAAATAATGTGTATTCTGCTGCTTTTGGATAAAATGTTCTGAATATATCTGTTAAACCCATCTGATGCAGGGTATCATTCAAAGCCTTTGTTTCCTTGTTGATTTTCTGCTTACATGATCTGTCCATTTCTATAAGTGTGGTGTTCAAGTTCCCTACTATTATTCTATTATTATTAATGAGTTTCTTTGTGATTAATTGATTTATATATTTGTACACTCCAAGTTGGCATAAATATTTACAATTGCTAGATCTTCTTGATGGATAGATCCCTTAATTATAATATAATGCCTTTCTTCATCTCTTGTTACAGTCTTTATTTTAAAATCTAGTGTTTGATATAAGTATGGCTACTCTAGCTTTCTTTTGATAACCATTAGCATGAAAAATGGTTCTCCATCCCCTTACTTTCAATCTGCAGATATCCTCAGGTCTAAAATGAGTCTTTTGTAAGCAGCATATATATGGGTCTTGTTTTTTTTTTTATCCATTCTGATACCCTATGTCTTTTGATTGAAGCATGAAGTCCATTTACATTAAGAGCAATTATTGAAAGATGAATTTAGTGCCGTGTGTTACCTGTAATGCTGGTGTTTCTGGTGATGTTCTCTATTCCTTTCTAGTCTTTTTGTCCCCACACAAACAATCCCCTTTGGGGCACCTGGGTGGCTCAGTTAAGTTTCCAACTTCAGCTCAGTTTATGATCTCACAGTTCATGATATCAAGCCCTGCATCAGCCTCTCTGCTGCCAGCATAGAGCCCACTTCAGATCCTCTGTCCCTCCTCTCTCTGCCCCTCCCACTCTCGCTTTCTCTCAAAAATAAACAAACAAAAAAAAGGTCCCCTTTAGTATTTCCTGCAGGGCTGGTATAGTGAACTCCTTTCATTTTTGTCTGGGAAACTTTCTGTCTCCTTCCACACTGAATGACAGCCTTGCTGGGTATTCTTGGCTGCATATTTTTCCCATTCATCATGTTGAATATATCCTGCCATTCCCTTCTGGCCTGTCAAGTTTCTAAGTACAGATCTGCTGCAAATCTGATCTGTCTTCCCTTGTAGGTTAAGGATTTTTTTCCCTCTGCTGCTTTCAGGACTTTTTCCTTATCTGAATTTGACTGTGATATGTCTAGGTGATAGCTGGGTTTTGTTGAATTTAATTGGAGTTCTCTGTGTTTCTTGGATTTAGATGTCTGTAACCTACCCCAGATTAAGGAAGTTTTCAGCTAAAATTTGCTCAAAGAAACCTGCCCCTGTTTCCTGCTCCCTTTCTTCTGGGACTCCTATATGAATTTTATTACATTTTAAGTAATTCCTGAGGTTGGGGGGATGGGCTAAATGGGTGATGGGAATTAAATAGGGCACTTGGGACGAGCACTGGGTGTTATATGTAAGTAATGAATCACTAAATTCTACTCCTGAAACCAATAAATAAAACAATAGTAAAGTAATACTAATTACGAAAAAAAAAGTCTCTGAGTTCCTTAAGTCTACCTTTGTGATCCATTACCTTTGTTTCCCTTTTATTTCCAGCTTCATTTTTTTTCATAATTTTATCTTCTATATCACTGATTCGTTCCTTTGTTTCATCCACCCTTGTTGTTTTGGCATCTTATTTAGGTTTGCATCTTGGTTATAGCATTTTAAATTTTGGCTTGACTAGATTTTAGTTCTTTTATCTCTGTAGTAAGGGATTCTCTAGTGTCTTCTATGCTTTTTTTTTCAAGCCCAGCTCGTATCCTTATAATTGTTGTTTTAAGATGTTTAGTTCAATACATCTATATTGATTAAATCTCTGGTTGTAATTTCTACTTCCTATTCTTTCTTTTGGGGTGAATTCCTCCTCTAGCCTGTCATTTTGTCCTAAAACAAAAAAAAGATCCTGTGTGTATTTTGGTCTGCTTGTTAAAGGAAGCTAAATCCAAAAAAAAGCAGTTAAAAAAAATATATATATACTTATTTTATATTCATAAATGAATAAAAATTTAAAAATTTTGGGGGTGCCTGGATGGCTCAGTCGGCTAAGCATCTGACTTCGGCTCAGGTCACGATCTCATGGTTTGTGAGTTCGAGCCCAGTGTCAGGCTCTGTGCTGATTGCTTGGAACCTGGAGCCTGCTTCAAATTCTGTGTCTCCCTCTCTCTCTCTCTCTCTCTCTCTACCCCTTCCTCACTCTTTCTTTCTCTCTCTCTCTCTCTCTCAAGAATAAACATTAAGAAATGTTTTTATTAAAAAATTTTAAAATATATTTTAAATATATTTTTACATATATTTATAATTTTTATATATTTACATATATAAATATATTTAGTAATATATAAATATATACATTTATATAATATATAAAAATATATTTAAAATATATACCTTTTAAAATATATTAAAGAATAAATAACTTTAAAAATAAAAATAAATAAAAAGGAAGCTAGATCCTATTTGCCCTAGAACTAAAGCTTTGTAGTACTCTGATCAGTAGACTTGGTTTGCCTTAGAGGTTTGTGCTGGTCTCCTGGGTGAAGGGCCTATTGCACTCATTTTCAGGGCAACTTGCCCTAGTGGAGATGCATCTGCAGGGCTCAGGGGGGGCGGGGCTTGCTGTAGGCTCTAGTCTCCACTTGGTGGCACTGTTTAGCTCACTGAGGTCTGTCAGTGCTGGAGGGCAGGGGGTGAAAATGGCTTTGCTCCACTCTCCTTTCTGGAGTAGGAAGCTCATACCCTCAGGAAGCTCTTCAGGAAGCTCTCAGACAAGCAATCACCCCTCCCGTGTCATAGGCTTCCATCGGATCCCAGTCTTACCCCTGTGTCCAAGCTGTCTGCTTGCCAGGCAGCACAGCCCTCCTGTGTTTTATCTAAAACATGGCTGTGTTTCAAAACTCTATATTTCAGAGACCCTCATGGCGCAGACCTGCTCTCATCCTCTGGAGGAGGGTCCCACTGCGCTGTGGCTGGCGCCACCTTGTCCCAGAAAATGGTCTGTTTCCATGCTGTGGCATGGAGCCTGCTTGAGATTCTCTCCCTCTCTTTCTGCCCCTCCAAGACACACACTCTCACTCTCTCGAAATAAATAAATAAACTTAAAAACAAACAAACAACTGCTGACTTGAGAAGTTTGTGGCAATAGCACAAAAATCAGGTTACAAGCAAGGAAATTAAAAGCATTCTTTACTTGCAAATAATAGAGTATTTCTTGTTAATCATTTTATAAGTTAGATGACAACATTGAAAATGGCATATCAATAAAGCAATAGCAGGCAGGATCCTATGAGTAAGCTGTGGCGGCGCGGGAGCACCTCTGGGGCTATGGAAGCCCCTGAACCGGGGGAAGCGCTGGAATTGAGTCTGGCGGGTGCCCACGGCCATGGAGTACACAAGAAAAAGCACAAGAAGCACAAGAAAAAACACAAGAAGAAACACCATCAAGAAGAGGAGGCTGGGCCGACGCAGCCGTCACCTGCCAAGCCCCAGCTTAAACTCAAAATCAAGCTGGGTGGGCAGGTTCTGGGCACCAAGAGTGTTCCTACCTTCACTGTGATACCTGAAGGTCCACGATCACCCTCTCCCCTTATGGTTGTGGACAATGAAGAGGAACCTATGGAAGGAGTCCCCCTTGAGCAGTACCGTGCCTGGCTGGATGAAGACAGTAATCTATCGCCCTCCCCACTTCGGGACCTGTCAGGGGGCTTAGGGGGTCAAGAGGAAGAGGAGGAACAGAGGTGGCTGGATGCCCTGGAGAAGGGAGAGCTGGATGACAATGGAGATCTTAAGAAGGAGATCAACGAACGGCTGCTCACTGCTCGACAGCGAGCTCTGCTCCAGAAGGCGCGGAGTCAGCCTTCTCCGATGCTGCCACTACCTGTGGCTGGGGGCTGCCCTGCCCCGGCCCTCACCGAGGAGATGCTGCTGAAGCGCGAGGAGAGGGCGAGGAAGAGACGGCTGCAGGCGGCTCGGCGGGCGGAGGAGCACAAGAATCAGACTATTGAGCGCCTCACTAAGACTG
>CM053563.1:21508449-21547237 GCA_028646485.1 Cryptoprocta ferox
TGCTCCCGTACAGGCCAGGCGCTCTGCAGCCTTCAGTGCTACCGTATCAACCTGCAGATGCGGCTTGGAGGGCCCGAGGGCCCCCGATCCCCCCTTTTGGCTACTTAAGGTCCTTACTTAACACCGGACTCTGCGCCCTCTCCCCTGCCCCCGTTTTCATTACTTTCCCCACCCTATTAAATTTCATCCGGTGCAAAAAATAAAATAAAATAAAATAAAATAAATAAAAATAAAGCAATAGCAGAGCAGTTTATTGTCTCATGAGTATCATTCTGTGTTTCTCTCAGAAGGCTGAAAACCATTTTACACTCATTTCTCTTTTACATATTGCATATCAGTGTCCAGACTTCCTGGACCATAAATTCATAATGGAAGGGAGGTCAGAAATGAGACTACCAATGCCAGAATAGGACCACTTAGGAGAGGGTAGAGGTGTGTATGGATTTAAAAAGCACATTTAAAATGATCATTGTTCTGATTTAGCCATGACAGGTAGTATATTTTGAAGTTTCGAAGAATATTAAAAGATGCACGATTTGATTCTCAAAAGGGAGCACAAGTTAAAACAAATTTGAGGATCGCTACCCCTAAATCCACATTGCTTTCCACTAGAGCAGGGTAGTACAACAAAATGTCAGCTCATACTTGAGCAAAACAAAATTCTAGGAATTCTTTGTACTGGAGGATGTGTATGCTGTATAACATACCCCTGTGTAAGTCTACTGAGTTCTTTAATCAGAGTAAGCTTAGACTTTAAATTTGACATATGCAAAGTAGAAGCTTTCCTACCTACCTAAAGCATGCCTACATTTATCACCTAAAGTAGGTGTACTTGAGAAGTAAACACAACATTTCAACTTAGTATGATCCTATAAGGCAGGAAAAAAAAAAAGGTCTGTGGGTCACTTTCCCTACAGCCACTTTTCACCCACAAAGAAGGCAACAGCCATAACCTTTCTTTACAAAATAATGGAATCAATATCACTACAAGACTGGATTATTAAAAATCTTGAGTCATCACTTCACCACCAGTCCATAACTTCTGGGACCCATGGGAGCAGCCGAGTTGAGAATTAGGGACAAGTTGGAAATTTCCTTAGCCTGTTGGCAGCAGTCACCACGTAGAAATGTTTCTTGATGTTAAAGAGAGAAAAAAGGGAAAAAAAGCATATTTTAAGACCAATTGTTTTAAGAAGAAATAATAAAAGGGCTTAAGCAAGTTTAGCCATTTGGGTATGTTCAAAACTGAGAGCCTAATGGGGGAAACAAGTTTGTGGCAAAATTCTAGTAGAACAGCCCCATGACTCTGGGGCATTTGGGGGCTAAAAGTTATGAAGTGAGAAAATATGTCATCCTGCCCTTTTCTCATGAAAAATGGAGCCCCTTGGAATGGAGCTTTTCAAATTGTATTCACAATCCACTAGTGGATCATGAAGTCAAATTGGTGGGTTATGACCAGCACTTTTTAAAGGCTGGGATCATATGTTTCATATGTGTGTGTGTACGTATATGTATTTTTATATACTGGCTCTCTAGGTAAAGGCTTTTATTTTTGTTTTTAAGCAAAGATCTGAGTTGATATCAAAATGTTGGAAAGCCACTTTCCTGGAGGGCAATTTTTTTTTATGTCCATGGTACCAAAGGGTTCTGTTGTAAACAAAATGATGAAGCTTTTAAGCCCTAATAGGGCTTTCCCAGCCCCTCTTTCTGAAATGTGGAGGAGTCAGATCTCAAGCTCCAGGCAGTAAGTTCCAAGCACTTCCCTACTACTGTCACTGAGAACCTATGCTCAAACTTTATTCCATCCTTTCAAGTGTCATCCATAAGTATGAACTAAATGCCACTTTTATACCAGTTGGTTTTGGTCTGTGGCATTCTTTAATCAAGATCACAGGTTTTGACATAAGACACTTTTTTTTCCTCCCAAATAATCTATTTAGAATGAAAATGTAAGTGAAAACTTAGCTACACTTCTTTCAAAGGACACATTTAAAAGACAAATGCTACTTTTCCTTAAAAAAAAAAGATACCTTCCATTTCCTCTGAGCCATGTATTTCTGCAGTAATAATTGGGATTTGAGATGAACTTTGGATTTTGAAGCTTTGGCAGGCAAATTATTCAACCACTCATGTTTCAGGCACTGTGTGGCACTCATTCTGCAGCTGTGAAATCAAACAGAAGTTGAAACTTTTAGTTAGGGTTGCCTTTTCTGGTTGTCCAGAAATTGGTTCCGCTGGGTAGGAAGCATGAGTCAGAGGAACTGATTAATCATTCAGGCAGATTCATGCCACATACTAAAAAGGAACTCCTTATGTCTAAAATTCCCCTCCTTAAAGGTAAAAGAAAGTCATCAGCAAAAATGTTCCCTGCCCTCTACAGAGGGAATGTATCGCAGTGATTAATCACCTCCTCCAGAAAGAGCTGGGAAATTGAGGCAGGAAGTAGAAAGGCCAGCTGGGCCTGGAATTGCTCTTAAGAAGAAAAAGAACATGAGCCTTGAAAAAAACTTGTCTCTCCTTCCACAGAATAATGTCAGTTTTGTTCATCTGAATGAGAAATATTTTACCTCTCATAACTTTTCCCAATCAGAAGAACAAAATAGTAAAGGCCTGGGAACTATGGGCTGTCTCAGAGCCCAGACTCTTGGGCCTCACTTTGGGTCATTTGCCATTATTTCTTTATGTCTGAGTCTCTGAATATCAGAAAACTCCATGGTTCCACCCATGATTTTGATATGCCTGCTGAAAACTAAGTAGGTCTTCATTATCAACAAATGAGGTTTTCTGGCTTTTATTCTGGGGAATAACATCTGCATATCTCAAAGTTTTTTCAACATTAGCCTATTAAAGTGATAACTTGATAATTTACCAAGGACTAATTTATATATGTGGTCTTTTCTAAAACTCTATCTAGATTTTATGCTCCTTGTGGTTTATTTTTTTATTGCCTTCATCTCTTTCCCTGCTATCTTTTTTGTTCCAAAGACATAGCAGACTAAGAAATCTTGGACAGAACTGGTCCAGAGAAAGCACAGCACCAGCCTGGTCTTCACAGCACCCAGGTGGATGGTTACAGAATGGTCTATGAATGACAAGCAATAAACGGTACCTCTTCTCTTTGACCAGCAGGCGGGAAACAAAGTCCTTGGCCTCCTCCGACAGCCCTTCAAAGGTGTCAGTGTCAAAATCCCAGCTACAGTTCACAATAAAATTCATGGTTTCTGCATCTGTTTCCCCTAGAAATGGGGATAAACCACTGAGTCTACAGAGGAAAGAAAGGACTGTCAGTACGTAGAAGCCATATCTGCCAACATGCAATGACAGGATAGAGGTCTTACAAGGTACAAACAGCTCTAACTAGAATTCAAAAGAAAAGTACCCCCATTACTTCTCAATAGGAGATAGTCCGGTGTGTTCTGTTAGGAGAGACAGTGGCGGGATGAAAAATTTAGAGGCATGAAGAGGGTTTGAATAAATCTCCAGTCATGCTTATCTATTTTCCCCTTAGCCTGAAGTGAAGAATAAATTGAGACCCAATCCAATATGTCCACTTATGAAGTACATATTGACTTAATTTAAAAATACCCTGGCATGTCTCTGAGGCAGCCTGGCTGGTTTAAATACTACCCCAGGCCTCAGGGGCCAAAGGAAAACTGGCTTCATTAGGCCCCTCTAGAGTGAGGGTACAGAGATAGGACACTTTAACTGGCTGGCATTGGGCCTCAGACTTCCCCCACCTGGTGGCGTACACACACACAAAGTGTGGGGACACAAGGTAGCAATTATACCATAATGACAAGTCTGGGAGCAAAGCATTACTTGATTGGACCTTTGAGGAAATAGCCAAGGGAATTCACAGACAAGGATTCTTAGTCTGTGTACATATCTCCTCTCAGTCCATCGTAACTATGCTTCCTCAGAAAACAGAGGAGCGCAGGGAAGGAGGGACAAGGTTAGATGATGCAGCAGAAGTGTTCTGCCCTGTCCATCCCCTCTCCTTACCACTCTGGTATAGTCCAGCCCCACTTGTACTGTAGGAAATGCATTTCCTTGCTGGAGAGTTTTCTCTCTGGTAGAAGCTGCTTTATCCACCCAGAAGTTTCAAGAAACCAATGCTCTCAGGACCAGCTCACAAGCAATAACTGATAAGAGTTGGTGTATAAACACCCTTACTCCCGCCCCCCTCAGATGGAATAACTGTGAGGGGCTCTTCCACGATGGATCCCAGACTTCTCTCACAGGACTAAACTCCAGTTGCTCACAGTGGTGAGTGGTTCAATAACTCATGCTTTATGGGTGTCTTCTTCCATCTCACTTCCCTACTCCTCTGTTGGTGTTTCCTGGGAACACCTCTCAAATGACTGCACTCAAATTTTGCTGGTTCTAAGGATCCCAAACTAAAACAATGGCCCCTATTCTCACTGGGAGCCAGGCTCCTGGGCACTCACAGCATGTAGGTAATGACCCCCACACTCCACATGTCTGTAGGGAAGGACACAAATTCGTAGTTAACGACTTCCGGGGCCAGGAACTCTGGAGTGCCGAAGTTCACCTTAAGCTTCTCCCGAGGCTTGTACCTGGGGAAGAAGGGGTGCAGAGGACCATGGAAGTAAGCCCTGAGAGAATTCCTGGGACTAATTCCTGGTCAGAGCTAGACATTCCCAACCCTTCCTGTTTGCCATGTTGTCTGGACCTCACATCCCACCACATGCGGTTTACTGGGTAATCATCATACCCCCAGGCCCCAACTTTAGACTTTCCTAAGTTACTAAGGAGAATCAGAAAACCACAGTTCTCTTCCTCCAAACAATTATGATGTTAAAGGACAGAAGATCAATGTATCTTATTTGGCTTGCAGCCACACGAGCAAACACAAACTGGATAGCAGCTGTCTGTGAAGGTCTGCTCTGGTAGTGTGACCATTATTGTTGGAGAGATGACAGTAAGAATTAGAAAAAGCAATTATGTTCAATATCACAAATCATCAGGAAAATGCAAATCAAAACCACAATGAGATACCACTGCACATCATTGCTACTATAAAATATCCAACCAAACAAGAACCCGGAAAATAGCAAGAATTGGCTAGTGTGTAGAGAATTTGGAATCCTTGGTGGTGGGAATGCAAAATGGTGTGGTTGCTATGGAGAACAGTATGGCAGTTCCTCAAAAAATTAAAAATAGAACTACCATATGATCCAGCAATCCCACTTCTAGGTATAAATCCAAAAAAATTGAAAGCAGAATCATGAGGAGATATTTATACACCTGTGTTCATAGCAGCATTATTCACAATAGACAAATGGAGGAAGTAACCCAAGTTAAGTGTCTATCACTGGATGACTGCATAAGTAAAATGTGATCGATAACAATACATAACAATAATGTGGTAGGTAATAATACAGTGGAATATTATTCAGTCTTAAAATATAAGGCTATTCTGACACATGCTACAATGTGGGTGAACCTCCAGGACATCATGCTAAGTAAAAGCAGTCGCAAAAAAAACCCCAAATGCTATATACTTCCACTTATGTACAGTATCAAAAGTGGTCAAATTCAGAGACAGAGGACTTTTTAATTAATGGTGTGCTTTAACAATGGTTTACAGGATTCCTTGTCATGAGCTGCTGTGAATTGGGTCCAGAATATCATGCCCCTCCCCCACACCACCGGTGACTCACAAATGTGTAGATGAGAATAAATGATTGTTTTAAGCCTCTGCAATTTGGGATCATTTATTAAACAGCAGTACTGTGGCAGTAACTAAGCCCAAATGTCAAAATATCCACCAAGACCCCCTCTCCACAATCCTAGCATAAGGCCCTCTGTGACCATAGGGTCACCTATGAGATTGCAGCCTCACAGGGATTGGGGTGGGCATCTTCTTGCCCTGCCAAAGGATCTGATGAAATAGTCTTAAATTCCAATCTGAGCACTGGAGCAACATTCTGGAGACCAAGCTTAAACAAAATACTTTCCATTCTGTCCCTATCCTTGACCCTTGACATGTCCCTACTTAGATCCACTTGATGGTTCTCACTGCCCAGCCTGGGGTAATGCTGGTCCCTCTTGCTGGATGTCACAGCCTCTGAAGATCTGTATGTGACCCCTACATGACCCCACTGAAAATCTCGCACCTTCTAATAGCTCCACCCAGAAATACAACTTCACTTTGTATCGTTTGTATTACAGGAAAAAAAATTGGCTTTTCCTCCCTCTTTACAAACATTTAATTCCTGTGATATATAAAATATGCTCAACCTGCACATTCTCCTCCCCCCACTCCCAACACACAGATTGTTCCTCTTAGAGGGACATGCTTCCCAGGAAGCAGGCCAATTTGGCAAAACCCAATTTGCCAAATGATCCTTTTGCCCAATGGCCAATTTGCGGGACTGTTGAGGATGTTTTGATGTTTTCCTTTTCCCTCACAGCCAGAGCCTATGACTCTTTCAGCAAAGCTCTGCTGAGTGTGGTTTCCTGAGTACCACGTGTTTCAGACACCTGCACTTACCCAGTGCCGAGCAGTTTTATGTGGGTGGCCTTCTCTTAAATGTGGTTCCGCATGTTTATTTTCTTGAACTTGCCCTCCGCCTTTGGTCCATCAGCAAAATTATTGTCATCAGTGCCTTTGACCATGTTGATGAATTTATAAGACAGTTTTGGATGGACATCTCAGAGTTTGGGGATAGATTTTGACTAACCGATGTTTGGTAAGTTGGCCTACAGCCTTTTCCATCTCCCCACCATGTAACACTCAATGGCCTATAGTATAATGTTCTGGCTTAGCCATGAAATTCAGGACTCCCTATTAATGCCCTCATCTTCGCTGTATCTCCCTCCCCCAACCCCACCCCCGCTCCCACCTTCCTCGTGGGAAGCCTGCACATGCGCAGTGTACATCCTATACTGACTCCACCCCAGCACCTCCCTCCCACCCCCACCACCCTGTCCCTCACTCTCACCCTCACCCCCTGCAGTGTTGTGCTGGAGCCACTTCTCATGGGTGCACATCTCCTCCCAACTCTGTATTCAGTGACGTGGTGTTAATAGGTTGAAATCAGTCAAAATTAGCAAAGGTTACAAACAAACCCATTGCCATCCCGCCCGACCCCCACAGCTGATTGTTAAACATTTATCAGTATCCTACTGTCCGCAGATAACAACACCCTGTCCATCCCTCCTTTCCAGCTGCTCAGAGAAGACTTCCCAGAACCCAGGAGCCTCAGCTGGTTACTCTTTGCTCTGAATTCATAGTGTGTCACTGTAAATACTCATTTGGAAATTGGACATCTGGCATTTGGGAGGATACTACATACACATCTGGGAGGGTGTGCATTCCTGATGAAGACAATATTGCCCCAAGAGGATGAACACTGGTTCTTGGAAAGGCAATAAAGCCTTAGCTATTGCAATGTTTTGTGGCTCTCCAAAAGGCCACAGAACATACAAAGATACAAAGGACAATTGCAGCATTAAATTTCATGAGGCGGGGGCTGGCTGTTAGGAAAGAAATATCTTAAAAGTCTCTTTGGAAGCCAGGCAGTGATAATAAAAAATAGATTCAGAGACATTGCTCTAGTGTATAAGACACACAAGTGTTTAGGATGCATCCCAACTTTATAAGACATTATTTATGAAAATATTAAGCAATTATTTACATTATGGATTGAATGTGATTTTGAAGCATTTGGGTTGGGGGATTTGGTATTGTTTATGAAAAGCAGTACATTGTGTAATGGGCATCCTGAAGGTACAGTAGGATGATATGAACTTCCCTCTGCTGTTACTCTCATGGCATTACCTGTGGCCTCCTATCCATCATGTGAGCACTTAAAATGCATCTTTCACCCCTGCAGAGAGGTAACATTTGCCACTTGACCCAGGAAGATTGCCACTGTGGTTTTGAATGCTACTTGTGGGAGGCAGGTCTGGTCAGGCTAAGAGCAGGCAAGTGGCTCTGTCTCCACAGTGACAAGGATGTCTTCCCCTTGTCGATGGAGTGGAAGACACCATTAGACTTATAAAGTGACAAAAACAACTTCTTTGTGGAAAATGACCATCAAGGTGAGAGAAAATTTAAAGAGTTGAAAATTCAGCTGTGGTGTGAAGACCTACCTAGAAAATATGTGATTCCCAAAGAAATGTCATTCTTGGTAGAAATAAAATTCTGGAGGAGGCCTGGAGGATGGGCATACAACTATTGCCATGTTTGTAGACAATGGGTGCTTGAAGGTTTGGGGGACATCCCTCCCTAATACCAAGCATCTGCTACTGCCACTACTAAAATCCTGCACCAGTGGGTATGTGTGCCAGGGACCAGAACCCTGCAGAGGCACAGTACTCATCATACATTGGTCTGGACAGGATCGTAAAACTATCTATGGATAAACTGTCCTTCACCTGGCTTTGGGCATTTTAAGGAACTTTAAGATATTTTTAAAATTGTATATGATGTTTACCTTATGCACTCAAACTTGAGAACCTAACCACCTTCATAGGATGGGTCTACACTGTCCATGTATTATTTCGTTTAACCTTCCTAACTGCCAATGTCAGCAGGTATTTCATGTTATCGTCACTTTACCAGAATTTAACCCAGTCTTGAGTGGCCCCGAACCACATACCCCAACATCACTCTACACTGTTACATATGCACCTTCCTATTTAAACCACTCACTTCCTTGACAAGGGAAGGTGCTGGATCCCTCACATAGCTCAGCACATCTTGGCCCCAGGCCCAGGGGATGAATAAAACTGATTTGAGAACCCCCACCCAGTGGTACTCCTTGAACCATCCCACCCTCTCTGCTTATACTGGGGGTTTAAAGTACAATTAATCCCACAGCCTCTTAATGAGAAGCAGAGTCATGCAGAGTCTGCATGAAGCCACCCCTGTGGTAGTCACAAGGTCTATCTACACAACCGAAGGCCACCAGCCTCTCAGTGAAAGAGTTTTCTGTGTCAGTCCCAAAACTCAAAAATTGTCTGAACTGTGAGTAACCACATCCAAGAGAGCCACAAACAGTCCCCAAGGAGTTCTGTCAAAGTGTCAAAACATAACCCCCTTACCTTCTGGCCAGCCCAAAGTCAATGATCTTAATTTGATGTCCTGTCTGATTGACACACAGTATGTTCTCCGGCTGGGAAAGAAAGAGACGTCTGCTTAGCTCAACCAACAGCTAAGAAGGTGTCAACTCCCATGCTTATGTCAATAGGCCTCAGTTTCCCAGCCTCCAAGACAATGAATGGCCTAGGGCAGCCCTATAGGGACATATAGATCATGGAAACAAAGTAGGATGGTGTGAGATGCTAAGGAGCTGTGTAGACTGGAGAACTGGTGGCTTCCTGCTCTGTAAAAAGCAGCTCCAGCCACCGGTCATGATGCAGGAACACAAGCCCAGTTGTCAGAGTTCCTCAGTCCTCAAGAGAAGCCAGAATACATATTTTTATGTGAAAACTCCCTGCTTTTGAATATCGACAACTCAAATTTAAACATATACCCAAGTGTGGGAGTCAAATAAAACACTTCTGTGATGCGGACTTGGCCCACAAGCTGCTTGTTTGAGACTGTTGGCTTGGGGTCATGGTTCCAAAGCCTGGCTGCACATTAGAATTATCAGAGGATCCCTCAAAAGTCCCAGTGTCCAGGCCCGAACCCCAACCCCAACCCCAATATCAGAATCTCAGGGGTGGGAACCAAAGCTTCAGAATTCTGGTCAAGGAGACCAGAGCTGCTCGATGTCAGTCTGCCATTTTATGGTGACAGCTATGACCCATGGGATGGAGACCGTGGTCTTGGCATGCTTCTCCTCTTAAGTCCTTCAGATCAGAGCTGAGGCCTGGAAGCAGCCCGGAATGATGCTTGCTGCTTGTGCAAAACAAATTTGGATAGGAGTAGGGGTGGGTACACATGGGGGAGGGGTGTATGGTAGAAAGGCCCTGGAGACCCAAGGCCCAGTACCTGAGGTCTAAGGTCTTCTACCTGGGTCTGTGGCCTTAGGTGAGTCCCTTCCCATTCCTGAAACCTCAGTTTCTCTATCTATAAAACAGAAATAATAACCACTTCCTGCCTTCCTCCTGGAGGTATGACGATCAAATCACATAACATGCATGAAAACACTGTACAGCTTCCAAAGCAAATGTCAGATACTATTTCTCTCAACAGAAGGTTTTATTGTTATTTATCTTGCAATGGAATTAGGCAATGCCTCAGATAGGAGCAGGAGATTTAAAGTCTCCATGTCTTCTTCATGAGGTCTGGAAAAACACTGTCCGATAATGTGAACTACAGGTATAATTTAAAATTTTTTCAGCAGCCACATTAAAAAAGTAAAATGAAATAAGTGAACTTAATATTTATAACAGCATTATTGGAATATAAATAATAAATATAAATAATAATATGTAATAATCCTCACTGTCTAACTTTAGAATATTTTTATCACATCAAAAAAAAATTCATATCTCTCTGCAGTCACTCTCCATCTCCCTCACTCTTAAATCTTGGCAAGCACTAACATGTTTTCTGTCTCTGTGGCTTTGCCTATTCGGGACATTTCATATAAATGAATCATACAAATGCTGGTCTTTTATATCTGGCTTCTTTCACTCAGCATCATGTTCTCAAGGTTCATCCATGTTGTAGTATGTATCAGTACCTCATTCTTTTTCATAACTGAATAATATTTCATTGTATGGAGGTATATTTATCTGTTCATCTGTTAGTGAATATTCAGGCTGTTTTCACTTTGGAACTATTATGCAAAATGCTGCTAAGAACATTTATGTACAAGTTTTGGTGTCAATTTATGTTTTCAGTTCTCTTGAGTACATACCTAAAGTTAAAATTACTGGGTCATATGGTGATGCTACATTTAACATTTTAAAAACTGCCAAACTGCTTTCTAAAGTTTGTAAATTTTACAATCCCACCAGCAATGTATGAGAGTTCTAATTTCTCTAATGAGAGCTCTAATTTCTCCATATCATAGCCAACACTTCTTATTGTCTGTCACTTATTTTTTTATTTTAGCTGGTCTAATGAATATGACATAGTATCTCACTGCTGTTTTGATTTGTGTTTCTCTAATGACTGATGATGTTGAGAACTTTTCATGTGCTTATTGTCCATTTGTATATCTTTATTGGATAAATGTCTGTTCCAATCCTGTGCCCATTTTAAAATTTGTCTTTCAATTATTGATGTATAATATTTCTTTATATATTATAGATATAAGTCCATTATGAAATCTATTGTTTGGAAATATTTCTCCCATTTTGTGGGCTGTCATTTCACTCTTATGATGATGTCATTTGAAGCATAAAGGTTTTTAATTTTGATAAAGTCTAATTTATCTTTCTTTTCTAGCTTTTTCTTTTGAGTCATATTTAAAAAATTATCACCTAATAATCCAAGGTCGCAAAGATTTACTCCTAGGGTTTCTTCTAAGAATTTTATAAGTTTAGGTCTTATACTTACATCTACAATCTATTTTGAGTTAGTTTTTGTGATAATAGAGTGTATTCTTTTGTATATGGATATCAAGCATGGGGTCCCAGCGCCATCTGTTGAAAAGATTATTCTTTCCCCATTGAATTGTTATGACACAGTTATCAAAAAAAATCAATTGACCAAATATATAAGGGTTTGGTTTTGAACTCTCAATTGTATGCCATTGAGCTATCTATTCATCTTTATACACATAACTCATTGTTTTGATTTCTGTAGCTTAGCTGTATATTGTGAAATTGGGAAATGTGTATTCTCCAACTTTGCTTTTCTTTTTCAAAATTGTTTTTGCTATTCTGCATCCCTTGAATTTCCATCTCAATTTTAGGGTGAGTTCATCGATTTCTGCAAAGAAGCCAGCTACAATTTTAGCAGAGATTGTGTTCAATCTATAGATCAATCTGGGGAGTATTGTCATCTTAACAATATTGTCTTTCAATCCATGACCATGGGATGTCTTTTCATTTATTAAGTCTTCTTTAAATTCTTTTAATAATGTTCTGTGGTTTTAAGAACATAAATCTTGCACTTCACCTGTTAAATTTATTCCTAAGTATTTCATTTGATTTTATATTACAGTAGTCCCTCTTAATCATGGAGGATACATTCTAAGACCCCCCAATGGGTGCCTGAGACCACAGGTAGTACCAAACCTTATATACGCTATGCTTCTTCCTATATACATATTTATGATAAAATTTAACTTATAAATTAGGTACAGTAAGAGATAAAAACAACTAATAATAAAACAACTATAAAAATGTACTACTAATAAAAATTATGTGAATGTGCCCCCCCTCAAATATTTTATTGCGCTGTACTCAGCCTTCTTCTTGGAATGAAGTGAGACAATAAAATGCCTATGTGATGACAAGAAGTGAGTTGAATGACACAGGCATTATGATGTAGTGTTAGGCAACTATTGACCTCCTAACTGTATGTCAGAAGGAGGATCATCTGCTTCTGGACTGTGGTCCAACCATAGGTGACCGAAAACATGGAAAATGAAACGAGGGATAAGGGGAGGACTATGGTTTTGTAAATGGAATTGTTTTCTTAATTTTATTCACAGATTATTGATTGCTAATATATAGAAATACAATTGATATTTATACATTTGTCTTATGTCCTTTAACTTTGCTGAACTTGCATATTTGTTCTAATAGTTTTCTAACGCCCTTCTTAGGATATGCAAGATCATGTCATCTGTGAATAGAGAACATTTTACTTCTGCCTTTCCAACTGGGATGTTTCTACTTCTTTTCTTGCCTAATTGTACTGGTAAGAACCTCAAGTACGATGTTTATTTTTTTATTTTTATTTTTTTAACTTTATAGTTTATTGTTGAAGTACGATGTTTAATAGCAGCAGCAAGAGCAGATATCCTTGTCTTGTTTCTGATCATAAGGGGAAAGCATTCAACCTTTTACCATTAAGTATAATGTTAGCTATGGGTTTTCCATAGACGGCCTTTATCAAGCTGAGAAAGTTCCCTTTTATATCTAGTTCATTTAGTGTTTTCATCATGAAAAGTTATTTGATTTTTTCAAGTCTTTTTCTACATCCATGAAATGATCATGTGATTTTGTCCTATATTCTATTGATATGGCATATTACATTGATTACTTTCATATGTTAAGCCAACCTTGCATCCTTAGGATAAATCCCACTTTGTCATGTGTATAATCCTTTTTATATGTTGTCGTATTCAGTTTGCTAATATATTATTGAGGATTTTTGCATCTATATTCATAAGGTATATTGGTCTATAGTTTTTTTTGTGTGTGTGATATCTTTGTCCAGTTTGGTATCAAGATGAGATTCGCCTCATAAAATGAGTTAGGAAGTGTTCCCTTATCTTCTTTTTTTTTTATGTTTATTTATTTTTGAGAGACAGAGAGAGACAGCTCGAGCAGGGGAGGGTCAGAGAGAGAGGGAGACACAGAATCCGAAACAGGCTCCAGGCTCGAGCTAGCTGTCAGCACAGAGCCGGACGTGGGGCTTGAACACACGAACCGTGAGATCATGACCTGAGCCGAAGTCAGACTCTTAACCGACTGAGCCACCCAGGCGCCCCCCTTATCTTCTATTTTTTAGAAGAGTTTGTGAAGAATTGGTATTAATTCTTCTTTAAATTAGATCTTCTTTAGGGGCACCTGGGTGGCTCAGTCTGTTAAGTGTCCGACTTCAGCTCTGGTCACGATCTCACAGTTTGTGAGTTTGAGCCCCCCGTTGGGCTCTGTGCTGACAGCTCAGAGCATGGAGCCTGTTTCAGACTCTGTGTCTCCCTCCCTCTCTCCCCCTACCCTGCTCATGCTTTGTCTCTCTCTCAAAAATAAATAAACATTTAAAAAAACCACATAAATTAGATCTTCTTTAAATTGGTAGAATTCGCCAGTGAGGCCACCTGGGCCTAGGCTCTTTGTGGGTGGTTTTTGATATTAACTCTATCTCTTTACCTGTTACAGGTCGATTCAGATTTTCTATTTTTTTCAGTTTTCAGTTTTCAGAAGTTTGTGTCTTCCTAGGATTTGTTAATTTTATCTAAATTATCTAACTTGTGGGCATACAATTTTTGACGTTATTCCTTTATAATCCTTTTTTCTTTCTACAGTTTTCATCACTACAGCTAGTAATGATGTCCCCTCTTTCAATCCTGATTTTAGTAATTTGAGTATTTTCTCCTTTTGTCTTGGCCAATATAGATAGCTAAAGATTTGACAATTTATTGATCTTTTCAAAGAGCTAACTTTTGGTTTCATTGATTTTCTCTATTGGTTTTTGTTGTTGTTGTTGTTGTTGTTGTTGTTGTTTATTTACTGTTTTTGAGAGAGAGGGAGAGAGAGAGAGCATGTAGGCAGAGGAGAAGCAGAGAGAGAAGGAGAGTGAGCAGGCTCCACTCTGTCAGCATGGAGCCCAATGCTGGGCTCTCTCTCACCAACCCTGAGATCAGGACATGAGCCAAAATCAAGAGTTGGATGCTTAACTGACTGAGCCACCCAGGTGCCCCTGATTTTCTCTATTGTTTATCTATTCTCTGTCTCATTCATTTCTGCTCTAATCTTTATTATTTCCTTTTCTTCTGCCTGCTTTAACTTGCTCTTCTTTTTTTAATTTCTTAAGGTGGGATGTTAAATTATTGATTTGAGATATTTCTTCTTATTTAATATCAGTGTTTGCAGCTACAAATTTCCTCCTGGTTTAGATGCATCCTAGTATCTTCTAGTTAGTATGTTGTGTTCTCATTTTCATTCATCTTAAAATATGTTCTAAAACTTAACTTCAATAATATATTTTATTTAACCCAATAAGTCCAATATTTCATCATTTCAATAGGTTATCAATATGAAAAATATTGATGAGATATTTTCCATTCTTTTTTCATATTAAGACTTAGAAATCTAGTGTATATTTTTATATTTACAGCACATTTCAATTCAGATACTAAATTTTCATCAAAAATATTTTAAATGTATTTAGATTTCATGAATTAATAGTAATGAGATTTCATGAAATTTATAGGTGAAAAGTAAATTCACATAGTGAACTCATCCCAAATATACTTAAAAGTTTACTAATAACTAAACTAAATGCCACTTTTAAAAATTTAAATAAATTAAAAATAATAAAATTTAAAATTCAGTTCCTCAGTCATTCTAGCCACATTTCAAGTGTTTAATAGCCACATGTGAGCTTATGGTTATTGTATCAGACAGCAGCTTTTTCTCCATGCTTTAATCCATACAACACTCCTAAGAGGAAAATACTATTATTCCCCATTTTGCAACTGATGAGCTTATGCAAGATCAATCAATACGATCAAGGAACTAATGCAAGATCTTATGGCCAGGTAGGGACTGAACCAACACAAGCCCTGCTCTTGGCTGGGAAATGGGCCTTTGCAGTGATCAGCTCCTGCTACAAAGACACAGGAGTTGTCCCAAAGGCAGGTCTTTGACCCAGAACCACAGAGCAGAAGCCTGAGCTTCCCCCAACTGCCAACTTCACAGAGCAGCTAATCCAGAAGCCCTGGAATTAGCTGTAGCGATCCAGGAAGCCAAAGGTCAATTCCCTACAATCTCCATCATTTTTCTAAGCAGTCCAAATTTACAGTTTGGTGTCAATCAGAAAAGATGGTCAGAAGAAGCAATGTGTACCCACAAAGTTCTGCCCAACCTACTTCCCACCTTCTGTGGGGAGCCACTGAAATTCCTGAAAGGAGTGGTAGAGAAACACCCTCCTGTTGGCCCAGCAGAGTAGGAAACCACAGAAATGGCTTCCATGTATCAACTGCTTACTACCAGCCAGGCATGATACTCTTAGGATGATCTTAGTAGACAAAAGAGAGTGTAACACATTCATTCATTGGCATATCACATGGTGCTTAAAGAGAATGAGAAAAGATGTCTACAATGTACTGTTAACTAAAAAAAAAAGTAAGTTTAAAAATAGGATGTATATCGCATGATCACTTTTGTATATATTTGTGCTAATAGAGAAGATCTCTTAGCATGGACACTGGATAGGAAGAATTTTTACTGTGTATTTTATACATTTCTATATTGTCTATGTTTGTTACTACAGCATATGTTCTTATTTTAATTTTTAAAAAAAACTAATCTTAAATGTTTTTATTTAAATTCCAGTTAGGTAACTTACAGTATAAGATTGGTTTCAGGTGTACAATTTAGTGATGCAACACTTCCATACAACATCTGGTACTCATCACAAGTGCCCTCCTTAATCCCCATCCCCCATCTAACCCATCCCTCACTCACTTCCCGTCTGGTAACCTTCATTTTCTTCTCTATAGCTAATGGTTTTTTCTTGGTTTGCCTCTCAGTAAAGATATTTTTAAAGAAAAGAAGGTCACTGTATCATTTAATCTTCAAATAACACTTAAAGAGTTACAATTATCCACATTTTACAGTTGGGAGAACTGAGGTTCAGAGAGGCAGCATGACTCATTTACTCCAGAACTAGGAAATGGCAGAGAGCCAGGAATGGAAGCCAGGATGATCTGTTGATAGAGTTATTTAAGGTAAGAAAGCAGCAGAAACTCAGGAACCCTGGGGGCCCACCCGCCCCTTGCCCAGGTGGAGCCTGACCTTGAGGTCCAAGTGCAGGATATAGTGCTGATGGAGGTAATGCACACCCTCGCAGATTTGCTTGGTGAACAAGATCACATCCAGTTCAGTCAGCTGGTACTTCTCCTCTGTGATCCGGTCAAAGAGTTCACCTCCATCCACACTGCCAGGGCAAAGAGAGAGGTAGGCATTGGCCTGAACGAGGCTCCCAGAGGACTTGTTCACTCTTATTACCAAGGGTCAAAAGAGGCCAACTCATGTAAGCCTGAGGGTGCCACTGCCATCTGGGGTTTTTATGGAGATCTTTGTTCTGGCCTGTTCCCAGCTCAGAGTGCAGATTGATGGGAATTGATGGGCCAAAGGGAAGTCTAAGGATTGTCTTCAATGTTGATAATCCAGGCTCACTCTGGATACTCCATGCCAAGATTATAAACTCATTTGCCTACAGTGTTGTTTTTTCACTCTTCGTAGAGACATGACATGCAATGACATGACATGACATGACATGACATGACATGACATAAGAAACCCTACCAGAAGGAAAATAGCAACACAAGCACAAAAATAAATGACCTCTGAGGCCCTGGCCTCAGCTTCAGGGGTGATTGGGAGTGGTGGGGACTGTGTCAAATGGGAGACTGGCTGCCCTGTCTACAGAGTCAGCAAATAGGAGCTCCAGCACACCAGTTCCAGCTGAAACACAGGTCCAACATTACTAGATCATTCACATTTGTAAAAAAAAAAAAAAAAAAAACAAGATATCTGAGTTTTAATGTGAAATTTCCCAATTTCCAATTGTTAACACCTAAATCAAAATTATTACAAATTGTGTACACTAAACTGACATACATCTACAGGTCAGTCAGATTTACTCCTGGTTTATGACAAATGGCTTTGTCCTCCATGCTCCATATTGGAGGTGATGATATTCCTTAGGTGTCCCAGAGAGGGGAGGGGAAAGGGAGAGCTTTGCTTAGAACCATGGCTCCAAGCCCCAGCCCTGAGTCTGGGCTCACAGAGAAGCCACTGCTCCACCTCCTGAGATACTCACTACTCCATGACGAGGGTAAAGCTGTTCTTGCTCTCAAAGGCATCATAGAGTTGTATCAGGTTCACGTGGCTGAGCTGGTTCATTATGTAGACCTCATTCTTCACATCCTCCTTGCAGAGTCAGATGGGAGAGGAGTTTCCAAGAAATGGGTCAGGAAGATGAGTCGGTTATGCCTCCCAAGACACATGCCCACCCAAGGTGCATGCCCACCCTGTTTCCTCCTTTCCTCCTCTCACATCAGGTTTTGAACTCAGCACTCAAACCAGGTTCTTACAACAGACCCAAACATTCCACAAATAGGAAACCTGAGCCCAAGAAGGAAGCCTGGAAGTCCAGAGGGACCCTGCTGCCCAAGGTGTGAGGTGATGTGCTGAGCAGAGCGTGGAAGTCATGGAAAAGAGGCAGGGAAGGTGGGAGGTTCCTAATAAGCAGGCAGGGGCCTGGGGCAGTGTAGGGCCAGGGGGTCAATAAGGAATTATAGGAGCCCTGAACTTGGCCCAAGGCCCCAGCTGGCCCAGAGCAGATGCCCCACCCGGTCCTTGGCACTCTTCACTTTGATGATCTTGGCTGCCAGCGAGAGGCCTGTAGACTTCTCTGTGCACCTGTGGACCTGGCCAAACCGGCCCCTGCAGAAACACAATGACACAGCAGGTTGATACCCCAAGAGGCTCACTCCATACATGGTGGGCCATCCTGCACCCTGGGCTCTCTGGTCCTGCCTTCTGTCTATAAATACCATGGGATTACCCTGCACCCCAGAGGTACTATAGTCATCATCCCAACACCACATTGGTTAAACTGAAACTTACAGAAGATCTTCTTCACCCTCTCATAAAGTATCTATCTATACCCTAGGGACTACCTCCCTCATTCCACACCACTCAGACTGCTCTACCACCTTTAGTATATGGTTCCCATGCCCATACTGTGTGGGCCTCCTGCACCCTATACTTCATCTGACACCATGTGGGCTCTCCTGCACTCTATGGGTATTCTTTTCACCCACTCTCTGTGGACTATCCATTTACTAGTACACTGTGTGGTATATATCCCACTCTTTGCCTTGGCTTCTGGCCAACCCCTTCCTGAGAACCATCCAACAACATTCCAACTCAGGTCTCCAAGTGTCTCTGCCCTCAACCCTCTTGCTCCTGCTCCCTCATCAAGGCGGAAGCCCACTTACCCTCCCAAGACGTCATGCTGGCACACTGTGTAAACTGCTGAGGTCGAGGTCTCCTTGACACTCACCACCCGGTGTTCAAAAGGGGCTGGTGGGGCTGGACTGTCATCTGTTTGGGAGACAACAGCTTGTGAGCCTCCTAAGTCATTGGTTTAAGTGATAAGCACTTCACCTTTCTCAAGGAACGTCTTATTGGAGTCACCCATTCAGCAGAGGAGCAAGCTGAGTCTCAGAGATGTGAGGTACTGGCCCAAGGTCACACAGTGAGTCAGTGACAGATGGGATTCAAACCCAGGTCTCCCATCACCTACAACAGTGCTCTTTGAAAGATTGAAGCTACACCCAGTCTGCTCATGGAAGTTAAGAGGGGATCCAGGGTGGATCAGTGTAGCCAGTGGGAAACAGAAGGCACACTTGAATGGGGGTAATCGAGAGAATTTAATGACAGGACTATGTTTGAAGGTCCAGGCAGGACTGTGGACATCAGCTAGGGTGGTGTGACATGGAGGCAGCTGGAGACCAACACCCACCCTTCCTCTGCTTGTACCCTCTGATCTCCTAACCAGGCAAGTAGCAGCCTGTAGCAGGTGGGCTCCGGGGGATGGGTCGGTGGTATCTGGGGTATGGAGGGGGAAACAGGACACCAGCACTTGGAAAGATAAAAATGTCTGAGTGTTTTTGAAAAACCTTGTCCTTCAGAGGTAATAAGAATCTAGAAATGTTGCATGAAATAAAGTAAGGAATGAAACAGAAGAGCCAACATGATGACTTAAGCTGGTTTGTGCATTAAGGACTGTGGTGGGAAGTCAGCAGCCTGGGTTGAAATTTTGTCTGGGCTTGTCATGGTTCACTCAGAATGTTCCACCCACAACTCTCATACCTCTGAAACCGTACACCCGGTGCAGTGCAAACCCAGCTTAGTTTGTCTTAGTAAAAGCAGCTCTTTGCTCCCCAGAGTAGAAGTTTGCATTTGCCTTGAGAGAATATTGCTCATTCTTTTTTTGTATCTGCAAAAACAAACCCTGGGCCCTGGACCACAACGGTAATATGTATGGGCTTGTTGCTGCAGCTGCTGTTTTTCTGGGACACTAGAAAAGCTAGGAAGCCTGGATTCTGAGTGTGTGTCACAGGGATTCCAAATCTAGAATTTGGACTGCAGTTTCTTTGCCCCACACTAAGTGCCTTCTGTTGAGAGTGGCTGTAGAGCCACAAGGTTTGCACTCATGGTTCTGGAGCTAGTCAAGGTTAGATCCTGGCACTGTCAGCACTGACTCTGTGGCCCTGAGTATGTTCCTTGACCTCTTCTGTGTTTCCATTTATCCCCACTTGGCAGGCTTGTGGGAGTAAACGCCAGCACAAATGCACGTGTCTTGGCACAGAAACAGACCTGAGTTCACGTTGGCTTTACCACCATCCCACACCTCAGAAAAGATTCTGCAGTCTCTGCTTGCTTTCAACTGTGTTTCAAGAATTAAAGGAAGCCCTTGTCCACATTTGGACCAAGTCGTACAGGTGGAGAGGAAGCAACTAGGGATGTCACTGTGACAGGGCAACTGTAGTGCCCAGAAGTGGCAAGTGACCCCAGATGACCTGTAGCCCTTCCACAGGGACTTCCAGAAATTCCAGGGCAGGAAACCAGTAAAGGGTGACCTTCCTGCTGCCACATGAAATGAGGGTTTAGACCAAGGAGGGTAGGACCCTAATGCTGGAAGAATTGAGGGCATTTTAGTCACATGAATACAAGGATGTTTCTCACCACCACTGGGAGCCTCACTGCACCCTTCCATACCCCAGAATGGGTACTCACTCACTGGACGTGGTGCCTGATAATGGGCCCACTAGTTAATAGAAGTTCTTTTTAACAGGAGCCTTTTCTGGCTCAATCCAGAATGATACCAAGGGTGGAGAGCTCAGGTGGGCTGGTGGCTTGGAGAAATCCACCTTGTTGAGCCACATGGCTCCCCAGCTGCTACTGTCACTCCAAATCCAGCCTGCTGCATCTCCAGGCCTTGCTCTTTAGCCTCAGCAGTTACTGGCAGGCTATTCCAAGTCTTAGAACCCTTCCCCCCCTGCCAAGACCCACATGCTCTCACCCTGGAAGCTACAGAAAGGCCCCCTGAGTGTAGGCCCCCCAAACCCACTTACTGGGCACACAGCGATGGCTCACTTACCCAGAACCACACTGCCAGCCTCGGCTCCCAGGGGGGTCCTCCTTCCTGCCTCAGCTCTGCCCACACCTCCGGCTGTGCAGTCCTTCCCAGGCTCAGGGTGTCCTGTCCCTGGGCCTTTGTCCTGCTGACGGCCCAGGGCTACAGCATGGTCTCCCGTGTTCCTCCTGGCCACTCTTGGTCCCATGGTGGACTCAGCCCCTGACCCCTGCTTCTCCTCTGCCTTCGCTCCCTCATTGCTGCTCTGCTTCCGCAGTGGAGAAATCTTGCCGGCTCCTTTTGGGATCTGTTTTTCCAACTTGGTTGGAGGGGTCTGGGGGGTGAGCCCAGGTGGGTCCTGCTCACCTGGATAGGCAGCTGCTAAAGCCTCCTCAGGGGGTGTGTGTCTGAGGCTGCCCCCTCGTGTCACAAGCAGCTCCCCAGGAGTGTCTGTTTCCTGCACATGGATGGAGATCCTGGAGCAGAGATAAAATATGGCCTTAAAAGCAAGGACTTTTGAGTCACCACAGACCTGAATTCAAATGCCTGCTGCTACCACTCAGTGATCATGGCCTGTTGCCCTAAGTTTTCTCATCCGTAAAAAGGGTCCTTCGGGTTGTTATAATAGTAAGATAGACTGTGTTTGGAACAAGCAGACCCCAACCCCAGCCTCTCTAGATATCCTGACTACCTCTGCACAGACAGGACAACTGAGAGAGGCTAGATTCAGTGAGAAGGTACCATTTGCTCTCAGAATTCCAGTGGATGAGTGTCCAAGGAAGGCTGTTGTAACCTGCGTTGGATGGTGGGCACCAGCTGCCTCTGAAGTCCTTGGAAACCTGTTTCTGTCCCAGGAGGACTATGGCCTGGAGGCAGGAGACCTGGGCTCTTCCCACCCTCTCTAGGCCTCAGTTTCCCTTTCAGTTAAATGAAGAAAGGGTGAAGCAAGTCAAATAATCACACTGGAAGCCCCAAGTCAGACACGTTTTATTAAAATCAGGCAACTGCTCATAAGAGACTGGACTTCTTGTTTCTCTTGAACAAACAGGTCTAGCTGAGCTGGGCATGTCCGCAGAGCTGAGCAGCAGCTCCACTTCCCCACAGACTCTGCTGTACCCTGGCGATGCCACAGGGCCCACTTTATCCATTTTCATTACCCAGATCTTGTGGCATTTAGGTTTGGGAGCCCAGCTGGAGGTCAGGAAGGCCCTCTGAGCCCTGACAACGTTCAGAAGGAAGGACCCTGACCCTGGGAGCCATGACCCCCAGGGGTTTGGACCCTCCTGAGAGTTGCCCCTGCTCTGACTGTTCTTCACAACCCCACTGCTAGGGTCTATGTGTGTTGAGGTGAGGGTGAGGGTGCATGAACTAAGTCTCAGGAGGGAGCCAGGCAGCCTCCTTTCCGGTCTTAGCTCTGGACCATGTTGCTGGATGACTTTGGACAAGGTCAGCATCAGCTTCCTCTTCTGTCAAACAGAGACATTGGTATCTCGCAGAAGTGCTGAGATTCCACAAAGGCGGGAAAGCTCAGAGGGTCGCAAAGTGAGACCCAAGATGGTCCAGCTGCTGTGGACAACAGGATGGTGGTTCCTCAAAAGTTTAGCCCAGCAGTCTTACTTCTTAAATTCCAAAGAGATATTCATATATCCATGTTCGTAGCAGCATTATTCACAACAGCCAAAGGTGGAAGCCACCCAGCTGTCCATCAACAGGTGAATGGATAAACAAAATGTGTAATATCCATACAGGGGAAAATTATTCAGCCTTAAAGAAGAAGGAAATCCTGTTACATGCTACTACTGGATAAACCTCAAGAACATTATGCTAAGTGAAATAAGCTAGGCACAAAATCCTGATTCCACTTACTTAATTCCACTTACATGAGGTACTCAAGTAAGTAGTAGTCAAGTTCAGAGACAGAAAGTACAATGGTGGTTGCCAGGATCTGGGGTGGAGGTAATAGAAGTTGTTTGACGGTTGTTTGTTAGAGTTTCAGATTTGCAAGATGAAAATGTTCTGGAGATCTGTGTCACAACAACCTGAATATACTTAACACTACTGAACTGCACCCTTAAAAATGGTTAGGTTGGTAAATTTTACATTATGTGTTTTTTTACCATAATGAAAAAAAAAAGTGAGGCTTTTCCCTAGCAGTCAAAGGCCCAGCCCCTCCCTGAGCTGCATCAGGTCCTCTGAAAGCAGTACCTGTTCCTGGATGCACCTGACTCCGTGCAAGCCCGTCCACAGCCAGCCTTGGGCAGGAGGCAGCAGAATCCCCCCAGCACTGTGACCCTCAGGAGTGAATACAGGTCAGTGATGCCAAGGTAGGGTGGGAAGGGTGGCATCCAAACCTGGCTCAGGCCTCATCTCAACTGAAGGACACAGGAAACTTCAGGAAGCCAGTTGCTGGAAAAGTATCCAGGTGGTCAGGTGGCCAGCTGATAAGGCCATGAATCACTGTTGTCCCACTTGGTCTTCATACCCAGCAGGGCATAGGATGTCCCAAATGTACTGACATGCATTCCCATGCCACCTAGTATCCAAGGCTTTCCCTCTTCCTGCACAGCACACCCAGGACAGAGGGCAGGCATGGCTAATCAATTATCAAGGGAGCACTGTGTCCCTCCAACTCCAGCTAGGGCTTCAGGATCCTCTAGATAGGCAGCTACTGCCAATCAGAGATGTTGCTTGAGTTATTGTCTCAAAATATACCCATGTGTTCACTGAGGACGGGCAGGTAGTGATCTCTTCACTTCCTGAGCCCCAGGAAGGTCTAGTGTGCCTAAAATTCAGCTCAAGGCGGAAACTGACATATAGACCTTCCTTCCCCCTTATACAGAATCTTTTTGGAGCCCCTAACAAGTTTATGGCAAATTTATCCCTATCCCTAGATTCCATATTTACAGCCCTGGCCAGGATCCAGGGATGCCTGCCAGGATTCCCTCCTTTTAGCTGGTTAAGGTCTCCCAGAGGCTCTTATTTTCTTCCATAACAAAGGCAGACAAACCATCTGGGCCTCCCTGCCAGTCACCACAGTACACAGACAGTAGCTCCCCTCCCTGCGCCAGGCCCAGGGAAGAGACGGGGCTCTGTTACAGGTCAGGGCAACCCAGGACAGGTGCAGGAGGGCACCAGACCCCCTTGAGAAAAGACAGGTAAGCACAAGTACCCTTTAGCAGGCCACCCCAGGGGCCAGGATGTACTGCTCCCCAGGGCTGGGGAACACAGAGCTAGGGAGAGCTTGGCAGTCATCAGGTTCTGGCTCTTCCTGCACTGTGTCTACTGAGGGCTGAGGGTTGGTCCTGAGGCTACCTTCTGAGGACACAACCTCCCCTTCAGGACCCCAAGCATAATTCTCCTGAAAGCTGCCTAGATTGATTTAGCCTATACCAACCTCCTTCTGAAAGCCCATCCTTTTCTCCCCACCTTAGTATTTGGGTCTTAATTAAATGCTGACCTGAGAAGAGAGGCTGGTGCAGTGGTTAGGAGATTTCTGGAGTCCAAAAACTTAGATTCAGATTTCAGCTTTGTGAATCCCTAGCTGCATGGCTCTGGCCACTCTCAAACTATTTCCTTATCAATAAAATGGGAAGGCAACTACACTCGCCTCCTGGGAATGTTGTGAGACTACAGAGATATGATGCCTGTGAAAAGCTTGGCCAATGCCAGCACCTAGGAGAGTTCAGTGAGCCCCAGCTTGTAGCTATTATAATTGCTCTAAGAGCTGGTGGTTCTCAGCCCTGCTCCTCATTGGAATCACCCAAGGAACTTGTAAGAAAGAGAAAGAAAGAGAGAAAGAGAGAGAGGGAGAAAGAGAGGAAAGAAGGAAGGAAGGAAGGAAGGAAGGAAGGAAGGAAGGAAGGAAGGAAGGGCAAGAAAGCAAGAAAATACCTGAGCCTCACTCCAGACTGAATAAATCAGACTCTCTGGGCACTTGTATTTTAAAAATTCCTTTCAGGTAATTCTAATGGACACCAGGTGAGAAACAGTGATCTAAATCCCCAAAAGCATTGCCTGTGCCTTCTCCTGCCTTCCCCTCATGAAGTTAGCCAGCACTGTGCCAATAGTGGACACTCAGTCGCAGCAGCTAGTCTCTTGGTCATGCTCCAGCTGGGGGGCTGCGGTTAACCCCTTCCCTTGCCCACCGTGGAGGAGCACCCCTTACCTCGGAGGCGTTTCTCCACCACTGTAAGCTGCCTTGGCCTGGACTGGCAACCCTGGAGTCAGCCTCATGCCTGCCTCTGAGGGCTGAGGGTCAGGCCTGCTGAATGATGATCCTCGTTCTGTACTAGGTGAAGCCTCCTGGCTGGTTGGGGCCTCCCTGACCCTGTTGGGTGCTGCAGACAATTCCAGGTCAGTCCCAGGATTCTCAATGAATGCTCCAGGAGCTTTGGCTTCCACCTCTGTGGGCAGCGGCAGGTGGCTAGGAGGCACTTGGGCTGGGCCAGGAACTCCTTCTTCCTGCCCTGGTGAGGCCTCTGCCTGGGTGAGAAGGTCAGATTCTATCCCTGAAGAATTGATGGGGGTCAGCCTATCCACAGTCCCCTCTGGCAGTTTCGCGTTCTGGCTCTCTACAGGAAAATAGGCAGCATATAAATGCATTCCTATATGGAGGACTCTATGCTAAAGATATTGTAACCAATATGCAAAGTATGTTTTGTGCAGCATCTTTATAATAAGCAGACTGGAAATAACCCAAGTGACCATCAGTAGGAGGCTGGTTGACTAAACCATGGTCCACCACACAGGAGCACTGCACAGCCATGAAAATAGAAGATGCGAATATCTCCTTATGTGATGGCTATGGAGTGATCTCAGGATATACTGTAAGTGGAAAAAAAAGCCAGGTAGAGAAAAGCATGTGCTTCTGTTTATCTAGGAAGGGTGGATATGTGAGTGTGTGTTCATAACCACTTAGAACATGGTTTAAAGAGGCAGAAAGAAAGATAAGAGAAAAACTTTTTTAAATGGTTCTATTTGCGAGGGAGGGAACATGAGGCAGGGAACAAGGACAGAAGCTAGACTTCTTTTAATATACCTTGTTTTGTCTATTTTACTTTAGAACCACCTCAGTATTACACAAAATTGTAAAAGAAAATGAAACTTTAATAAAAGCAATCCATAAAGATTTAAAGCAAAGTGAAATAGACCCTGAGGTTGGTGGCATAGCTTACACAGGAAAGAGCTATTCCAAGTGACTTTAAAACAGTAACAGAGCTGGGTGGCTCTATCGTATAAATGTCCGACTCTTGAGTCTTGATTTTGGCTGAGGGCAGAATCTCACAGTCATGAGATGGAGCCCCATTTTAGGCTTTGCACTGACAGAGCAGAGCCTGCTTAGGATCCTCTCTCTCTTGCTCTCGCTCTCTCTCCCTCTCCCTCTGCTTTTCCCCCTCTCTCTGCTCCTCCTCTGCACTCTCTCACTCTCCCAAAATAAATAAATTCACTTTTAAAATAAATAAATGAGGGGTACTTGTGTGGCTCAGTTGGTTAAGCATTCAACTTCGGTTCAGGTCATGATCTCTCAGTCCATGGGTTCAAGCCCCACGTCGGGCTCTGTGCTGATACCTCAGAGCCCAGAGCTTGCTTCAGATTCTGTGTCTCCTTCTCTTTCTATCCCTCCCCCACTCGCACTCTGGCTCCCTCTCTCTCAAAAATAAATAAACGTTTAAAAATGGGTTTTTAATAAAATAAATCAATAAATAAAATAAAACAGTAATACATAGTGAGATATACATAAAGGACAAAAAAATAAAAAGAAAAAGAAGCAGCAGCTTCAACAGTTTTTCAGTGATCACATTGTCACCATTGGTGTTTTTATTCTGAGACTGTTACGTATGCAATGTGGAATAAAGCAAGTAAGGTCCCACTCACCTTCCCGAGCTCCCCTGATCTCAGCCTGCACGGCTCTGGTGCTCAGTGCATGCTTTGGTTTTGCTCCTTTCTCTTCCACTCGATCTTTGTTCTGAAAGAACAACCATAAAAACCACCACCCTACCGTCATCATCACCATCATTGTTCAGGCCACAGACATTTGTGGAACATCTACCATGTGCTGAAGGTAGAAGTACTTAGGTTATTTCACATGGTCTCACAGTAATACTAGAGGGTAGATATCACTATTGTCATCATAGGGACAAAGACACTTATCCAAGGTCATCAAGTTCTTTCCAATGTGTCTCATATTGTTAGTAAGCAGACCTGACAAGGGCTTCTAAACAGACTGGACCTGAAAGTACTTAGACAAGGAATGGAAAAGAAATTTAATCATAAAGTGTTAATAATTCAGATCAGTCAGTCATGGCTATTGCTTGGATTCTAAAGTCAGATTAACCCATGCTTGTTTGGTGGGCAGGGGTAGGGGAGGGGAGAGAAGGGTAGGGAGAGTGCCACAATCAATGAATAGTGTCTGCCAGGGAGCTGGGTTGGCGCATCCTATGGTCACCCCTTTACAGTACAGTAGTGTGGCAGGAAGTACAGCCTCTCAGACTCTGGGTTTAAGCCTCATCTTCACCACTCGGCTGAGATCCTTAACTTCTCTGTATCTCACTTTCCTCATCTGTAAAATGGGGATGATAATATTATCTGCCTCATAGAGTTAGTAAGAGGACTAAGGAGTTAATTTGTGGAATGTCCTGACAAGTATGCCCAGCACATGGTAAGTATTCAGTGACTCTGGTGATTTTATCCTACCTGAGACAGGGAACTATCTGTCTTCAATGAGCCAAATTGATTGATCAATGAATCGATTGTGTAAGGACACTCGGCATCTGACCTAGAGAAGCCCTCAGCAGCTTTCCCTTTAACTCTAAGTGGTCTGCACCAGGCCAGTGGTCTTACTCCTGAAATGTAAGGAGCACTCGGTGTTTCTAAGTGCAAATGTTTCTAGATGACCTGACCCCTTGCTGGGTGCCCCTGGTGCTTCTAGAGGTTTCGAGCCTTTGACTGGTGTAGCCCCTAAGACTCCTCCTGGCCCCTACCACAGCAGCAGTTCTGGTCACAGCACAGCCCTGAGTTTGGGCTGAGCCCCTGGGCCCCTCTCACCACTGAAGGCCCTTTTCCTTGCCTTGGCCACAGACACCCCAACAAGGAGCCAAAAAGAGCTTGAGACATATTTTGTTTGGCCTGCACAGCATTTTAATTTCTTTTAATGTGTTATAAACACTTTAAATCTAGGAGACTTTTATATTAAAATTCTAGGTACCTTTTTAGGGCTTAAAATTGCTCTATGTTTTGATTTGGATGTACACACTTGTTGAACTGTGTATGTAAAATATACATAGTGTGTGTGTGTGCGCCATTTATTCTATGTAAATTATATTTTAATAAAACTGATTAGAAAAAAGTCTAGGTTCCCAGATTCTCCTGAAAAAAAAAAAAATCCAAAGATCTTGCAACTTTAAGCCCACATGTCAAAAATCAGCTAGAGCAGTTCCCTCTAACTGGGACACCACAGTCCTCACCTCTCCAGAATGTCTCTCTGGCACTGAGGATGAGGGTTGGTTCCACTGTTTTTCCTACACTGTTCCCACTTTGTTCAATCCTACTTCATGCTCATCCCTCTGGGATTCCAGCACACCAAGCTTTGTCCTCTTGAGGGTAACAACACATGGGAACACCCAGCCCTGCCCCTGGTGTGTGCTAGTCACCTAATAAAAAAATGACGGCTGCTGTCATCATGATTGGCGTCAGCACATCAATGTGATTGGAGCCCCCTACTCAGCAGAGACCTCGCCTTTGGCCTCCTGCAGACTCTGTCCCTCCACCCCCATAGCTGGGGGAACAGGAAGCATTATCACGGGATGCCTCCTGTTTCACCCCGGTGGAGAGGCACTCGAACAAACTGTCCTTTGGCAGACCTTGATGACCTCAGAGTGTCCTCTCCCTCCCTCTGCGTTTGGTGTAGGCAGTGCACACATACCTAAACATGCAAACACACACAGCTGAGTTGTGTCTTCAGGGCTCAACCTCTTGGTTCCAGTGCATCCAGAGGAAGAAGAGACCCTAAACACCATTCTAGAGGACTGGTGTCTTCTGAACAACTTGCCTATGATTTGGGCCCACCCCTGGCTGAGCCTGGCCCTGTCCTTCATGACAGAGCACCTGACTTCTACAAATAATCTAATTCATTGTTGCAACCAAAATGAAGTACCACTGGGCACTTCAGAAAACCCAAGGAGAACCTTCCTGATGTCCTGGCACAATTTTCCTTTTTTTTTTTTTTTTTTTTTACATTTAAAAATGTTTTAATTCCAGTATAGTTAACATACAGTGTTACATTAGTTTCAGGTATACAACACTGTGATTCAACACTTCCACACAATACCCAGTGCTCATGGCAAAGTGCACCCCTTAATCCCCATCACCTATTTCTCCTGTCCCCCCCGCCACCCTCCCCTCTGGTAACCATCAGATTGTTCTTTACAATTAAGAGTTCATTTCTTGGTCTCTCTCTCTCTCTCTCTCTCTCTTCTTCCTTTGCTCATCTGTTTCTTAAATTCCACAGTCCCGGCACAATTTTCAAATTTAGGAGTCAATGCTAGGATTTAATTCAATTCCACAAATCATTACTATGTCCCTACCCTCTTAAGGAAACATGAACAGGATATCTAGAAAGTCTCTTGTTTTCAGCACTAACAATATGTTAAATAGCTGGGTCTCTGTCTCAGTTTATTACCCATTCTCTGGCACCTCCTATGAGACCTGCTCTGGTCACATTACACAGAGGAAAGTAGAAGCCTCTTGTCATGGATCAACAGGAGCTGACAGGCTGACTGGGGTGCTAGACCCAAACTTATAGATGGCTATCTACAGCTGTATTAAACGCAAAGACTACAAGAGAGGGGCTCCTGGGTGGCTCAGGTCATGATCTCACAGTCCATGAGTTTGAGCCCTGTGTCAGGCTCTGTGCTGACAGCTCAGAACCTGGAGCCTGCTTCAGATTCTGTGTCTCCCTCTCTCTCTGCCCCTCTCCCACTTGCACTCTGTCTCTCTATCTCTCAAAAATAAATAAACATTTTTTAAAAATTAAAAAAAAAGACCAGAAGAGAGATCAATCACATGTCAGTTGAACAGAACAGATAAGAAATGTTGCAAGAACTCAGAAAAGAGAATGTTCTATGATTTCCCTTGTTCAGAAATGTCTAAATATCTGCCACATATATAATGTAGAGCTAATTTCACTAATATATGAAGAACTCTTACAAATCAATAAGTACAAAAAACTGAAATAGAAAAGCAGGAAAAGGACATGAGCAGACAGTTCACAGAAAAATATAAAAGGTTTTAAATCTGTGAAAGATTCTCAAACTTCTAGTAAAACAAATACAAATTAAAACTACAATGATATATATTATTCTATCTACTTCTTATTATGTTTAAAATTTTCCATAAAAAAAGTTTTAATTTTTTTATGAATTAAAGAAAAAGAATTAGCTTTAAGAGGCATATAACCAGTTTGCTTATTTGAATCTTGATTCAAATAAACAAACTGTAAGGGAAAGAAAAAAGCATAAGACAATTAGGAAAATTTGAACACTGACTTTGGTAATACTAAATTACTGTGTAGTTTTTGGTCATGATAATGCTGTCATGATTATGTGCTTTTGTTTGTTTGTTTTTTTAAATATTTATTTATTTCTGGGGCGCCTCGGTGGCTCAGTCGGTTGAGTATCTGACTTCGGCTCAGGTCATGATCTCACGGTTCATGGGTTCAAGCCCTGCATCAGGCTCTGTGCTGAATACTGGCTCAGAGCCTGGAGCTTGCTTCAGATTCTGTGTCTCCTTCTCTCTCTCCACCTCCCTCACTTGTGCTCTGTCTCACTCTGTCTCTCAAAAATAAATAAATGTAAAAAAATTTTTTTAAATATTTATTTATTTGAGACAGAGCTCACGTGAGGAGGGGAGAGAGAGAGAGAAAAGGGAGAAAGAGAATCCCAAACAGACTCTGCACCAACAAATCGACACAAGGCTTAATCCCACAATTGTGAGATCATGACCTGCGCTGAAACCAAGAGTTGGATGCTCAAATGATTGAGCCACCCAGGCGCCCCTTGTGATTACATTAAAAAAATTTTTTTAATGTTTTATTTATTTTTGAGAGAGAGAGAGAGAGAGAGAGAGAGAGAGACAGCGTGAGCAGGGGAGGGTCAGAAAGAGAGGGAGACACAGAATCCGAAGACAGGCTCTAGGCTCTGAGCTAGCCTGATGCGGGGCTCAAACTCACGGACTGTGAGATCAAGACCTGAGCCGAAGTCGGAAGCTCAACCGACTGAGCCACCCAGGTGCCCCTATGATTACATTTTTTAAAAGAGCCCTTATCTTCTAGATATAACTGCTAATTTTTTGGAGGAAATGATCCAATGTCTCAGATTTGCTTCAAAATAATCTAAAGAGAGGAAAGTAGGTGGGGATAGATGCAACAACATCAGCCTCCCTTTGTGGGTTCACAGGGTTCATGATATTAATCTCTGTTATAAATGTTTGAAATTTTTTCCTATAAAAAGTTTGTATTTTGCAAAATTTTTCAAAATGTTAAAAAAAAAAACCATGCACAGTAAGATTTCAGTTTACAATCACCACACAGGCAAAGAATAAAAAAGTTGGATAATATGCTTTGTCAGCCAAAGGGGAGGCCACAACCATTCCCATATGCTATTGACAGGAGACCAAATTGGAAAAACTCTTTTGAATGCCCGTTTTGCTTTATATACATAAATGGCATTGCTACATCTAGGAGTGTATTATAGAGATAAGCTCACACTTCTATGGATATTCACTGCATCATTATGTATAATAGCTAAAAATGAGAATATAAAAAAAACAATGATGTGGGGCTGGTTAACAACTTAAGACACATCTCCTAACTGGAATACTTTGCAAGTTTCAGAAAGAGGAAGCTTTCTATGTATAAATATGAAACAAGGCCCAGGGTGCCTGCATGGCTCAGTTGTTTAAGCATCTGACTTGATTTTGGCTCAGGTCATGATCTCACAATTCATGGGTTCAAACCCTGCGTCGGGTTCTGTACTGACAGTGCAGAACCTGCTTGGGATTCTCTCTCCTACTCTCTCTCTGCCCCTCCCCTGCTCTCTCTCTCTCTCTCTCTCTATCTCAAAATAAATAAATTTTGAAAAAAATTTTAAATATGAAACAATGCACAAAATATATTAAGTAAAAAAAATAATAATAAAGGCCAGAATAATGTGAATAATTTGAGTTAAAATAGAACAAAGAGGTGTATTATAGATAAACAGACTCTGTCTGGGAGGTTTTGCAGGAAATTGGCACCTATCACTGCTGGAGGAGGAAGGTTGACCTGGGGACATGGAGTTTGAGTAGAAGGGACTTGATGATGTTTTTACCACATGAATGTTTTCACTATGTGCATTTATTAGAGTCATTTTCTTCTTTAAAGCTGAGGTTGGTTATCAGTGAAAAAGGGGAAGGTCACCTCTCCCCTGCAGGCCAAACTCACAGGGGAGCTGCAGGAAGCAAAGAGCTAATGGGGAGGGGCATCCTCTGGAAGAGGCTGAAGGGTAGGGAGGGGAAGGGGCCAGCCAGGTGAGCTCTAGCCTGACTGCAGATGAGGAAGGAAGGCAAACCCTGCAGCCTCACCCCTGAAATCCTCACTGTTGACACAGAGTCCAGCACAGCCTCCTGTGGACCTCAGCTTATCTCTTGCCAGAGGCTGGTGGATAACAGCAGAGATCTGAGATGGTGGCTCCAGGCCGTCTGAGTGTTGCTAAGTGGCTGACTCTTAGCTGTTCCCAAACAGAGTGTTGCTTCTATACACCTCACACACACACAAACACCCCCACCCCAGCCAAACTTCCGTTAGCCAACGGGTTTGATTATGCAATCTTTGGGAACAGCCGCTCCCAGAAATGCCACACTCCGCCCCCAGGCTCCGGCTCCTTCATGGCCTGTGTCCCCCAGGGGTCATTGTCAACACTCATCTTCCAACAAGCGGCTGCACACTCTGCCCACTCTGGGACATAGCACAAGGTTGGGGACAGGAAGGTGAGGGTTCTAAAAGGGGGTTCTAATAAGTTACCTGGCTTCCACCTCCTCCAGGTGTGAAGGACAGAAAGGAGCATAAATAAGTCACTAGAATGTCCAGTAAGTTTCACTATCCTCTCCCTAATGGCCCATTTCCCCCCCCACTAGGTGCTCTGACACTGGCCAAAGCCTCACAGATCTCGCTGAGGTACTGCCTCTTCCTTTCCCTGGGAAGAGCAGCCAGTCAGTGACCTGTGTGGAAATCCACCTGTGAGCTCACAGGTTCACCCTCTCCTTTACCCATCCACAGGTCGTGCAGATGGCACAGGAAGGGAATAACAGCTCCTACTGCTCCTAAGACTAGCTGCCTGGCCAGTGTCCCCACCAGAGCCACTGGGTCTCCCTTTCAGCCAGAAGGGTACCAGGGTAGGGAAGCAGGAACCAACCTCCGAAGGGCCATCAGCCAGGCTTCCTTTTCTCCAGGGGACACTCCCTTGCATGATGAAATCCATCACTTTCGAGTTCTGGAACACGGCCCCCACCAAAGCTATGGCCTTGTCCACGGCCACGACCATCCTGAATAGGGCTTCAAGCCTGGCACTGTGCTGGGCAGCATCCTGCCGCACAGCCCTCACCAGCTCCAGGACCTCTGGCCACCCAACCTGTGACTCAGCTGGAGGAGTGTGGTCAGTCACACCTGGGCCCAGGATGTGAGAGGCCTCCAGGCGGTGTAGGCCCTGCTCCAGGTGGCCCATGCCTTGGTACACACACTGCAGTTTCTCCGTGACGTCTTCCTGGAAATGCAAGAGTTTGTCAACCTTCTCGTTTAGCACATTAAGCTTTCTGTCCATGGTGGTTAAACAGGCCTTGCCTGACACAAGCAGCCCCCGGGTCTCCAAACCCTCCTTGGAGGCTCCGGACATCCTGAAGCAGGCTTGACGAGGATGAGGAATCAGAAAATCCACAGACTCCTAGTTTTCACTTGGGCAGTGGTATCTGGAAGTTCATTGTTCTTGATAGCTAACAGCCTCACCCTGCAGCGCCAACCCACATAGATCGCCTGGGCTGTTTAGAGAGCCCGGAGGACCAGGTTCTCTCTGAGCCTTTGCCTTTGCTTATCTCCCACTCTGTTGTGGCCATGAGTGACAGGCTGGCTTTGGCAAGGCCCTTCTCCTTGGGGCCTCTTTGACATCATGGCAGCATTTAACATTCCTCTCTGAGAGGGTGCTGATGAGCAAATATTTTAAGAATCTGCCCAAGGCAGGCAGGAGTTTGGATAGTTGAAACTAAAGGTTAGAAGAAAGGGGTCCTTTAGGTAATGAACCAGAAAGCTGGACTTTACAAGGGGTCTCAGGGATCCCAGGACAGAATAAGACATTTAGAGGCCCAAAGCACTGAGGAGCAGATGGTATCCTACCTGCCACACACTGAATTCACAATGAAAAGCAAAACGAAAAATAAATGTGAGGTCATTCTGATTTTTGCCATGATAAAAATTTTGATGCTTCCACAAATTAAAACCAATTTTTTGGTGCCCCTACTTTGAAGGTGCCCCAAATATGTGTTTAAGCTGCCTGTGGGGTGAATCCGCAGGTCCTTCCCCACAACGGGTCCTCAGTCACTAGCCACTTGTACCTAAAAATAGAAGTGAGGGAAAATGACCTAGGCTACTTGCCAAGTGCCATTCCTCAGGTCAAGTTTTCACAGAGCCCTTTGAGGCACATCGCCAGTGGTGCCCCCCCACCCCTGCTCCTCCAGCATTGACCATGCAGGCGTCAGGTGCCCAATTTCTATACACTAGAACAAACACAGTAGCAGCCTAGAGAGTAAGGGGGCCTATGTTTCCTGTAGCTTCCAAACATTTTAGCCTTAAAACCCTTGGTTCGAATGGAACTGTTACAGAAGCATCAATAACTAAAGCAGGCAAAGGAGAAACTCGGGCTGACACTGAGGTGGGGTGCCAGGAGCCACCAGAGAGTCCCTAAGCTGCCAGGGAGCAATTGACTGACACCATTTTCTTCCAGGCCCTCCTAGGGAGAAAGCAAAGGGACAGGGAATTTGTCCAAGGTTGCCCCAGTGCACAGTATCCTGAGGCTAGCTCAGCTGTAGGCAATGCTGGCCCCAGGGAGGGCCTCTGTAGTGTCCTGCTGCATTTCCTCCTCCTGAATAAAAGCAGTCATGAGAATAAACTTTGACCTGGAAACCTGACATCTAAAAGCACCTTTAGATCATTTTGCTATTTTAAGCTATGGGTGCGCTTCCTGCGCAAGTACAGCTTGACGACAAACCCCCTCCCTACCTGTCCCTCCATCGGGATAGCTGCACTAAGCAGCCAGTGTAGAAATCCAGACCCATTTCTAGGGAGCACAGGCCTGGGTGTCATTGGTAGAATGATCAGGAACATGCTCATAAAAACGCTGGTCTGTTATACCACTGTGATTTAAAGCAAACACACAAACTCTCCTTGGGAAAAGAAATTTGGGGACCCCTGTGCTCCAGCTTCTCCTGGGAATTCACGATGCGCCTCAGCAGGACCTCATCTGCTACAGAAAGAAAGTGGCACCTGAGCAGAGAATCACTCCTTCCCCTGAACTTACCACCCCATACTTCTCTGTGGAGCTAGGGGTCCCTGGATCACACTTCAGGAAGTGGGTGCTTAGAGAAATCTCTGCATCTAACACCAGCCCAATGTCTGACCTACAGCAGGTATGGATAATCTTTTGTGAGATGCAGTCCCCACCAGTCTAAAGAGACAGACCCAGCTTCCAGGAGGGGTTGACTGAGCCAAATTTACAAAAGCTGGAGGAGCATGCTTTTCAGGCATTCCTCAACCAAAGAAAATCTTATGAAGTAAGTACTATGAAGCATCATGATTTACAAGGCCAGAACGTTTATTAACTCCAAGAGGGAGTTTCCATCAAAGTGCACCACAGGCCACTGCCACGGGGATCTTCGGAGCAGCCTACATCCTTGGCTTAATAAAACCTGGAAATATTGCTAAGTGAAATTAGTCAGTCAGAAAAAGAAAAATATCATATGACTCCACTCATATGAGGACTTTAAGATACAAAACAGATGAACATAAAGGAAGAGAAGCAAAAATAACATAAAAACTGGGAGGGGGACAAAACATAAGAGACTCTTAAATATGAAGAACAAACAAAGGGTTACAGGAGGGGTTGCAGGAGGGAGGATGGGGTAAGAGGGTGAGGGGCATTAAGGGATCTACTCCTGAAATCATTGTTGCACTAGATGCTAACTAACTTGGACGTAAATTTAAAAATAAAAAAATCTAAATTAAAAAAACCCTGGAAACCTATCTTGAAAGTCTAGTTGAACCCAAAGGAAAACAAATGTCCCAGACAAATGTTTATATCAAAAGCTAATTATTTAAAATACAAAAGGATTTACCCCTAGGTCTCCCTTAAGCAACAAGTGATTGGAAGGCAGCTGGTTCACTAGAAATGTGGCTGCTGCATCCTCTTCTGTTCCAGAACCAGCTCGTTGTCCTGTGGGGCCAGAATAGTCATTGGGCTTGCCTCAATCCTCAGGTGCACCAACATGCCTGGCAGGTGGTGGGTACTCAACACAACCGTATGGAAGGGATGAACTAAGGGAGGCCCAGCTGTGTAGGAGGCTGGGCTGAGCATCAGGAGACTTATGGAAGGAGATAGCAGCTGGGGTTTCCTACAACAAATAAGTGCAGGGTAAGACACCTTGAAAATTCCCAGTAGTAAGCTCTGGGACCTCATGGGAAAAGCTTGGAATATTCTGACAGGTGAACTCCTTGAGGCTTCTTTGATGAAAAGGAGCAGCCAGGAGGACCAGCTTTGAATCCCTGTCATTTTTCTGTCTCGAGGAGAAATGAGATCTGTAAGGGCTGAGGCACAGCTTCTCTCCAACTCTCCCTGATGTACAGGGCACAGCAAGAGCCATGGGCAATTGTTTATGGGCAATGACACCTGCCCAGAGGAGAAGGGGGCCATTCCACCCCTCAAGTCAATACAGACCAGAAAAGAGGCAGCCATGCTGGATGGGTACAGAGTAGTAAATCCAGTGACACTTGATCTTTCCTGGGTAAATACAGGACAGCTGGTCCACTCCCGGAAAAACATAGACTCTGTTTGCCATAGGCTGGGGTCAATGTGCACTGAACCCAAGACTCTTCCCTGGCCTTTCTGGTGACAGCCAGCATTCCCTGTACAACCCTTGTGGACCCTGAGACTCCAGGTAGAATAAGAAGGGAGGAGAAATGCAAGGCTAAGGAGTCATTCCAAAGTAGAATGGTGGCTCTCCTCCTTCCGCCCATCCCTGCATACAACAGGCATAGCCAGGAGAGCCCCCACCCTCCATGGAGATCAGAGGTCTGTTTCTAGAGAAACTCAGTAGTCCATAATACAATAGCTCTATGTACTGGCACTGGTGGTCCCTGGGAGCTCCTCATCTGATCATCCTCAACAAAGCTTGTCAGTCCACAAGCCTCAACCGCTCAGCCAGTTTTTTGTGTCTAACTCTGAAATATGCACAGATTAAAAAAAAAAAAAAGATCACCAGGCATTCAAAGAAGCCCCCAAGATGAAAAGGGGAGCACCCCAAAACAGACATGTAATCATGGAGGAAACAGAGAAAACAAGAAACAGAAGAAAGTTTCAAACAGGCTCTCATTAGTTGCCACAGAAAAGTGTGAAATGCTATTCTATCTATTAAAAAAGAAGAAAGTGTTATGGGAAAAGAACAGGCATAGACTAGAAGAGAGATCTTGGAAATGAAAAATATCAATGTTAAATTTTTATATTTTTAAAGTTGATTTATTTATTTTGAGAGGTGGGGGAGGGGTAGAGAGAGACAGAGAATTACAAGCAGATTCCACACTGTCAGGGTGGAGCCCAACTTGGGGCTTGAACCCATGAACTGGGTCAGATCATGACCTGACCCAAAATCAAGAGTCAGATGCTTAACCAAATGAGCCACCCAGATACCCCATGAATGTTAGAATTTTAAAATCCAATATGTAGATGAAAAAAACGAAGTTAAGATAATATTCCAGAAAGGAGAATTAAAAGATGAAGAGCCCTATGTAGAGAAAGAAAAAATAAGAGAGTAGATAATGGATCCAGCCCCACATCTAGTTAAGTGGAGTTTCAAGAGAAATGAAAGAGGGTAGGAATTTATCAAAGAAATAGTACAGTCATCACGCAATTTTTTAACACAAGGATAAAGAGATTATAAAAGCTCCCCAAAATGTGAAAGAAAAAAAATCATGTACTAAAGAACCAGAATCAGGATGACATCAGACTTCTCAATCCTAAAACAACTGGACACTGGAACACAGGCTGAATATAGTATATTCTAGATTAGAAATTTAAAGACATTGCACATCGTCAAAGGACAGAAGGAAGCATTTTTAAGACTTGCAGAAATGTGGGGCATCTGGTGGCTCCGTCAGTTAAGCCTCTGACTCTTGATTTCAGCTCAGGTCATGATCTCACCTTTGTGAGACTGAGCCTCCTCATTGGCTCCACACTCAGTGTGGATTTATGCTCTCTCCCTCTGCCCCTCCCCTGCTGTGCATTCTCAAAACAAATAAATAAATAAACATAAAAAAAAAGAGACTTGTGGAGATGTAAAAAATTTAAGCATCTTTTGAAAATCATTTTTTTAATGGAAATCATTTTTAACTTCCTTCATTAGGACATACATAGTCACAAAAATGGTACGTGATTTTACTTTAAGACATTTTGATATTATTTCAACAAACATTTATTGAGTCTGTTATATTCCAGTTGCTATATTAGCTATTGCAGAATA
>CM053563.1:21547737-21567625 GCA_028646485.1 Cryptoprocta ferox
CATTTTTAACTTCCTTCATTAGGACATACATAGTCACAAAAATGGTACGTGATTTTACTTTAAGACATTTTGATATTATTTCAACAAACATTTATTGAGTCTGTTATATTCCAGTTGCTATATTAGCTATTGCAGAATACAGAAAGTTTGTAAGATACTATGTGTAGCCTTCAAGGAGTACCTGATGTCATTTTTTTTTTTTTTTACACTTTATAGTTTATTGTCAGGTTGGTTTCCATATAACACCCAGTGCTCTTCCCCACAAGTGACCTCCACCAAGAACATCACCCCGCTTTACCTTTCCCCCTCCCCTTCCCCCCTCAGTTTGTTTTCAGTATTCAAGAGTCTCTCGTGTTTTGTCTCCCTCCCTCTCCCTAACTCTTTTTCCTCCTTCCCCTCCCCATGGTCCTCTGTTGGGTTTCTCCTGTTAGACCTATGAGTAAGCACCTTTTGAAAGAAGGACATTAAAGTACAGGATTGATTTTTCAGTGAATACTATTTGCATAATATTGTTTACACTATTATACCATAATGAGGTCAACACTTTACGGAGTTAAAACAGTGATGTTGTAAAGATGGGGGAGAGGAAGTGGAAGAGTGACAAAGCCGAATTATTTCTCTTAACAGGAAGCGCACAGACAATGCACAAAATTGACAAGGAGGAAAGTGGAGGCAAATACCAGGAGAAACCACTGAAAGACTCCCCTGTGTTTGCTGCTGGGAAGCAGGAAGGGAAGCAGGTTTTGCAGAGCTCAGGGTACAGCACATACAACGTGTCCTACACTTTGCAGATGTGTATGTTCATAACAAGCGTTGCAGCACACCACAGCGAGGGTCTAGCAAGGGTCTTGTAACGAAATCAAATATGACAGCTTTCTGAGAAATGGAGGTCACATATCTTGAGGAAAGGTATGCTTTTCTACTTCACAGAAAAGTGCCCCCCTGGCCAGCTGCATAGCTGGAACTTACTTAACCTCTCTGAATGCAGCTTTCCTCACCTGTAAAGGGGCGCAGAACAGTGCACTAAGCACAGGGCTGTTTAAGTTCTCATGTAAATGAATCATTTTGTACTGTGCCTGGCACACGGTAAATCCATGAAAACTGTGGAGATTACAACTCACCATCACCATCACCCAACCATCCCCACTCCAGATGGTCAGCCAACAGGACAGCAGTGTGTCCAGCCACCTTGTTGTGGGGTGGCAGGAGGGAAAGGAGGCATCTTCCCAGTCCTAAATCAGCTCCCCCAGGTACCAGCCTATCCAGGCCACCTCCCTTGCATGCACCATTAGCTGATGTGCACTCAAAAAGTGCAAATCTGTCCTCCATTAAGCCGAACCTTGTCTGCCTGCTACACCCTTACTTGGGGAGGCCCAAGCTGACCATCCCTGGGCCGTATCCATCAACCAGAACTTCCTGCTGACTGTGCTTCTTGGTCCAAGAGGACCTACGTCTGGGGGATAATTGTCACCAAGGCTTCCTTAGTCTCATGACCCTAACAATTGTCCCTCAGGCTCCTACTTCAAAGCAGACCGGCCTGGATCACCCTTACCGCAAATATCTGGATGTAATCTGACGCCCGCTGCTGGCCTCTGGCGCTGGGGCTGTGAAGTGCCCGAGTGGGGCACAGAGTCCCCATCCTGCAGCTGCGGCTGTTGTGCCAACTCAGTGTTTATTCTGCCTAGAGATGCCCAACCACCCCGGAGTGCTGGGAATGAGGTGGGCTGGCCGGTCAGGATGATTTCTCTAGAACTCAGGCAACAGCGATAAGCCTGGTATTTCCGCTTATCTCTGACCCTGCCCCAGGCTCCAGAGGCATCCAGAGGCTTCATTCCGTTATCTGGTTTGCTGGGTGGTATCTGCTTCCCAGGGGCCTACTTCCTGCATCACTTAGTGAAGTGTCCAGCTGTGAAACAAACACCGTGTGGTCTGAGGAAGGAGGAAAGAAGGGAGGCAGCCTAGGGCAGAACTGACCTGATTTCAAAACCCAGTATCCTGGTGCAAGGGGCCCAGGAGAGGAGCTGGGAATCACTGCCTTCAGGCAGCCCTCCAAGACAGATGAAAGGCCTGATTAGCCAGAGTAGGGGACCCTTCTTCACAGGGGCTGCTTGTACCCTGGCTGGGAGCCTGGTTAGTTATCTCCAGGCAGGGAGAGTCCAGCTGTTCCCTCTTTGAGTAAAATTATTCAGGAGGCAACAAAGACATACAGAGCCCTGGAGACTGGAGCTGCAGTGAGGGAGAAGGCATGACCTACTCCTGCTGCATGAGGTCAATGGTCTCATTTTATAGATGGAGAATCTGAAGCCCAGAGAGGGGAAGGGACTTTCTGAAGATCATATAAGAAGTCAATGGCAAAGACAGGACCAGATAGCAAAACTGTCACCCTCAGAGTAGCCGTGGAACTCTGATCCCACAACGAGGGTTTAAGAGGGATGTGTATGTGCATGTGTGTGCACGAGTGTGTGTGTGTGTGTTCGCGCGCATGTGCTCGAGTGTGTGTGTGTGTGTGTGTGTGTGTGTGTAGACAGATTCGGCTCTGCCCCACAGGCTTGGGTCTAACAGTTGTCTGAGTTGAGGAGGGGGCAAAGGGTCTGGGACCCCCAGATACAATATTGGTTGCTTATTTCTTCATAGAATAATGTCTACAATGGTCTCACCTGGCTACCCAGAAAGATACTAAAACAATAGCCACAGTCCTGCCAAGATGAATCTAGGAACTGGGCTTGGGAATAAAACCAAAGTCAAACTGGTCTCTCTGAAGAAGCAGAGAGGGAAATGACAGCTATATGGAAACCTGGCCTGAGCTTGGGGAATGTCCCCTGCCAGTTCTCAGGTGGCTGGTGGGTTTGCCCCCAGATGTCACTGTCTTCTGCAGTCAGCATTCCAACCTCTGCTTGAAGCTTTTGTATTTTGTCAATTCCTTTCCCCCAGGCCTAGTGAAAATTGGTCCCTGCCTACTCAGATGGAACCAGCCTGAAAATACTGGAGAAGAACAAAAAAGCACTCAGCAGCCAAATCCAGACCAGCAGCCATTCATTCATTCATTCATTCAACACTTACCAAGCAACACTTATTAGTAAATAACAAAAGCACTAATATTTACTGAGCATGTCTATGTGTCCAGCACTGTGCTACAACTTTGCATAAATTACCTTTTGTGCCTCAACAGTTATAAGAGGAAGGGACTATTATCCCCACTCCACAGACAAGTAAACTGAGGCTTGGCGTAATAAAGCCAATTTCCAAAGTCAGGCAACCAGACTCCAAGTCAGCTTACAACTGAAAGGAATCTAACTAAAACATTTTCTATCTAGAACCCAACTTTGTCTCTGGGGAGCTGCATTTGCCAACTGTCAGTTCAAAAACACAATTACATGTGCAAGTTGGAATCAGGCCAACCAGTTTCATAGCAACACGTTGCATTGCTGGCCCTCTACAAGCTCACACTGGGAAGATATCTTTCCTAGCAAAATACTTTGACATGCGCTCACATTTACACTTATTTGAAGTGAATGGATTACGTTCCCCATTTTCCCTAGGCAGAGATTGAAGCTCATAGTGAGAGTTTATGCAACGCTGGGCCTTGGACCTGACTCTATAGCTCTAGGGTCTGTGTTTGCAGCAGTGGGCAGAGTTTCTAAACTCCTCTCCCCTCCCCCACCTCATCACTTTGGGACCCTGACTCAACTGGCCTGACCGACAAGAATCAGAGAAGGGGTTGTAGCCTTTTGATATGAGCTCACTTTTCTGAGCCTTATCAAAGGTAGACCAGTGCTAAGCAATCAGCTGCAATATCTTATTTATACCCCTTGATTGTGCTAACCCTTGTGAGCTCAGAACTCTCTATGTGCCATGGGAAACTCATAAAGTCTGGGCAAGAGCAAGGTTAACTCCTTGGAACAACAGAGAACGTGAGGTAGTCAATAACTCCTACACTCAAAGGCTGTGGGTGCAATGGGGCAAAATTGTAAGATATATCAGAGTTTCCAGCCCTACCACATCTGACAAAAAGAATTCGTTCTTCATCTGCTCAGATTATCTCCTCTCAGTCTATCCCTACCTTGTGAAGAGAGCCTGGTTTCAGGATTTTTTTGGTGTAAAATTCGAAGAATGGATGGCAAGATGGGGCCTGAGGTCTGGAAGAGAGGATTTTGCTGAGCTGGGGCCAAGAGCAGGGAAGCAAAGAAGAGGAGAGATAGTGAGCAGGGACTGGGGTTGCAGAGCAGCAGACCTGGGGCAGTCCCACAGTGCGAGAGAATGGGAGAGAAAAAAAAAGGAGGGTTTGGGAAACCTTGTGCTGCAGGACAGAAATGCTCAGCAGGGATCACAAATAGGAAGGGCATATTGGCTGTGTCCATGGCTCCAAGTCTCTGCAGAAACTCAGTCATACAGTGTTAACTTATTCAGGTGTAAGAGGGACGCAAAGAACTCAGAAAACAAATTGGCAAAAAGGGAAGATTTCTTGGAGGAAATGGGACTTGAGTTGAGACTTGGTGGATGGGTGAGATCTGGGGAGACCAAGGAAAGGGCAATTCTCATAAGGACACAGTGTGAATAGAGTTCCAGCTGGAGCCTGGTAGGTGGGAGAGACAGTGCACATGCTGGTCTTAGGCCAGGAGGTGTGGATGGAGGGCCAGATGATTCAGCAGGCAGGACCCAAAAGAGAGTGGACCCAGAAAATCAGGCAGTGACATTTAGACCCAAAGCAGCAAGATACAGGGACAACAATCCTATGGAATGCTTTTAGGTAGGAAATAACATGATAAAATTAGTGTTTAAGAATGTATGGAATAACCTAGAGGTGGGGGGCACTGACTCAGAGGAGACACAAAGCCACTTTGGGGATTCTGGAGATGTTTTATATACTGAGTGGTGGTCACATCGGTGTACGCCTCTGTGCATACAAGTCTGCTGTGTTCAATAGGTTCTAAGATTTGTACATTGTACTACAGGTAAGCTACTCCTTAATCAAGTACTGCTAGCAGGAAGGGGGGTGGAGGTGGGGGGACTAATGCACCTGACAACAGGCTGCAAATGGATCGGGAGTGTACAGGATCATCATCTACACAAAAGCTAAAATCAGCAAGTGTTTACCAGTTCTGGGGTGTAGCCGTTGCCAAAACACAGGAGTGCTAAGGAAGTGGAGTGACATCTGAGAGAACAAGTCTTTGAAAGTCTTTGAAAGCCAGTGCTGAGTGAAGTTCTAAGGTCCTCACCGCCCCCATGCAGCCTCCAGCATACAATAGAAGCAGGACCCCTTCCCACCCAGAGACTCTGAGGATCTATGATGTTGTCCTCCACTCAATAGGTGAAGACCTCACCCCAAAAGCAGATCGGACAACAGCAGGTACATACATTAGAACCACCTGTTTGTCTGAAATATGCATATATACCAGTATGGTTAATTGTAGATGATCGTTATTTTCCATATTGCTTTGATATAATTATTCCATATCTTTTAATGTGCATTATTTGTGTAATTAAACAAGTTTGTTTTTCTATAATTATCACCATTTACCTGGACTCACAGGAATTACTAGAGAGACAATATGCACCAGAGAGAGGCTTAATTAATGAAGAACAGAGTAATAGACTCCCTTGAGTCCCTAGCAGACAGAAAACATTTAATAACTTTATCAGGAGGTCTGAGATCAATTGCTTGGCCTTGAATGAACAGAATGTAGGGAGGTAAAACAGACTCAGACTCAGAAGTAGCAAACCCCAAGGGGGAAGAAAAACAAGTCCTCTTTGCGCTTTGTTTTTTATACAGATTTTTGGACACTTCCAACTTGGAACCAAGTGTCCCAGACGCCATGTGCAACTCATAAACTACACAGTACAATTAACTTGGGAATTTTTAGAGAAAAGTTGACAAACATTTGGGAACAATCCCCAACTACAGCATTCTTGGATGATAGAAGGACCTATCAGCACTAATCACAGCAGTAAGTTTGAAAACGGTTCTGACGTCTGAATTATACATGCAGTTCCCCCAAACCTGCACAAAGCCAAAGACAAATCCATGCACCTAAAACTGTTAGCTTTTATTGTTGCTTGTTTTTTTATCAGACTCTACAAGTGTTTTTTGGAGGGTCTACATGCCCCTAATGCACCTGCTAAAAGCACAAACACACAGTAAGTTTATCATCTGCACTTACATACCACCTTCCATCCATGGAGCCCCAGTGGTCTGTCAGAAATATTGTTTTCATAAGTCCCCAGTGAGATGTGTAAATATTGTTGCCTCCATCTTATACTCAGATAAACTTAAATATGTGGGCAGTTAAGTGGCTTGTCAACAGTTATAACCCTAGACAAAACCCTTGCAAGCTGCCCTCTGGTCTCCCTTCCTCCCTTCCTCTGCTGACCGTCCCTTTGAGCTTTCTCGTTGGCCCTGGCTTAAATCATGCACGCAGACCATTGTTTCCCTGGTGATGGAGGTGGCGTTCTATTTCCTGCCCTGAATCTGGCACAGGGCCCCGGCTGCAACGCATTTAGCCACAAGTGCATCAGCCTTGCGTGAGTGGGGACAGCTTGGCTCCTTGGAAACCTAAGTGGTGTGTCAGCTGGCTTTGGCCCACTGAGAGCCACTCCAGGCCATGCTGCTAACTCCTCCATCACTAGCCCAGAAAAACCCACAGTGCAGGTGATGACGTCTCTGGGAGCTGGGTGAACAAATGGAAACAGCTCAAAGGCAAATGCTCTGGCCCTGCTCCAGGGCAGCCCTCAGGGAGAAATAATCCATTGTTGTCTGGGACCCCAGGCACTTAGACCAGTAGGGCCTGCCCTCTGCTCATTTCTATGGACAGCACAGCAAAGTGTGGTGGTTGTTGATTACATTCCTAATAGGCAATTGAATTTACACTTCCAAGTCCCAGTTAACAGTCTAATGTTATGTCTTATTAATTAATGAATGTGTCCTGGAATGACCATTCAGAATCCAAGCCAGACAAATAGGAAAGTTGCTGGGGAATCCAGCAGGGGACGAGTGACCACCTGAAAAGTGTTTCTCTGATGGTTGCAGTTACTCTTAAAAATTGAAGATAGAGGATTTTTTATGGTCAGTAAATGCCACATAACTTTTAATTAATTTCAACTTCTTTGCATCTAAAATGTCTTAACTTTACTGGATAATCATGTGCATCATACGAACTAAAGACTGGGTTAGTTGCCCTTCCTTTCCATATGTTTCCAAAGCACCCCATATGTGCTCCTATCAGAGCCAATTGGTAATAATAACACTTAATCTCTGTTGAGCATTTCCTTTGTATCAGACACCCTGTCAGACATTTTGCATTCATTAGTTTTTTCAAGTTTTAGTTATTGCCATTAATGTCCTCATTTTGCAGATGGGGAAACTGGCCTAGAAAGGTCACAAAATCACTGCGTTAGTTTCCTCTGGCTGCCATAACAAATTACTACAAATTTAGTGATTCCAACCAAGGGTAATTTATTCTCTCACAGGTTTGGAACTTGGAAGTCCAACATCAGTATCAGTGGACCAAACCAAGGTGTCAACAGGGCTGTACTTCCTCTGGAGGGTCCAGGGGAAAATCTATCCTTTGCCTCATCCAGCTTCTAGTAGCTGGTGGCACTTCTTGGTTTATGGCCACAATACTCATTCTCTGCCTCCACGAATCTGCTTCTCCTTGTGTGAATCAGATCTCCTCTGCCTTCCTTTTATGATGATATATGTGATTACAGTTAGGGTCCACCTGGACAATTCAGAATAATCTTTGCATCTCAAGGTCCTTCACTTAATCATATCTGCAAAGTCTTTTTTTTTTTCCATCTAAGGTAACATTCATAGGTTACAGGAATTAGAGTGTGAATACCTTTTAGGGGGCCATTATCTAGTCTACGAATCACTCATCTAGTAGGAAGTGCCTTCAGGTGTCCCTTCCCATGGGCTCATGAGGATTCATCAGTGAAGTGGGGGTTGGAACCTAGAGATTAAGAGCTCAGGTTTTGGTGTGAGGTACCCCAGTTCCAGCACTTACTTACTGTATGACTTCAGCAGGCAACTTAACCTCTCTAAACCTAATGTGTGAGATTGTTTTGAATATTAAATGAGATAGTGAATGTGAAATGCATACAACAGTGCCTGCCTGTAGTTTAGAGCATAAACAATTGTAACTCTTGTCCTTTTTGTTAAAAGCAGAGTGTAAGCTTTTAGTTGCAGCTTGGGTTGGGTTCTGACCCAACCTTGCAGATGGACACCAGTGAATACCAGTCTTCTATAGATAAAAGAAATATGAAAATGAAGGAAAAAGAAAATTCTGCCAAAGAGCCAAAGAAGTCAATACTAACCAAACACAGTAGAACTTTTAAAACTATTTGTCATGGAACAATATAAAGACCTGCCAGAACTAGCCATGCAAAGGATTTCTGCCTCTTCAAAAGTGGAGAATGTGCCCTTTCTCCAGGGCGAGTAGGGATCAGGGGTCCCCAAAATATGTATATTGTCAATAGATATTCTTATACATTGTTATAAATGGGACTTATCTGAAAATTAACAATCTGGTGGTCCTCTTGAAGTTAAACTGATTCCAGTTTCAAGACCAATAATAAACACAATGACCAGTAAATCAAGAGTTTAGAGCATAGAGAATAAACTAAGAAAAATAGGCAGGAAATAGTAGGAAAAGAACATTAGAGGGGGAAGAAGAACATTTTGAATCCAGGTGTTTGTTATTAGTATGTTTGAGAGATGACAATGCAAGCTGACTTGTCTCAACTCTGAACAAAATAAATGTGATTTGATTCTGTTCCATTTATTAGCTGGGATAGGATAACATGAATTTTAACAAAGAAGTTTTAATGCTGTACTTCTAAATATTGTCATATAGTATGATCTCTTCAACTTGCTATATTTCATTCAGTTAGGTTTTTTAGTTTAATCTACTAGGATTCTTTTTTTTTTTTTTTTGAAAGAGAGAGAGAGAGTGCAAGCAGGGAAGAGAGAGAGAGAGAGACACAGAATCTGAAGCAGGCTCCAGGCTCTGAGCTGTCAGCACAGAGCCCGATGCGGGGCTCAAACCCACAAACTATGAGATCATGACCTGAGCTGAAGTCGGACGCTTAACCGACCAAACCACCCAGGCACCCCTAATCTACTAGGATTCTTTACAGATATGACAAGGGTTTCTCAATTTGGGTAGAAAGTGTGAATCAGGAAAGTAATAGATTTTGTCTTTTTAGAAAAAGAAAAACTGTAAAGTACTTAAATGTCAACCAGGAGGTGAAAGAACAATAGCTCGACATCCACTGTCATGAAAAGACATATAGCCAAATTAAAATTCACAGAACATATAAAACTGGATCCTATCTAAATTAAAGTGATAAATACCCTGACAACCAGACTGATGGACACAGATAGGTAAATCCATTAGGAATAGTTGAGGATATACACCCAATTATTAATAGCAATTAATTCCTGGGCAGAGAGCAGAATTGGGTTAGGGAAATAAAAGAAGGGAATAGCCAATTTCCCTTTACAGTCTACATTTTTTTATATTTGCATTTTTATAAGGAACATGTTTTTTTGTAGTATTTGTTTAATTTTTTAAGCAATAAAAGGTAAGTTATTTATTATAATGGAAATATCGCATTAATTTATAGGGGTTTTTGCTGAAATATTACTAGTGAGATAACAAACAGTAAATGTTTGGGGTTTCTTTTTAACCTTTATTAATAAACCAGACACGATCTCTTTGCCCTGACTCAGTATTAAAGGAACAGAAGTACACAAAGAAATAAACCCATACCCAAGGGAGAATAGGGTAAGGAAGTGTCATGTTAGGATGAGAGAGGCACATATCTGGAAGCCAGGAAGTTGATCAGAGAGGGTTCATAGGTAAGGGACACAGTAGAGAGTGGTGCTGTGAGGGCTGCAGAGGAGGGCAGCCAGTCAGCCTGAGGGGACCTGGGCAAGCTCTGACAGTGGATCAACTGTACCCACCTGCTTTTCTCCACCACCTGCTTCCACTTCCCAGTCCCTTGCACACATATCCAGCTGTGCAGGCAGCTGGCATTTATCCTCAGGCAAAAATAAACAAGTCCTTGACAGCTCTTCTTTAAAGAAATTAAACAATCAGAGGCACCTGGTGGCTCAGTCGGTTAATCATCCAACTTCGGCTCAGGTCATGATCTCATGGTTTGTGGGTTTGAGCCCTGTGACTGGCTCTGTGCTGACTGCTCAGAGCCTGGAGCCTGCTTTGGATTCTGTGTCTCCCTCTTCTCTCTGCCCCTCCCCACCTCACACTCTTTCTCTCTCTCTCAAAAATAAATAAATATTAAAAAAAGAAATTAAACAATCCATATTGGAGAATCTAAGGTTTTTAGCACTCAACTTGATGTCCCATATTAAAGTCCTTATTCTTGCAATCAGGTGCCTTCAGTCTCAAAATGAGTTCCCACTCACCTCCCCCACCTCACACCCAGACAGATTTCTCACTGGGAAGATGCAGCCCAGTTGCATGGACCTTCTTTCTTAAATATGACAGGACATGCAAAGATCACTGAGATAGCAGATCTAGCGGCTTGAGAGTGAAAGACCAAGATATTTAAATGTGAAAAACAAATTCTGGTGGAAACAAACATAATCAGGGAATAGAAGAAAACTTGACTCAAAGAGATTTGAGAAAAAAATGTGTAAAACCAGAAGAGACTGATTTGAAAAAAAAAATTAGAGATTTAAAGTACAATAGCTAAAATGAAATAATGTTCCAAATTAGAAACATAAGATAAAATAAAGGAGATCTTCCAGAGCATAAGATAAAAAGAGAGAAAGTGTGAAAGAACAGATAAAATCCAGAAGACCAATGTTCACCAAATGGAATCCCAGAAGGGAAGAGAGAAAAGGCTGGGAGCAAGGAGTAAAGCTGAATAAACTCCAGCCACTTCCCCATTTTTTGTGCCACTCATTTTTCCAAGGGAGCTCTGATAGAGGCCCCCTGGACTGCCCTCCCATCAAGACTGGGGGATGCTATATTCAGGAAGGGAGTTTAGTGTGACCAAAAATGACATATGATTATAACTTTCTTAATGCAGCCTAATAGTACCAAGAAGGCCAGGACTATGGCCTTTTATCATGTAGGCACTTGGACTGTAAGGATAGCTCATCTGACTCATTGAGAGAAATTCCTAAATCAGGACAGGATGAGCAGAGCTCTGAGGTCATCATTAATGACATTCCTCCAGGCAAATACCACTCCACCCTCTTTAGATCTGGTTGTTCAATTGCCTATAATTACACTCAACTCCCCAAGATTCAGCTCAAGTTTCTCCATCTTGTTTACAAGGATGTCATGACTTTCTCCAATGCCTTGGTCTACAGAATGTAGCAGGTGCCTCTCAGATGAGTGCTTGGTTAGTAAACATTCTGCCTCTTCCAGGAATGCCCCTAACACAGTCTACATTAGGAGACTCCCAGGAATTGTGTCTGTACCATGTGTTTCTGGTGATGACCCAACTAGTCATGACTGACTAATCTAAGAGTAGATTTCTGATCAGTTCAAAAGAACTGGGTTTTCCATCCTAGAAAGTTGAAACTTGGTCCAGTAAGAGAGAGATTCTAGAAACAGTCTTTAGGCTCCAACCTACAGAAAATGGCCATAAAATCCTATAAATTAAAAAAGACAGGGTGAAAAAAAAGCCACAAATGAAGTATAAGACAAAAGGCACAAAAGTATATTTGTCAAGAAACAAGAACTGTGATGTAGGCAAAGGTAGATTCACTGGAGACTTTCAGACCTCATCTGAAGAAGCGGCATTTATGACAGGTTTTAGGAAACAATCAAGGCATAGACTTGAGAAATGAAAACATGGTAAGAACTCTTAGGGAAGGAGACTCTTGAGGAGGCATTTTGTTCAGGAAAAGATGGTAAGGCCAATGAGGAGACCATAGTAATCAAGATAAAAGCTAGTCAAAATATGAACAAAATATTTTAATCCAAAATTTACATCTGAAAAGAAACCTTGCAACACATTTGGAGAAGACACCTGCATCGATCAGGAAGGTGAAATGAGCACTTGGCTTTCTGCACTTTTATGTAATATTCCCAAAACTATTTTTTTTAGAAAGGTCTTTCTGTCTACTTAAATCCCCTATTTTCCAGATGATGTCCATGTCACTTTCCTGGCCAGTTGCAATAATATTACGCTATTTTAAATGCATTTCCAGGGGCACCTGAGTGGCTCAGTCAGTTAAGCATCTGACTTCGGCTCAGGTCATGATCTCACAATTCATGAGTTCGAGCCCGCTGCTGACAGCTAGCTCAGAGCCTGGGGCCTGTCTTCAGATTCTGTGTCTCCCTCCCTCTGACCCTCCCCTGCTCACGCTCTCTCTCTCTCTCTCTCTCTCTCAAAAATGAATAAAACATTAAAAAAAAATTAAAAATAAATAAATAAATGCATTTCCTTGTTTGTCCTCCACCCTACAAGCTGTGGTACTTCTATTATGGGACTGGGGTCATACTAGCCTAAGTTTATGTTCAGACTCTGCCATTTTCCACGGATGTGACCCTGAGCAACTTTCTTAAGTAACTCTTTGAGCTTCATTTTCCTGACTTATAATTATTAAGCATACATGGAAAGTATGTGGCATAGTGCCTGGGACATAGTGAGTACTCCATAAATGGTAGCTCTTTTCTATTGTTTTTGCTATTGTTCTTTTAATCACACTCACATGTTGGCATTGCCATAAAACAAATAATTGTTCTCAGATATGTTCCACTGATTCTTTTGTTACAAACATGAGTGACATTTTTATGTGTTTTATATTTTTATAACTTCAAAATCAGACTTAAAACTTTTAACTCTGAACTTCTTGATGAAGGGCTGAAGTTATATTTATCCATTTTAGCACCAAATATATGTATCTCTCAACCCAGAAGAGGCGCACAAAAAATTTGTGTCCAAGCTGATGCCACTGGAGCTAAAGCAGATTCACTTAATGATGACATGTGAAATTTATAAAATGAAATTTTCATTTGCAGGTCTATTTAGAAACCATATATGAGAGTGAAAGTGTTTGTGTTTGTTTTATGTTTTATATTTCGTTGACAAAGAAAATTTTCCAAACCAAAGAAAAATGAAGGTTAACAGTCTATCACTGGAGCCTTGGAGAAACTCACCCCCAAATCATGTCCATTAGTCCATTCAACCATCCTTTTCTGGAAGTTTGCCATGTAGAAACAGCAGGAGCACTTTCTAAAAACAGCCCACATACATGGGAAGCAACTTGGAATCACTATCTGTTTCATCTATTACAAAGAAAGATCTTTCATATATGTCACACAATTATCATAGAAACACAAAACATTTTTCTGTGGAGGATTTTCTAGAAATGCCAGATATAAAATATCAAAATAGATATCAAAAATCCCAGAAGATCTTTTGGAGAGGAGAAAGACTTGGGCATTAAAACATAACGACCCAATTCAAAAATGGGCAAAGGGTTTGAATAGACATTTCTTCAAAGAAGATATATAAATTGCCAGTGAGCACATGAAAAAATGCTCAAAATCAATTAGGGAAATGTAAATCAAAACTATAGGATACCACCTAACACTCATTAGGATGGGTATTATAAAAAGGAAAAAAAAAAGAGACTAAAGCACCCCCCCCCCCCAGAAAATAACAAATATTGGTGAGACTGTGGAGAAACTGAAATTTTTGTGCATGGCTGGTGGGAATATAAAATGATGCAGCCACCATATAAAACAGTTTGGTGATTTCTCAAAAAGTTAAATATAAAATTACCATATGATTGAGCAATTCCACACCTATGCAAAAGAATTGAAAGCAGGGACTCAAACAGATACCTGTTAACCCATGTTCATAGCAGTATATTCACAATAGCCAAAAGTTGGAAACAACCCAAGTGTCCATCAACAGATGAATGAATAAACAAAATGCATTATATACATACAATGTCATATTACTCAACCTTAAGAAGGAATGAAATTCTGATACATGCTACAACGTGGATGAAACTTGAAAGCATTATGCTAAGTGAAATAAGCCAGATAATGAAGGACAAACATTGTATGAGTTCATTTATATGAGGTATTTAGACTAGACAAAGTCATGTAGACAGAAAGTAGAATAGAGGTTACTAGGAACTGAGGGGAGGAGGGCATGGGGAATTATTATTTAATGGATAGTCTATTTGGGATGATAAAAAAAATTCTGGAAATAGTGGTGATTTATTACACAGTGGGGATGCCTAGGTGGTTCAGTCAGTTTAAGCGTCCAACTTCAGCTTAGGTCATGACCTCATGGTTCATGAGTTCAAGCCCCATGTTGGGCTCTGTGCTGACAGCTCAGAGCCTGAAGCTTGCTTCAGATTCTCTCTCTCTCTCCCTCCTCCACTTGCACCCTATCTTTCTCTGTCTCTCAAAAATAAGATTTATTATACAATATTGTGAATGTAACTTATGTCACTGACATGTACACTTAAAAATAATTAAAATGGGAGGCACGTAGGTGGCTCAGTTGGTTAAGTGTCTGACTCTTGGTTATAGCTCAGCTCATGATCTCTCCATTTCCTGAATTCAAGCCCTATATCAGGCTCATGCTGTCTCTCTCTCTCAAAAATAAGTAACTAAACTTAAGAAAAATAGTTAAAATGGTAAATTTTATTATGTAGATTTTAGCCAGAATAAAAAATAAGTAAATCCACCTCAAAATTAATCCTACACAAAACTAAAAGAAAATAAAATTTCTAAACTTCCTGGGCCATATATAATGCCATTAAAAGGTTTGATAAGTGCATCTAACAATCAGCTTAGCCAAGGAATGTGACAGCACAATTGCACCATAAAAATAAAATGACCCTGAAGCAGGCTTCTCTACTGGTAAGAACAGAAGTGATTCTTTTTAATTAAAATATATATATATATCTGAGGTTTTTGATAGTTATGTTGTTAGACTCTGAATGAGGATCAGTTTAGAAACCAAAGAGAGGGCATGTGCTTTATCACACATCAGGAAAGCATGTACAATTAAAATCTAAACTGTTTTCTATTGACAGCAGCTGGTTAAAACCAATATGAGCCTTTTTGCACACTTTAAAACCTGAGAATAAATATAAGTTAATAATGGACACTTCTACTTTTAGTCAGGATAAAATAAGGACTGGATTGGGGCACCTGGGTGGCTTAGTCAGTTGAGTGTCTGACTCTTGATTTCAGCTCAGATCATGATCCTGCAGTTCATGAGATTGAATTCTGAGTCAGGCTCTATCTGACAGCATGGAGCCTGCTTGGGATTCTCTTTCTGCCTATCCACCCCCCCCCACACACACACACACACAATTAATAAGCTTTGAAAACAAAATTTTTAAAAAGGACTAGATTTACCCTCTTATCTGAAACAACTAGAAATCTGGACAAAATATGTGAAATAACAAAAACAAAAAAGAAATAATTCTCAAGACATTGGACATCAAGCAACATAGATCAGTGATGCATAAGAGATGGAGAACAAATGAGGTGAACCCTACAATTGGTCCAGTTTCTAGACAGCTAGAGAAAAAGTAAAATATATTAAGTAGAGACAGGAAATATTTTAAAAGCCTCAAAATGAAATTGTAGAGAGGAAAACTACATCTGATATGAAAAATAAACTGGATGGGATTAAGGACAGGTTAAATATTGCAGAAGAAAAGACTAGTGAACTTGAAGACATAGCAATAGAAACGATCCAAAACGAAAAAGAGAAAAACAACTAAAAAGAAGAAAGATGAGGAGAAAAAAAAAAAGAACAGAACAATAGTGAGCCATGGGACTTCAACAGGCCCAAAATATGTATAACTAGAGTCTCCTTAGGAAGGGGAAAAAATAATGGCCCAAAATTTCCAAATTTGATGAAAACTATAAATCCACTGACACAAGCTCAATGAACCCCAAGCATAAGAAACATCACTCCTTGTCATTCAGCACTCAGCTGAAATGTCACCATCCCTGAGAAGCCTTCCCTTACCAATTAAGTATTTATTATGTAATTATCTTGTTTTTAAAATTGACTGCTTTTCATTACATATTCCTACTCCCACCCCAATGTAAGCTCCACAAAGATAGGACACTAGTATTCATACAGAACCACTGTATTCCCAGAGACTAGCCAAATACCTAGTACTTAAAAGATGCTCAATACATATTTCATGAATAAATTAATGACTTTATTCATTCATAACCCTCAGGAATAAATTCCTACTTCAAAATCCTTCTCGAATGGTCAAAACCACCTTTTGTATTCCCAACATTTCCTTTTGTTCCCAGACTAATATAATATGTCATTATATTGGTACTGATTAGTAAATAATATGGGAATTATTAGTGCTAATTCATTTTTCCTAATAGTTAAGTCGCCTCACTATTTCATGAGGAATGACCTATAAGAAAATAATTTTTCCAGGCTAGATTGACTATAGGTAAGGCTCTGGCAACACTGCTACCAGGCTTGACATGCAGCTCTCCAGAGACTGTATTCTCAGTTATACAGTAGAGCATCAATTCATCATGACAGCAGTTTACTAAACAAGTACTACTGGAAAACACTACAAATATTATCCATTTAATCTATGATGAAGTTACAGATGAGGAAACTGAGGCCTAGGAAGGTGAAATAATGTACCCGGTCACATGGCTAGTTGGTGGCAGAACCAGAATATAAAACCAAGTCTATTTGACTCCAAGTGTTCTTCATACCACACTAAGATGAAATTTAAGGTGTTGTGAAATTGCAGCTAAGTATTAAAACAGCATTCATCGCACGAGGAGGGATATACATTTTCAGTCTTCTTTTCCATCTGATAAAAAGAAAAAGAACAAATTATTAATATGTATGCTTAGCAACTCAAAGGGCCTCTGCTATTGCCTGAAATGAGAATCAATAATAAACACTTACCTCAGCCAAGGTATTTTTCTCTTAAAAAGAGAAAATATATATGTATACATATATATACATACAGGGCTCAAACTCATAAACCATGAGATCATGACCTGAGCTAAAGTCAGACACTTAACCAACTAAGCCACCGAAGTACCCTGAAAGCTAGATATATTTAAACATCTGAAGTATTGGGTAGAGACAAATTATTTTACAGAAATTCATGTATCAAAGACATGAAACTGTATCAAGAAAATGAAATTTCTACATTCTAAGGGATTGGCTGAAGGAAAACAGACATATTCCACTGATTTTAAGATGTATTTTTCATTAGGGCACCTGGTGGCTCAGTCTGTTAAGTATGCAACTTCCACTCAGGTCATGATGTCACAGTTCATGAGTTCCAACCCTGCATGGAGCCCTGCGTCGGGCTCTGTGCTGACAGCCCAGAGCCTGGAGGCTGCTTCAGAGTCTGTGTCTCCCTCTCTTTCTGCCCCTCCCCTGCTCGTTCTCTCTCTCTCTTTCTTTCTCAAATATACCTTAAAAAGAATTTTTTTAAAAAGATGTATTTTTTCATTTTCACACTTTAACATCCCTGAAATTTACAGGCATCTCACAAACAATGGTGTCTGACCATCACTAAGACAGTTTGTGATGTAGTTGTCATTTTTGCACATGAGTGATTTGGCCATAGCTGTTCATTATGGCTTGATTTTTTTTCTATATAAGTTCAAAATAACTTTTTTAAAAGTTTTTCACAGAGGGAGGGGGCAAGATGGTAGAGAAGTAGGGAGCTCTGTAACCTCCGCCCACCCGCAACTTTCAAACTGAGGACTGAAGCCACAATACTCTGATCTGCAAGAGTGGGAGGAAAAACACAGAGTCCACATAGATGACAGCCTCATAGGTGCCTGAGTGAGTGCGAACTGGGGAAATAAAAATGGGCCGGCTGGAGGCCCTGAGGGGAGGGAGCCCCAGCACAACGCTGGGCCTGGGAGAGCGCACAGAGTGGTGGCACAGAGCCGAGGAGAGCCACACGGAGCAGAGGCTCAGGGCCACAGAGGGCCACACAGGGCTGCGGCGCAGGGCAGAGGAGAGCTGAGGGGAAGAGAAGAAGAGACTGAAAATGCTCATAAAGTGGTCTCTAGAGAAGAGAAAAACCTTGGCCCGGGACAGAGAGATCATCCCATATATAACTGCTGGGTGCAGGGAGAGAAATTCGTCCCGCTTAGCTGGCTTATTTTTCCTTGGGCTCAGTGGTGCGCTGATTCCAGGCAGAGCCAGGAAAAAGCTGCTCCCCAGTCCCCCTACTCAATCCTGGCTAGAAAGCTGCCTGCCTGCGGGAGTACATCTCATCTCGGGCGGTAGCATTAAAGTGCATGGACTAGGATTTGGAAACGAGGCGGGGCTTGGAAAAAACAACTTAGCCCGCCCGGGGCACGGGGAGATTGGACTCAAAAGAGTGGCTTGCAACTCATGGTCCGAGAAAGGCTTGGGGCACCGCCATTCTTCTCCCCGCAACCACCAAGAAGGAGCCTCGGAGAACAGCCCCTGAGACCTGACCTCCCTACACCAAACTACGCCCAGCCACGCTGGAGAGCTGCTTCTTTGTTTTGTTTTGTTCTGTTTTTTTTTGTTTGTTTGTTTTTTTGCCCTTCCCTTCCCTTTTCTTTTCTTTTTTCTTTTCTTTTCTTTTCTTTTTCCTTCTATTTTTTCCACCCCTGGAGTCTGGGAAAGACCAACATAGATGCACTGCCATGATTAGATCAATGCTTGCCATCCAGATATATTTTCCCTTATCTCATTCTTATCTCTCCCCTCCACAGGTTTCATGATCTCAGACTGTCCTTTGTCTTTTGTTGTTTCTGTCTTCCCCCTTCTTTTTTTCTTTTCTTTTCCTTTCTTTTTTTTTTTCTTTTTTTCTTGCCCCTTTTGGTTTGCTTGTTTATTTGATTTGCCTATGCATTTGCATGCTTTTGTTCCCTGTGTGTTTGTCTGTCTGTTTTCCTTTTCAGGGCTACCTCAAGAAACAAGCCAAAGTACACATGGTGGAGAGTCCCAAATATCACTAAGTAGGGAAATAAAATAATCAAAGGCACAACAAGAGAAACCGAGAGGCACCATTAAAAGAATACTTCCTGAAATGACAGGCCCTGGACAGTCAATGGGCCTCCTTTAATAGAGCAATACTAACAGGTACAGAGTGCATAATGAGCTTTTAAAACTGACAAGAGACAGAAAGGTAGCCAAAATGACGAAACAAAAGAACTCTCCTCTAAAGAAATCCCAGGAAGAAGTCATAGCCACAGAACTGATCAAAACAGATATAAGCACCATACCTGAACAAGAATTTAGAACAATCCACATAAAATTAATCACTGGGCTTGAAAAAAGCATCAGAGAAGATATTGATACAAAGACTAGGGACCTTCAAAATAGCTGTGACAAGTTAAAAAAGGCTATAAATGAGGTGCATAATAAAATGGAGGCAGCCACTGCACAGATTGAAGAGGCAGAGAGGAGAATAGGCGAATTAGGAAACACAGTTATAGCAAAAGAGGAAGCTGAGAAAAAGAGAGATAAATTGGGTGGGCAAGATGGCGGAGAAGTAGGGAGCTCTGTAATCTGCGCATGCCTGCATGGATTGAATTGAGAAGGACTGAAGTGATAAAACTCAGATTTGCAAGTGGGGGAAAGAAGAAACAGATGCCAGAAAGAAGACAACCTCAAAGATGCCTGAGTGAGTGACTGTGACCTGGGAAATTAGAGGACGGGCGGGTCCTGGTGGTGCAGGGGGAAGGAGCCCCCGAGCCCAACACAGGGAGAGCGTGCTGTGCCCCGGAGAGACCAGGGGAAGAGAAAGAGAGACGGAAAACGCACCTAGAACCATCTCTAAGGGAGGAAAAGCTCGCCCGTCTCCCCATATATAACGGCCGGGCACGGGGAGAGAAATCCGTCCCATCTGGCCGGCGAATTCTTCCTTGGGTGCAGC
>CM053563.1:21568125-21824930 GCA_028646485.1 Cryptoprocta ferox
TCGTTAAAATGTCATTATTACACAAAGCAATCTACACATTCAATGCAATCCCAATCAAAATTGTACCAGCATTCTTCTCAAAGCTAGAACAAACTGTCCTCAAATTCGTATGGAACCACAAAAACCCCCGAATAGCCAAGGTAATATTGAAGAAGAAAACCAAAATGGGAGGCATCACAATCCCAGACTTTAGACTCTACTACAAAGCTGTCATCACCAAGGCAGTATGGTACTGGCACAAAAACAGACACATAGACCAGTGGAATAGATTAGAGAGCCCAGAACTGGACCCACAAATGTATGGCCAATTAATCTTTGACAAAGCAGGAACGAGTATCCAATGGAAAAAAGATAGCCTCTTTAATAGGTGGTGCTGGGAGAAGTGGACAGCAACATGCAGAAGAATGAAACCAGACTACTCTCTTACACCATACACAAAAATAAACTCAAAATGGATGAAGGACCTGAATGTGAGACAGGAAACCATTAAAACCCTAGAGGAGAAACAGCCTCCTTGACCTCAACCTCAACAATATCTTATTTGACACATCCCCAAAGGCAAGGGGATCAAGAGCCAAAATGAACTATTGGGACCTCATCAAGTTAAAAATCTTCTGCACTGTAAAGGAATCAATCAATAAAACTAATAGGCAATCGACGGAATGGGAAAAGATAGTTGCAAATGACATATCGGATAAAGGGCTAGTATCCAAAATCTACAAAGTACTCACCAAACTCCACACCCAAAAAATGAATAATCCAGTGAAGAAATGGGCAGAAGACATGAATAGACACTTCTCCAAAGAGGACATCTAGATGGCCAACAGACACATGAAACGATGCTCAGCGTCACGCATCATCAGGGAACTACAAATCAAAACCACACTGAGATACCACCTCATCCCAGTCAGAGTGGCTAAAATGAACAATTCAGGAGACTATAGATGCTGGTGAGGATGTGGAGAAACAGGCACCCTCCTACACTGTTGGTGGGAACGTAAACTGGTACAGCCGCTCTGGAAAACAGTGTGGAGGTTCCTCAAAAAACTGTCAATAGAACTCCCCTATGACCCAGCAATAGTAGTGCTGGGGATTTACCCAAGGGATACAGAAGTGCTGACGCATGGGGCACATGTACCCCAATGTTCATAGCAGCACTTTCAACAATAGCCAAATCATGGAAAGAAGCTAAATGTCCATCAGTTGATGAATGGATCAAGAAGATGTGGTTTATATATACAATGGAATACTACATGGCAATGAGAAAGAATGAAATCTGGCCCTTCATAGCAACGTGGATGGACCTCGAGGGTGTCATGGTAAGTGAAATAAGACAGGTGGAGAAAGACAGATACCATATGTTTTCACTCATAGGTCTAACAGGAGAAACTTAACAGAGGACCATAGGGAGGGGAAGGGGGGAAAAAGAGTTAGGGAGAGGGAGGGAGGCAAATCATGAGAGACTCTTGAATACTGAAAACAAACTGAGGGCTGAAGGGGGAGGGGGAAAGGGGAAGGGGAGTGATGGACATGGAGGAGGGCACTTGTGGGGAAGAGCACTGGGTGTTATATGGAAACTAACTTGACAATAAACTATAAATAAAAAAATAAATAAAAGTTTTTCACGTCTTTTTTCTTTTCTAAAAAAATTGAGTTATAATTGATTCATACATTGTATAAGTTTAAGGTGTACTATGTGTTGGTTTGATACATTTATATATTGCAATGTGATTACTACAGTAGTGTTACCTAACACCCTTTTTATCACGTCACATATTTATCATTTATTTTTGTGTGTTGAGTATAGATAAGATTTAGTCTCCTGGCCGTTCTGAAGTTTGCAATACAGTTTGACTCTAATGTTGCACATTAGATTTTGCAAACTTATCTACAAATTGTAAGCTAGTACCCTTAAACAACATCTCTCCACTTTCCCCACCCACCCCCCACCCCCAGCTCCTGGTAACCACCATTCTACTCTCTGTCAAAATAACTTTTAAATAAATAAAATTAAAATTTTAAAGGTTAATTGGTTTATTTATTTCTTACAGTTGTTGGTGTCTTGGATGTAATGAAGTTCCAAATTTTGCTTAGGAAGACACTTTCATTGGACTTTTGGTTATGAATAGGTTGGAACCTGTATCCCTTCAGCCTCTCACCCCTAATATGGGAGTACATTACTCAGCATAATAAAATAACAGGAATTTTTCCTTCTCAACATACCAGAGGATTGGGGCTCCTGAGGAAAAAAGATAATGGGACATAAAGAAAGGACTCTTCAAGGCAAAGGCTTGGTGTCAATGAGAGAAACTAGCAAGTGCAAGTTTTTTAAGCCAAAGTATTTAGCAGTAGCAGCAACAGCATAATCATACCTACTTCTAAGCACCTAAAACACATCAGACACTAAGTACTTTATATTAATTCATTTAATCCTCTAACAATTATATGAATTAGGTACTATTTTTATGCCCACGTTATAGGTTCATAAAAGTCAAGTAACTTGTTCAAAGTCACATGGCCAATAAGAATGGCTTTTTGCAGGTTGCATGGTTAGCCCATTCTTTGTAGTAGTAACATCTAGAAAGTTTTACATATGTTTGTTAAGGGCATGTTGCAGCCAAATGGAGGGTCCACTAGTCAATACAGATGTCAACTACAGTCAAATGGAGGGTCAACCAGGTGAAAGTGGTCAACTGCAAAAGAAAAAAATGTGGAGAATTGAGTCAGGGACAACCAGAGAGCTTATGTCACTCTTAGGGAGAAGATTTAAACTACTGTAGATTAACCAAGGTGCAGTCAATTGAGAGAGACAATGCCCAAAGAAAAGGAATAATTATTTGAATAGTCATTACAAGTGGGTAAAAGACTTAGTGGATGAAGATGAAGACATTCAAGCAAGGGTCCTATCATCCCTCCGAGGATCTGATAGATTTTCTTCTTGGGATTCAAGTCTGTCCCAATCACCATACTGTTGTCTTAGAAAGATAAGAAAAGAGGACAAGAGTCAATCCCAATGACATCTTACATTCCCAGGGGTTTAATATCAGCGCTTGAAATTTATGTAAAGAATTGAGTCCCTGGGGAGCTTGGGAAGATAGCAGAGTGGGAGGGCTCTGAACTCATCTGCCCCACATTTACAACTAGATATCATCCACATCCAAGAGAATAAACTGGAGAACAGAGAATGATGTGAAGACTGGCAGAACAAACTCCACAACTAAATGTAGAGAAGAAGCTGCATCTGAAAGGTTAGGAAGATCAGAAAAGCAAAGGGAGGAGGCCCTCAGGAGGGAGGGAGTTGCACAAACAGAGAGGGCAGAGAAATGGACCTTCACACCAGGGAGTTCACATGGGGAAGACTAATTAACCCCTATAACATTTGCTAGAGGGGCTGGATTCTGTGAGTTTGTATAACCAGTGGGACTTGGAACCTGGAGCTTTAAAAGTCAGCTTACTCAGCACTGGGTGAGCAGGGAAGGCAAGTGATAGCTGGGTTACCACCCTTAAAGAGACAGCAGCCTGTGTGGAGAAGAAACACAAAAACAGCAGTATATACAATGTAAGTGGCAAGTGGGAGACTGATCTATTCTTATCAATTTCAGAGCCTGTAGGGCAACTTCTCTGAAGATGAGGCAGCTGGCAGGCACTATTTTCCTCCCCTGCCACCCATCGTAAACATAGCACCACCTGTGGGAGGTGGCACTGCACAGACACTCACTACTTAACCTGTTAGCAGTGCACCATGGCCACAAGTTTTCCTGAGGACTCACCCCATCCAAGTCTATTAGCCTTCACCCTGGGCTCAGAGCAAATTTTGTTATATGCACCCTGCACCCAGCCATCACAACTGCTGCCACAGGACACATCCAACCACTTGGTGCAGTTATCACTGCAGAATTCATACACCTAGCCACTCACCCTTGGCTACCCTGGTATACAGTCCTCAGTCACGACGGTGCTTTAGGGGATCCAGCATAGGACTAGTAGACCAGGGCAAATTTTGCTAACACCCTCACCCCACTCCCAAATTCCCCAGGGAGCGCGCCCCCTCCCCCACAGAGCTGGCCTGCCTGGGTCCCACTAACACCACAGAAAGCAAGCACAGGCAACAATAGTCAAAGAGTCACTGCATATGACTGTACTGAAAGGAAAAGTGACTCAGACACAACAGTGGGGCATAAACAACACACATAGGACATTCTCCTGAAATGCCAGGTTTTGGTGAACAGGGGACATTACACTGCAGGGCACTCCAGGCAGGAACTCTTCTTCATGAAGTCACTACTTTCAAGGGCAGAAGACGTTGCTGACTTTCTTAATGCACAGCAACAGACAGAGAGAGGCAAACAAAATGAGAAGACAGAGAAATGTATTCAAGTAAAAGAATAGGACAAGGCCACAGCCAGAAATCTAAATGAAACAGATATAAGTAACGTGTCTGACAAAGAAATTAAAGCAATGGTCATAAGAATATTCACTGGGCTTGAGAAAAGACTGGAAGACATGCCTGAGACCCTTAACACATAGATAATAACATAGCAGAGATAAAGGGCTCAATAAACAAAATGAGAAACATGCTTGATAGAATGAACAGCAGGATGGAAGAAGAGGAGAAATGAATTAGTGACCTAGAAGATAGAGTAATGGAAAGTAATCAAGCTGCACAAAAGAGAGAAAAAAGAATTATATAAAACAAGAATAGAATTAGGAAACTCAGTGACTCTACCAAATAATAATATTTGTATTATAGGAGTCCCAGAAGAAGAAGAGAGAGAAAAGACAGCAGAAAATTTTTTTGAAAAAATAGCAGCTGAAAACTTCCTTAATCTGAAGAAGGAAACAGATATCCAGTTACAGAAGGCACAGAGAACTCCCATCAAAATTAACAAAATCAGGGGCGCCTGAGGAGCTCAGTCAGTTAAGTGTGTGACTTTGGCTCAGGTCATGAATTTGCATTTCATGAGTTTAAGCCCTGCATCAGGTTCTGTGCTGACAACTCAGAGCCTGGAGCCTGCTTCAGATTCCGTGTCTCCCTCTCTCTGCCCCTCCCCCGCTCATACTGTCTCTCTCTCTCTCAAAATTAAATAAAGATTTTTAAAAAATCAACAAAATCAGACCCACACCAAGACATATTTTATCAAATTGGAAAAATATAGTGATAAAGAAGCAATCTTAAAAGCAGCAAGACAAAGAGTCAGGAGCTTATAAAGGAAAACTCATAAAGCTAGCTGGAGATTTCTCAACGAAACTTGGCAAGACAGAAGTGACTGGCATGATATATTCAAAATGCTGAATGGGAAAAATTTGCAGCCAAGAATACTCTAACCAACAAGACTATCACTCAGAATAGGAGAGATAAAAAGTTTCCCAGACAAACAAAAACTAAAGTAGTTCATGACCACTAAACCAGTCCTGCAAGAAATATAAAGGAGACTGAGTGGAAAAGAGAGACCAAAGGTGACAGTATACACGTAGGAAACACAAATGAAATAAAAATGAATATTTCTGTATGATCCTTTGGTAGTTCATAAGCATGATGATTGGGTGTTCACGCTGCTCTGTGACGTGCCACCCTTAAACCTTGTTACAATAATGGCACATTACCAATGTCTGGCATGAGAAAAAAAAAGAATATTTCTGTAAAAAACTCAGTCAAGGAACTCATTTTAAAAAGGATATAAAATATATAATAACATATACATAAAACATGAGGAGGAGAGAAGAATGGATTCATACTTAAACGACCATCAATTTCAGAGTGCTTGGGGGCTCAGTCACTTGAGCGTCCAACTCTTGAGTTCAGCTCAGGTCATGATCCCAGGGTCATGGGATCAAGCCCCATGTCAGGCTTTGCAACTGAGTGTTGCCAAATATAATGAAGATACACTGGTAAAAAGATTAAATTCATGACTCTAAAAGGCTGGTTTTGCTCCTCTATTCTACCTTCTTTTATGTAATAATTACAGATATTATTCCTTGAACACCTATCAGAAATTATGCTACATACTTTGCTTCTCCAAATAAATTTCATTTATGGACAGCTCCTTCACCCCATGCCCAAGTTCTAGCCTGCCCTTCAAGAAGGCCTGTCCTATTGATTTCAGACATGCCTGGTCCGCCCCCTCAATTACGTAAGCCAATTCTTTTCAACACATTTCTTTAAAAAATTTTTAATAGTTTATTTATTTTTGAGACAGAGAGAGACAGAGCATGAGTGGGGGAGGGGCAGAGAGAGAGGGAGACACAGAATCTGAAACAGGCTCCGGGCTCTGAGCTGTCAGCACAGAACCTGACGCAGGGCTCAAACCCACAAACCATGAGATCATGACCTGAGCCGAAGTCGGATGCTTAACCAACCGAGCCATCCAGGCAAAGAAATTATACATTTCTTAATATATCAGGGCACCTGGGTGGCTCAGTAGGTAAGCATCTGACTTTGGCTCAGATCATGATCTCAGAGCTCGTGAATCAAACTGTGTCCAGCTCTCTCCTGACAGCTCAGAGCCTGGAGCCTGCTTCAGATTCTGTATCTCCCTCTCTCTCTGTCCCTCCCCTTGCTCACACTCTGTCTCTGTTTCTCTCTCAAAATTAAATAAACATTTAAAAATTTCTTTTCTTAATATATGTACTATCTACTTCTAGTTCTCTTTCCCTGGCTGAATCCTAACTGATATAGATTTTGATACCAGAAGTGGTTCTAGAGGAACAGAATATTAAAGATGAATTTTCTGAATTGATTCTGGGTTTTCTGAAATTGGTTCCCAAATCTCATTAAAGACACTAATGACTCTATTTCTAGCAGTAAAGATTGGGTGTTCTCAGTACCCCAGTACTGAGTACTGGGAAACAGAGTAAAGTAAAGAGGACACCAGGAGTCCAAGACATGATGTGGCAAGAGATATGCAAAATATCATTAGATACTCCTAATCAAATACCTAAAGTGAGATTCTAGGTGACCATGTATTTACTACATTAGAATATTTTAGTGAAACTAAGGGGTGTAATGAGATTGGCTGATTGTCCTAACTGTCCTAACTGGAGAAAGTTGAGAAAGAAAAGGATAAGCTCAGGGCTTCTGATTCCCAGCTTCAGCTTCACACTGACCTGAAAGATAAATCTGCCCTGGAAGAAACCTTTATCTCTTGTAGCCTAGTGGCTCTTCCTGCAAGTAGCTGAATTATAATGCAAACTGAACTCTCAACCTAACAGGGTGTTTTCTGTTAAAGTGAGCACCAGTTGGGAAGGAATGGGATCCTGAAAATTGCAATGGGGAGATGAAACCAGGAACATTGAATCTCTCAATTCTCCCAGGTCCTCTTTGCCCGCAGAATCAGCAATTTGACCCCTGCTTAAGGTTAGCCTTTCTTTTTCTGAAGAAGTTGTCCTACAAGGCACTGCTGATTCTCCTCAGGACCTGTGCCCCTACTTATTTCTAGACCTATCACTTGATGTAAGTCCCAGCAGGCTACAAAGAGTGAGTTACAAAGCGTGACCCACATACCACAAGATGCACTATACACCAAAAGACTTGCATAATTTTTTCTGATTGAGATGTATAATATGGGTCATATGGTGGAAATGGATCTTAAGGGTGTGAGATCATGGTAGAAAGAATATAAAGTTGGATTAAGCTGACTATATTGATATGGGTCTATTAAGCAGAGATTTTGAATTCAATGTTTTAACTAAAGAGGATTAGAAAAGGATCTAATTGGTTGGTCAGCTGAACCATGGATCCAAGGTTTCAACTACACCAAATGAAGTTGGAACTTACCTTGGTATGCTATCAACTGCCCTGATATACTATAAAGGAAAATATGTAAAAGCTAAGAGATATTATTTTCTTCCCTCTCTTATCCTGTTATCATCACAAACATAAGATATATTAATAATAGTTAACTTTATATTACAGAATTCAAGTTATAAGATCAAAGGAGAAAATGACTATTCTTGTATGCCCTTTTGGAGTAAGGGTTAGCATGTTTTCAGTTGTATAAAGGCAAGTTGTATTGATGAGGGACAAAAGCAGGAAAATGTTTATTTACCCTTAGCCTAGACGGCTGACCTAAAGCCTGCATAGTTTCGATAAGGATCGAACATGTGCTGGTGGCGAAATTCTTTAAGCGTATTAAGACTGCCTATGTATCTCACCCATAGTTAATATCAAACTGAATGATATGTGTGGTGTCTAAATGGGGTGTCTGTCCTGATCAGATGGGGGGCATCAAATATGCGTGACAATCAGGTGGAAGCTGGTGGCATGGGCAGTGAAAGAATTCACCTGAGGCAGAACAAAGGAGATTACTGAACACACTGCAAAGGAGTGGCTGGGGCAGGACAGCAGAGGAGAGGCTGTCTGCAATGAGGCAGTGGGTAGGGGCTGTTTTTTAAAGGGGGAAGGTGGGAGTATGGCGACATATGGAATTCTCCCTTTCTTGGTAACTCTGCCTGGTTACAAAAGTAGCCTATTGGTCAGTTAGGGCCCATAGATATTTTGAGGTGAGTCCCTGGTGGGCCTGTCTATATTCAGCTGGGTGGTCGCTGTGGGCCCTTTCTATGTTCCATTGCTCAAGACTGTTTACCTAAAAGTGGCCTCTACAATATGCACCAGATGAATCATGCAAAAGTAGAATTTTGAGTAGAAATTCAAAGAAATTCAAAAAAACTTTTGTAATCTGATACTCCCTCCATTCTCCATTTCCCTTGGGTTACTAGTATATAACCACCAGCCTCATACAGCAAAGTGTGCAGCAATTTTTGCCTTTAGATCCTGTCCCCAGGCTACTTAAATAAACTTACTAAGTTGCACTATAAACATCTCAAGAATTCTTTCTTGATCATTGCAACTTGACATCCTTGAATCAGTATCCCGTTAGGCAGAAGTATGACTTTGCTATTGCCTTTATTTGAGATTAAGTATAGCTTGAGATGAGTAAGGGTAGCAAGCTGACAAGGGGTAGACTTTGTGTGTTCAGATACGAATTTAGGTATTGCTGTGAAGGTGATGAGCTGATAAGCGAGCATAAGGCAAGCATACAAGCTAACAATACCGTACCACGACCCCACCCCACACCAAGGCGGGATATGTGTGACATTCCTAAGGCACTCCTGGCTGCCCAAGGATAAAAGAAAGGGAAAGAAAACCAAAGGTTAACTGATAGAAGTCACAGTCATGCAGGACATCAGTTTACAAACACCTTAGTAAATTACAAAAAAAAAAAAAAAGGCAACCTAATCAATAGCCTAATCTCCAGGAACTCCCTACTGTCTTAATGTTAATGTTTTGCTAGAGGGAAAAACAACCTTAGTTTGACAATAGTGAGGCCTTCAGTAATCTGTGAGTCTTCTTTAGCATATGAAAATCCCTTTAACAAATTTCCTCTTGGGTGCCTGGGTGGCTTAGTCTGTGAAGCATCCTACTTCAGCTCAGGTCATGCTCTCATGGCTCTTGAGTTCAAGCCTGCATCAGGCTCGGTGCTGACAGCTGGGGCCCGCTTCAGATTCTGGGTCTTCCTCTCTTTCTCTGCCCCTCCCCCACTCATGCTCTGTCTCTCTTAAATAATAAACATTAAAAAAAAAAAAAAAGAAGTTTCCTCTTGACTTTACCTCTCCCAACTCCACAGTATATAACCAGTCACTCTTCACAACCCCAGTGCAGCTCTTTCTGCCCACAGGTCTTGTCCCTATGCTTTAATAAAGTCACCTTTTTGTACCGAAGACATCTTCAAGAATTCTTTCTTGGCCATCAGCTCTGAACCCCTGAACCATCATTCCAAAACCCCATGAAAGGTATTTCATAGATATGGTTAAAGTCCATAAGCAGACTTATGATTTCTGACATGTAAAGAGCTTAGAGATCATCATTCCCATCCTTACAAGAGCTGAAGAAACTGAAAAATCAATGACTTCTTGAACTGGATGGAGAATTGAGGTTGTGGGACATAACCCTAAAATCCAGAGAGATATAAAAATACAGAGGTTTATAGTAATGATCTGTTTACCTGAGCAAAAACCTCTGAAGCCATAAATAAGGAACACTTATGTACTTAATTCTGATGAATTCTGGAAGCAAGATGAACTAATGTGAGAGTGAAAAGCTCCTGGGACTGAATTCTTGGCAGCGAGGGAGAGGGACACATTCTCATGGGTATTCTAAGAATGCTACCAGGTTCTCAAGGTTAAGAACCAAGAAAAAAGACCCCCTCATAGTTCTGGCAGCAAGAGCTAAAAATAACCATCTTGAAATACACCCAGAGCCTTACTATCTAGAAGGAAGGACATTTATTATCTAACTCCTGCCCTCCCTAGAGTTCCTGTCTCATTTAAGTGGGGAGGGGGAGTAGGGGACAAATAAAACAAAGAAACACTTGGGAAGGTAACAACCCAGGAACACAGTCCTACTACTAAAAGACTGAAATATAATTAAAAGATTAAAGAATGTTTCCCCTCTCCTACACCTTACCACCAGTACAATAACACTGGATTACAGGTGAAAGAACAACAAGGTACAAGTTCTATTTAAGGGGACTTCTCTGGGAAATTAATGGTGGAGATAAAAACAAGGACAACAGAGTACTTTGAAGCCTCTAGCACCCAGAACTACAGTGAACATTAAACATAACCCAACTCCTAAACTGATTAATATAAAACCTCACATTAAAGACCTCTTACTCTCCTGGCCCCATCTGTTCAGAAATGCTGGTGAGAATACCTGCAATCTGTATGACCCAGTGGCACTCAGAGCAAAGCCAGTGGACCTGTTTGGCTAGGAATATTGGGCTGCAGGTTGATGTAAAACAACAAAGATCTCTACCAGCATTAGAGCTACTTCTCCCTCTGCACCTGAGCAGTGAAATTAATTCATAGCACTGCTTATTGCTGAATACAGTCCCAAGCCTGCCTGACCAAAGAAACTAACCAGAGCACATAGGAGGCTGCATAGCTGGTCTAACAACCCTGCATATAGTGGTACTTGAACAGAGAATACAGCCCATGGCTTTCTTCATTTGCTGAGGATAGCCTCACCTGCACTCAGGTATGGTATCAGTATGCACTCTTACATAATTTGGGTCCCCAATCAATGAGCCATAAAGGTTCTGCCAGGGCAGGGATGTTGATCCAAGGCCCAATCTACTATGAAATATAATTCTCAGTTGCAACCATCTGGCAAGCCTGACCAGAGAATTCAGGCAACCACAGAGCCCATCTTATAGCTTCACTTGTGTAGGGAACCAAACCAATTTATCTAATTGCTCTCAGCAGTGGCACAAACTACTGCCATCATCAACCCCAGAAATGGAACCAAAAACAGACCATAATAGCAGGTATCACCTGCCTAAAGACATTATCAGTAAATACTCAGAAGCCCAAAATTAGCTGACTGATGAAGATCTGTCTCTGCCAAAGCAAATCTGTTCAGAATCCTGATTACTCAAATGTGCAGATACCAATGTAAGAAATCAAGGATCACAAAAAAAAACAGGTAAATATGATACTCTACAGGAACCTAATAAAGCTCTAATAACTGATCTTCTATAAAATGTAGACATATGAAGAATGCAGACAAAGTATTCATAATAATCCTCTTAAATAAATTTAATGAACTATAAGAACACACAGACAACTAAAGAAAATTAGGAAAACAATGTGAACAACCAAGAAGTGCAAAAAACTATAGAAAGCATTAAAAAATCAGAAATCCTAGGGTTGAAAAATACAATAATTGAACTGAAGAATTCAATACTTTCAAAAACAGACTTAAGCATGCAGAAGAATCAGTGAAGTGGAGGGTGGGTATTAGAAATTATCCAGTCAGAGGAGAAAAAAGAAAAAAAAAGAGAAAAGTAAAGAAATCCAGCAAGGCTGTGATTCAAAAGAGGAGAGATAAAGAATTTCTCAGATAAATAAAAACCAAAGGAGTTTGTGACTACTAAACCAGCCGTGCAAGAAATTTTAAGGGGGAACTCTTTGAGTGGAGAAAAAACAAAACAAAACAAAACAAAAAAGACCAAAAGCAACAAAGACTAGAAAGGACAAGAGAACATCTCCGGAAACACCAACTCTACAGGTAACACAATGGTACTAATCACTCTAACTGTAAATGGACTAAATCTTTCATATTTTTCAATATCTTTCAATAATCACTCTAAATGTAAATGGACTAAATGCTTCAATCAACATAGGGTAGCAGAATGGATTAAAAAAAAAAAAAGACCCACCTATATGCTGCCTGCAAGAGACTCATTTTAGACCTAAGGACACAGGTAAATTGAAAGTAAGGGGATGGAGAACCATCTATCATGCTAATGGACATTGAAAGAAAGATGGAGTAGCCATAATTATATAGGACAAACTAGATTTTAAAACAAAGACTGTAACAAGAGATGAAGAAGGACATTATATCCTCATTAAGGGGTATATCCACTAAGATCTAACAATTGTAAATATTTATGGCCACAACTTGAAAGCATACAAATATATAAATCAATTAATCACAAACATAAAGAAACTCATTGATAGTAACACCATAATAGTAAGGGATGTGAACACCTCACTTATAACAGTGAACAGATCATGTAAGCAGAAAATCAACAAGGAAACAATGGCTTTGAATGACATACTGGACTGGAAGGACTTAGATATACTCAGAACATTTTATCCAAAAGCAGCAGAATATGCATTCTTTTCGAGTGCACATGGAACATTCTCCAGAATAGATCACATACTGGGTCACAAGTCAGCCCTCATCAAGTACAAAAAGATAAAAACCCTAACATACATATTTTCAGACTACAATGCTATGAAACTCGAGATCAACCACAAGAAAAAATTTGTAAAGGCCACAAATACTTGGAGATTAAAGAACATCCTACTAACAGATGAATGGGTTAGCCAGGAATATTAAAGAGAAATTTTAAAAGCACATGGAAGCCAATGAGAATGAAAACATGACAGTCCAATACCTCTGGGATGCAGCAAATGCCACATAAAGGGATATATAGCAATCCAATCCTTCCTAAAGAAGGAAGAAAGGTCTCAAATACACAACCTAACCTTACACCTAAAGAAGCTGGAAAAAGAACAGTAAGTAAAGCCCAAACCCAGCAGAAGAAGTAAATGATAAAGATTTGCTGGAGTACAGCTCCAGCAGGTCCAGGGCTCCCTGAAGGATGGACAGTGTCAGCGAAAGAGAGTGAGAGAGCCTTGGCTTCTTTCTGATCACCAGGCAGGCATCTCTGCACTGACTGGAGAGTCAGCTTTATTTATTGAAAAAATGTATGGGGTACAAAACAGAAGTGGCAACTGCCTTAGACAATGATTTCTGATGATAAATTCTTTGGTATGTAAAAATTTCCCAGAACATAGATTGGTAGAAGACTCATGCATAATCTTTATTAACAGTAATTGATGTAGGTGACTAGATGCTTATCACATGGGGAAGGAAGTTATCTTTAGCATTCAAATACAAGGCAATGTTTTTAGCATAACAAAGGCAAGAGTTAGTTCTTTTGTGAGCAGGGGTCACTAGCCTGTTTTCTCGAGGGGAAGAAAAACAGGTTTCTCGGGAAATGTAATATTTGCTCCTATAATCACAAAAGAAGAAACTCCTACAAGTTCCTTCACAAGGTCTGATACCAGTCAGCCAGGCACCTTGGGGGTCAATGCTCAAGCAAAAATTGAGTGGGTATAGACTTCGGTCCTCATCTGACAGCAGGAGGCCCCCGCCCTGCAAACCCGCCTTACTTCGGAAACGGCTGCCAGCAAAGATTAGAACAGAAATCAGTGATATCGAAATCATGCACAACTGATCAATTAACCCAGGAGCTGGTTCTTTAAAAGACTTAACAAAATTGATAAACCCCTATCCAGATCAATCAAAAAGAAAAAGTAAAGGACCCAAATAAATAAAATCACCAGTGAAAGAGGAGAGATCACAACCAATACCGCAGAAATCCAAACAATAAGAGAGAATATTATGAGCAATTATATGCCAAGAAATTAAGCAATCTGGAAGAAATGGACAAATTCCTAGAAACATATGAACTACCAAAACTGAAACAGAAAGAAATAGAAAATTTGAACAGACTCATAACCAGTAAAGAAATTGAATCAGTAGGGGCGCCTGGGTGGCTCAGTCGGTTGAGTGTCTGGCTTCGGCTCAAGTCATGATCTCTAGGTTCATGGGTTTGAGCCCCACGTCAGGCTCTATGCTGACAACTCAGAGCCTGGAGCCTGTCTTCGGATTCTGTGTCTCCCTCTCTCTCTGACCCTCACCTCCTCACGCTCTCTCTCTCTCTCTCTCTCTCTCTCTCTCTCTCAAAAATAAATAAAACATTTAAAAAATGAATCTGTAATCAAAAATCTCCCAACAAACAAGAGTCCAGGGCCAGATGGCTTTCCAGGGGGAATTCTACCAACATTTAAAGAAGAGTTAATACCAATTCTTCTCAAATTGTTCCAAAAAGAAAAGAAAAGAAACGGAAGGAAAACTTCCAAAGTCATTCTCTGAGGCCAACATTACCTTGAACCTTGAATCTAAAGCCAGACAAAGACTCCACTAAAAAGGATAATTACAGGCCAATGTCCCTGATGAACATGGATGCAAAAATTATCAACAAGAGACTAGCAAACCAAATCCAACAATACATAAAAGAATGATTCACCACAATCAAGTGAGATTCTTTTTTTTTAAATGTTTATTTATTTTTAAGAGAAACAGAGACAGAATGTGAGTGGGTTAGGGCCAGAGAGAGAGGGAGACACAGAATCTGAAGCAGGCTCCAGGCTCTGAGCTGTCAGCAAAGAGCCTGACATGGGGCTCGAACTCACAAACTGCAAGCCTATGACCTGAGCCGAAGTCGGACGCTTAACTGACTGAGCCACCCAGGCGCCCCAAGTGGAATTTATTCTTAAACTCCAGGGGTGGTTCAATATATGCAAATCAATCAACATCATACATCACATTAATAAAATAAAGGATAAGAACGACATAATCTGCTCCATAGCTGCAGAAAAAGCATTTGTCAATAACAGCATCCTTTCTTGATAAAAACCCACAAAAAAGTAGGGATAGAAGGAACATACCTCAAGATCATAAAAGCCATATATGAAAACTCCACTGCTAATATCATCCTCAATGGAGAAAAATTGATAGTATTCCCCCTAAGGCCAGGAACATGACAGGGATGTCCACTCTCACCACTGTTGTTGAACATAGTGTTGGAAGTACTAGCCTGAGCAATCAGACAACAAAAAGAAAGAAAAAGGCATCCAAATCAGCAAGGAAGTAGTCAAACTTTCACTCTTCACAGACGACATGATACTCTACGTGGAAAGTCAAAAAGACTCCACCAAAAAAACTGCTAGAACTGATACATGAATTCAGCAAAGTCACAGGGTATAAAATTAACATACAGAAATTGGTTGCATTCTATCCACCAATAATGAAGCAGCAGAAACAGAAATGAAGGAATTGATCCCATTTACAATTGCACCAAAAATTCATAAAGTACCTAGGAATAAATCTAATCAAAGAGGTAAAAGATCTATACACTGAAAAGTATAGAAAGCTTATGAAAGAAATTGAAGACACAAAGAAATGTAAAGACATTCCACACTCATGGATAGAAAGAACAAATATTGTTAAAATGTCAATACTACCCAAAGCAATCTACACATTCAATGCAACCCCTATCAAAATAACACCAGCATTCTTTACAGAGCTAGTATTCTAAAATTTGTATAAAACCAGAAAAGAACCAAAGTAATGTTGAAAAAGAAAACCAAAGATGGAGGCATCACAATTCTGGAATTCAAGCTGTATTACAAAACTGTAATCATCAAGAGGGTATGGTACTGGCACACAGAGAAACCAGAAATGGACCCACAAATGTATGACACTAATCTTCAACAAGGCAGGAAAGAATATCTAAGGGAAAAAGTCTCTTCAGCAAATGGTGTTGGGAGAACTGGACAGCAACATGCAGAAGAATGACGGACCTGGACCACTTTTTTTTTTAAAGTATTTTTTAAAGTTTATTTATTTATTATTTTGAGAGAGAGAGAGAGAGAGTGTGTGTGCACACACGAGCAAGTGGGGGAGGGGCAGAGAGAGAGGGAGAGAGAAAGAATCCCAAGCAGGTTCTGTCAGTGTGGAGCCTTATGTGGGGCTTGAACTCACAGACGGCAAGATTATGACCTGAGCTGAAGTTCAAAGTTTAACCAACTGAGACACCCAGGCAACCTTGGACCTGGACAACTTACTTACATTATACACAAAAGTAAACTAAAAATGGGTGAAAGATCTAAACATAAGACAGGAAATCATCAAAATCCTAGAGGAGAAAATAGGCAACAACCTCAGCCACAGCAACTTCTTACTAGACCTGTCTCCAGAGGCAAGGGAAACAAAAGCAAAAATGAACTATTGGTAGCTCATCAAGGTAAAAACCTTATGCACAGCAGAGGAAAGCTTATGCACAGCAGAGGAAACTATCAACAAAACAAAAAGGCAACCGATGGAGTGGGAGAAGATATTTGCAAGTGACATATCAGATAAAGGGTTAGTATCAAACTTATCAAACTCAACACCCAGAAACAAATAATACAGTGAAGAAATGGGCAAAAGACATGAACACTTTTTCTAAAGAAGACATCCAGATGGTTAACAGACACATGAAAAGATGTTCAACATCACTCATCATCAGGGAAATACAAATCAAAACCACAGTGAGTACCACCTCACACTTGTCAGGAACAACAGATGTTGGCAAGGATGCAAGGAAGCTGTAACACTTTTGCAGTGCTGGTGGGAATGCAAACTGGTGCAGCCACTTTGGAAAACAGTATAGAGGTTCTGAAAAAAATTAAAACTAGAGCTACCCTATAACCCAGCAGTTTTACTACTATGTATTTATCCAAAGCACACAAAAAAGCTGATTCGAAGGGGCATGTGCACCCCAATGTTTATAGCAGAACTATCAACAGCCAAATTATGGAAAGAGCCCAAATGTCCATCAACTGACAAATGAATAAAGATGTGAGATATATATATATATATATATATATATATATATATACACACACACACACACACATACATACACATACACAATGGAATATTACTTGATAATCAAAAAGAATGAAAACTTGCCACTTGCAACAATACTGATGGAACTAGAATGTATTATGCTAAGAGAAATAAGTCAGAGAAAGATAAATATCATATGATTTCACTCATACATGGAATAGAAGAAACAAAAGAGATGAACATAAGGAAAGGGAAGGAAAAATAAGATAAAACAGAGAAGGAAACAAAAAAAATTAAGAGACTCTTAAATACAGATAACAAACAGGGTTTCTGGAGGAGAGGGTGTTGGGAGGATGGCTAAATGGGTGATGGGAATTAAGGAGGGTACTTGGGATGAGCACTAGGTGCTAATGTAAGTGAGGAATCACTAAATTCTACTCCTGCAACTATTATTACACTATATGTTAACTAACTTGGATGTAAATAAAAAATTTTTTAAAAAAAGAAGAAAAGGTAAGGCAAGTCTATGACACTTATGAGACACAATGAAACTAAACAATATTCTTGTTATGAGAATTCCTTAAGGAGAAAAACAAAATATATTTAAAGCAAATATTGCTGAAAAATTCCTGAACCTGGGAAGAAAAATGGACATCCAGACCTATGAGGCCCTCTAAATCCAAATAGGTTGAACTCAAATAAAGCTTCCCTAAGACATATTAATTAAATTGGAGAGAGAGAGAGAGAGAGAGAGAGAGAGAGAGAGAGAGAGTGAAAAGCAGAAAAAGTTACAAACATGGGCAGATTTATCAACAGAAACATTACAGACAGGAGAGAATGGGATGACATATTCAAAATAAAAGAAAATAATGACCAGTCAAGAATAGGAAACCCAGCAAAGCTGTCCTTTAAAAACAAAGGAGGGATTAAAAACTTCCATGACCTAACAAAAGCTGAGGGAATTCATTACCAATAGATATGCCTTACAAGAAACAGTAAAGACAGTTCTTTGAATGGAAGTTAAAGGATGCTAATTAACATCATAAAAACATTAAAAGTTAGCATAAAACTAATTGGTGATGGTAAATATATAGTCAAAGTTCAATTCTGAAATTTGGTAATGATGCTGCATAGTTCTTATAATTCTAGTTTAAAAGCTTTAAAAATGAATATAGTAAAAATAACTGTAACTAAAATAATCTGTTACTAGTTACATAATATAAAAATATGTAAATTATAACAGCAATAACTGAAAAAGTGAGAAAGAAAAGTAAAAGTGTTAAGTTTAGAAATTCTATTGAAGTTATCAGCTTAAAATAGAGCACACTGATATCAAGACATCAAACACAGAAGAGACCAGCATAAGAAAAAGGAACCATGAATCTACAAAACAACCAGAAAACCATGAACAAAATGGCAATGCTGAGTCCTTACCTATCACTAATTTTTTTTTTAAGTAATTTCTACACCCAATATTAGGCTCAAACTCACCACCCTGAGATGAAGAGTCACATGCTTTTCCATCTAAGCCAGCCAGGAACCCCTATCAATAATCACTTTAAATGTAAATGGATTAAATTCTCCAATCAAAAGACACCATATAGCCAAATGGATCTCTATGTCTTTGGGGCTAGATAGTGGCATATGGTGGCACCAGGTCCAGGAGTATATGGTGGCTCTTTGGCTCAGTCCATTGGAGTTCATGGTACTGACAACTGTGTAGTTTTTGGCAAGCACTGAAGGTGTTTCATAGTGACTTCAAGAGCTGTTGGGCTCTTAAGTGACATCTGCAAGACTGGTAGTTAGAAACCACCATAGGCAGTGTCAGAGCCAGTGGTGTGCACACACTTGACAATGGGGACCAGCTGTAGGAGTGTAGATAGTTGGAGAGGTCACTGACAGACATACTTTTAGTAATGGTGTTCAGGGTAGTAGCAAGGGCTGGGGCTAACGATGGGCTCACTGGAATCCATGAGGGTCTGTTTGTATGCTAGTACTGTATTAATTTGATTGTTATAGCTTTATAGTGTAGCTTTAAATCAGGAAGTGTTATGCCTCCTGCTTTGTTCTTCCTTGGGATTCCATTGGCTGTTTTGGAAATTTTAGGGGTTCTGATATAATTTTATGAGTTATTTTTCTACTTATGTAAAAAATTCCATTGGAATCTTTACAGAGATTGCATTGAATCTATAAATGTCTCTTGGTAGTACTGACATTTAAGAGTTTTCTTCAATTCTACATGGTGTATCTTTCCATTTATTTGCATCTTCTTTGATTTCTTACATCAATACCTTGTAGTTTTCAGAGTAGAGATCTTTCACCTTCTTGATTAAATTTATACCTAAGTATTTCATTGTTTTTATGCTATTGTAAATGGGATTGTTTTACTTATTTCTTTTTCAGAAAATTCATTACCCACAACTATATGGTCAATTAATCTTCAACAAAGCAGGAAAGACTATACAATGGGGGAAAAGACAGTCTCTTCAACAAATGGTGTTAGGAAAACTGGACAGCAACATGCAAAAGAATGGAACTGGACTACTTTCTTATAGCATACACAAAAATAAATTCAAAATGAATTAAAGAACTAAAGTGTGAAACTTTAGGTAATACTATGAAACCATAAAATCATACTTGAAACCAAGTATATTTACTTGAATACTTGAATATATTCTTGAAACCATAATACTTGAAACCATAAAAATCACAGAGGAGAACACAGGCTGCTTTGACATCAGCCATAGCAACGTCTTTCTAGATATGTCTCTTGAGGCAAGGGAAACAAAAGCAGTAATAAGCTATTGGGACTACATCAAAATAAAAAGCTTCGGTACAACAAAGGAAACAATCACCAAAATGAAAAGGCAACCTACTGAATGGGAGAAGATATTTGCAAATGATATTTTGGATAAAGGGTTAGTATCCAAAATATATAAAGAACTTATACAACTCAACACCCCCAAAATGAATATTCCAATTAAAAAATGGACAGGAGACATGAATAGACATTTTTTCCAAAGAAGACGTACAGATGACAAACACATGAAAAGATGCTCAACATCACTTGTCATCAGGGAAACAGAAATCAAAACTACAATATCATCTCACACCTGTCAGAATGGCTAAAATTAACAATACAAGAAACAACAGGCACTGGCAAGGCTGTGGAAAAGAGGAGCCCTCTTGCACTGTTGGTGGGGATGCAAACTGGTGAAGCCAATGTGGAAAACAGTATGGAGGTTTCTCAAAAAGTTAAAAATGGAGCTACCCTACGACCCAGCAATTGCAATACTAGGTATTTACCCAAAGAATACAAAAATACCAATTTAAAGGGATACACATACCCCAATATTTATACCAGCATTACTTACAATTGCCAAATTATGGAAAGAGACCAAGTGTCCATCAACTGATGAATGGATAAAGAAGACATGGTATATATATGTATGTGTGTGTGTATACATGTGTGTGTATACACACAGAAATATTATTTAGCTATAAAAAAGAATGAAATTTTGGCATTTGCAACAAATGAATGGATCTAGAGAGTATTATGCTAAGTAAAATAAGTCAATCAGAGAAAGGCAAATACCATAGGATTTCACTCATATGTGGAATTTAAGAAACAAAACAAATGAACAAAGGGGGGAAAAAAGAGATGGGGGGGCAAAGCAAGAAACAGACTCTTAACTATAGAGAACAAACTGATGGTTACCAAAGGAGAGGTGGGTGGGGTGATAGAGAAATAGGTGATAGGGATTAAGGAGTGTACTTGCTGTGATGAGTACCGGGTATTATATGGAAGTGTTGAATTACTATATTGTACACTTAAAACCAGTATTATACTGTATGTTAACTAACTGGGATTTATGTAAAAACTTAAAAAATTATTGTTAGTGTATTGAAATGCTACTGATTTTGGTCTATTAATTTTATATCCTGTATTTTACTGAAATTATTGATGAGCTCTAACAGATCCAACAAAGAATGTATAATAATTGTTCTACAGATGCTCAGGGAGCTACAAGAGAACACAGATGTAAAAAAAAATTAACATCAGAAAAACAAGAACAAAATACAAAATTCAACATATTCAACATAAAAACAGAACCAAACAGGAATTCTGTGGCTGAGGAATACAATGACTGGAATGAAGAACTGAATAGGGAGTTTCAAGAGCATACTTGAACAAGCAGAGGGATCAGTGATCTAGAAGACAGATCAATTGAAATTATACAAACAAAAGAAGAAAAAAGAATGAATAAGAATGAAGAAAGCCTTGGAAGTTATGAGACACCATCAAAAGAAATAATGTGCATTACTGGAGTCCCAGAAGAGAAGGTGAAAGGAGTAGAAAACTTATTTCAAAAAATAATGGCTGAGAACATCCCAAATATAGGGAAAGATTTGGTCATCCAAGTTCACAAAGAAATAGGTCACCTCAAAATGTCAATCCAAAATGTTCTTTTCCAAGACATAGAGTAATAAAACTGTCTAAAAACAAACCACCACCACCACCACGAGAATTTTTACAGCAGCAGGAGAAAAAAAAATTATCTCATACAAGGGAATTCCCCCATATAGCTATCAGTGGATATCTCAGCAGAGACCTTACAACCAGGGGACAATAGGATGATATATTCATACTGCTAAAAGAAAGAAACCACCAGTCAAGAATTCTTTACCCAGCAAAGTTGTCCTTCAGAGTTGAAGGCAAAAACACTTTTCTTAATAAAATCAGAGAGAATTGATCACTACTAAACCTGCCTTACCAGAAATGCTGAAAGTTTCTCAAGCTGAAACAAAAGGACACTAATTATTAACATGAAAACATATGAAAATATACAACACACTGGGGTAAAAATAAACATAAGGACAGATTCAAAATACTTTAATACTATAATATGTACTAATTAACTCTAGAATAAAGATTTAAAAACAAAGGTATTAAAAATAACTATAGCTTAAACAATTTAATGAATACACAATAAGCAAATGTAAATAGTGATATCAGAAATGTGAAGGAGGAGCTTTTGAGGGACAGTGGCAGAGTAGGTGCATATTTAGGTTGCGGAGCTACATGACCTGGCAGGAGTTCTGGGCAGGGTCTGTTCACCCTCCTTTTCTAGTTGGGGTTTGGTGTGTAGTCCCAGTCTCCCTAATGTACAGAGGCAGAGGGAAAAGTCTCCAGCCTCCTTGCTGTCACGCCTTTGTTGCCTGGGGCTTCCAGCCTATGGGTTCTATCCTCAAGTGCTGGAGCACAGCAAAAAAAGGGGGGGGGGGTTTGGGGGGGAACAAAAGGATAGACTATTTGTATATGACCAAATATTCACAGAAAATAGACTATTAGATCTATAAGATGTGTTATGTAAACTTCATAGTAACCACAAAACAAAAATCTATAATATATACACGAAAGATAAAGGAAAGGAAATCAAAGAATACTATGGAAAAACATCAACTTACAAAAGGAAGTCAGCAAGAAATGAAGAAGAAAATGGAACTACCAAATAGCCAGAAAACAAGAAGATGGAATTAGCAAGTCCTTACTTATCAATAATTACTCTAAATGTTGATGGACTGAAAATAAATACATGTTGATGAATTCTACAATCAAAAGCCATGGAATGGCTAGATGGATTAAAAAGAAACAAGACCCAACTATATGCTGCTTAAAAAGACTCACCTCAACTCTAAGGATATATACAGGTTCAAAATGAAAAGATGATAAAAGATATTCCATACAAGTGGAAACCAAAGGAGAGCAGGGGGAAAGTAAACTTTAAGCCAAAAACAGCCACAAGAGACAAAGATTGTCATTATATAATTAAGGGAGTAAATTCATCAAGAAGACATAACATTCTATACACCCAACATCAATGTAAATATATATGCACCCAACATCAAAGTACCTAAATATATTAAGCAAATACTATCAGATCTGAAGGAGAAACAGACAAAAATACAGTAATAGTAGGGGACTTCCATACATCACTTTCAACAATGGATAGATAATCCAGACAGAAAACCAACAAGGAAAACATTAAACTTGAACCATACTATAGACCAAAGGGATCCAACAAACAAGATGCAGAACATTTCATCCAACAGCAGCAGAATATACATTATTCTCAAAAGCACACTGAATACTCCCTAAGATCACAAATAGGTCTTATCAAATTTAAGAAAATTAAAATCAGTCCAAGTATCTTTTCCAACAACAACCGTATAAAAGTAGAAATCAGTTAACAGGGAGAAAGCTGGAAATTCACAAATATGTAGAGATTAAACATGCTCCTGAACAACAAATGGGTCAAAGAAGAAATCAAAAGGGAAATAAGTAAGTTTCTTGAAAAAGTGAAAATGAAAGCACAACATATCAAACCTATGGGGTGCTGTAAAATAGTTGCAAGAGGAAGTTTATAACAATAAACACCTACATTAAGAAACAAGAAAGATCTCAAACAACTTCACTTTACATTTTAAGGAACTGGGTGGGGGGGAGAACAAACTGAACCCAAAGTTGGAAGGAAATAAGTATCAGAATAGAAAAAAATTAGAGACTAAAACACAATGAAAAAGATCAATGAAACTAAGCTGGTTTTTGAAAACATAAACAAAATAGAGAAACGTTTAGCTAGACTTACCAAGAAAGAGGACTCAAATAAATAAAATTAGAAATTCAATAGGAGACATTATGATTTCACAGAAGTACAAAAGATAAGAGACTACGATGAACAATTATGCACCTACAAATCGGACAATCTAGAAGAAATGGATAAATTTCTAGAAATATTCAATTTACCAATTTACCAAGGCTGAATATGAAGAAATAGAAAATCTGAACAATCCAGTTACTGCATCAGTAAAAACCTCTGAACAAAGAAAATTCCAGAACCATATGGCTTTAAAACATCTAAAGAAGAATTAATACCAACCCTTTCCAAACTCTTCCAAAAAGATGAAGAGGGAACATTTCCAAAGTCATTTTACAAGGCCAGGATTACCCAAACCACAGGACACTACAAGAAAATTACAGGCCAATCTTGTGGTCATGAGATCGAGCTCCACATTGGGCTCTGCACTGAGCATGGAGCATGCTTGGGATTCTCTCTTTCCCTTTCTCTCTGCCCCTCCCCCACTTGCACTCTCTTTCAAAATAAATATTAAAGAAATTTAACTGAAAATGAATCAACAAACTAAATAGAAGAGCTAAAACCACAAAGTACTTGGAAGAAAACATAGGGGTAAATCTTTATGACCTTGGATTTGGCAATGGATTTATAAATAAGACACCATAGCACAACCAACAAAAAATAATCTAAACATCAAAATTAAAAACCTTTAGACAAATACCACATGATTACACTTACATGTGGAATCTAAAGCCAAACAAATTAACAAACAAAATACTCTTTAATACAGAGAACTGGTTGTTGCCAGAGGAGAGGTGGGTGAATGGAAGGGCAGAACAGATAAAGGGGAGAGATTAAGAGGTAAAAATCACCAGTTATAAAATAAGTCATGGAGATAAAAAGTACAGCATAGAGAATTTAGTTAATAATACTGCAATAACGTATGGTGAGAAACAGTGACTACACTTATCGTGGTGAGCACTGAATAATGTAGAGAACTGTCAAATCAATGTTGTAAATCTGAAACTAACATGACATTGCATCTTAATATTTCAATAAAAATTAAATAGGCATTTCATGAAAAAAATTAAAACATGTGCATCAAGGATGCTATCAAGAAAGTAAAAAGACAATCTACAGGATGGGAGGAAATATTTGCCGATCACCTGAGACGAGTTTAATATGCAGAAGATATAAAGAACTTCTATAACAAAAAGACAACCCAATTTAAAATGTGCAAAGGAGTTGAATAGACATTTCTCCAAAGATATGAAAATGGTCAATATGCACATGAAGATCTTCAGCATCATCAGTCGTTAGGCAAATGCAAATCAAAACTACAACGAGATACTACTACTAGGATAGCTGTAATAATAAAACAAAAAACAAGTGTTGGCAAGGATGTGGAGAAATTGCTGAATTGTGTACATTGCTGACGGGAATGTAAACTGGTGCAGTCAGTTACCACTATGGAAAATAGTTTGGCAGTTCCTAAAAAAGCTAAATATAAAATTACCATATGATCCAACAATTCTACCCCTAGGTTTATAACCAAAGAACTGAAAGAGGGACTACAACATAAACTTGGATGTCAATGTTCTGTAATGGCATTTTCACAATAGCCAAAAGATGGAACCAAAGGATCTATCAACAAATGAATGGATAAATGAAAATGTAATATACACATAAAATGGAGTACTATTCACCCATAAAAAGTAATAAAGTTCTGCTATATGATACAACATGGATAAGCCTTGAAAAAGTTGTGCCAAGTGAAAAAAAAGGACAAATATTATGTGATTCCACTCATATGAAATATCTAGAAGAAGCAAATTTGGAGACAGAAAGTAGATTAAGGCTTGCTAAGGGCTAGGGAAGGGAAGCTATTGCCTAATAGAGCTTTAATTTGGGGTGATGAAAGTTTTATAATGATCACCACTGTGAATGTAATGCCCCTAAACTGTACACTTAAAAATGGTTAAATAGGGGCACCTGTGTGGCTCAGTTGGTTAAGCTTCTGACTCTTCAGCTCTTGTCATGATCTCACAGTTATGAGATCAAGCCCCCTGTCAGGCTCTGTAGTTAGCAGTGCAGGGCCTGCTTGGTATTCTCTCTCTTTCTCTGCCTCTCCCCCACTCTCTCTCAAATAAAAATAAACTTAAAAAAAGTTAAAATGGGAAATTTTGTTATGCATATTTTACCACAATTTCTTATAACATACCAAAGGTGTACTTCGGGTGAATTGTATGGTATGTGAATTTTATCTCAAAATATATTTTAAAATTATCATGACCTGTGCATCCCTATTGAAAGTGTTTTCATTTCCCAGGTTGAAGACCACTGCCATAGCACACACTGTCACTAAAGAGATACACAGAACACTCAGATTAGAGATGCAGCATCATATAGCTACCATTTTGTAAAGCATATTGGAGGGCAACAATTCTGGCTGTTACTCAAGAGATTACAACGTATGAGTATCCTAACATATAAAACAAACACTCTAGAATGGTAAAGCATGAGTTTGTTATATAATAGAGACTATACACTGGACCAGAATAAGTCTTTTTATTAGTCAGAAATTACTATTTTCTTGAAGAAAAATTGGAAATTGGTTCCTGAATCTATTATCCTTTAGCTATATTTATCCATGCATATGTAGTATTTCATATTTATGGAGGGAGTCCAGTTAACCCAACAAAACATTATCTTCATAGAGTTCAAAGTAAAGAACTCTCTGAGACACAGGAAGAACTCTAAGACATATTGCAGGTAGTCACACACACACACACACACACACACACACACACACACACATTGAAGATACACCTGCCTCTCCCACTGAATGTTAACTTTAAATCCTGGAAAGAATGCATGGAGCATATCCTGAAGACTCTGAAATATAAATGCTAATAGCAGACAAATTAAGAAAGCAGACCCAAATTCTAAATTCCACTGAACTGGCAAAGCCTTTATAATCCTCTAGTTACTGCCTAGCCTGGAGCTAAAGGCAGCCTGAATGTGAACTTCCATGGAAGTACGCACCAAATGCACACAAAAGAAGCCAACAGAAGCCCTCCCTTTCTTATCTGAAGAGTGGGAAACTCCTAAAGGTCAGGGAGGGTGGGTCATGTCTTTTTTCCCCCCTTGTTTCCTCCCTTCTTCACCACTCCAGGTCCCAGATGATATATACCACAGCAACGACATCTGGTAAGGCACTTAAATCTCAGAGCATTTATAGTAAATGGGATCCCTTCTCTTGGACCAAGAGTTATGATCCCAAGACTGTGGATAAATCCCCATTGTTTTTCTTCCCCTTCCTGTTACCTTTTCACCACAGATGCAGTCCCAGGAAGTGTACAGCAGAAGGAAGAAACTAAAGCTTCAGCTTTTTAGATGAAAGATTGGGAAGGGAGGCTCTAATGAGCCAGACAATGTCAAGACTATAAAAAGTAGGAAAATGAAGAGTGTGATCCCAGAGTTGTGTGATTTATTGGGCTTACCTCTGAGCTGTGCATGTAATGGATCTGATCCTGAATAACACAGTGTAAGTTTTGAGAAGAGAGCCACAGGGTAGAACTAGGTCTGACTGGCTAGAGTAGTACACACGCAGAACTGCTCTAAATAGTACTGCAATCACTTAGAAACTAACAGATACTGGAACCACAGGTCACAGAGGCACATCAAAATGTGCAGCCTGAACCACTTAGCTGATATTGTTCAACTCAACAATCAACAAACCAATTTGGACAGGACACAAATTTTAGAATAACCAGAGAAAAGATGTTAAGGCAGCTATTATAATCATATGCTAAAGGTGATCTTTTTTTTTTCTTTTGGGAAGAGAGTGCGCGTGCACCAGTGCATAGAGGGATAGAATCTTAAGCAGGCTCCACAACTCGGGGCTCAATCTCATGACCCCGAGATCACGAATTGAGCCAAAATCAAGACTCAGTCACTCAACTGACTGAGCCACCCAAGCGCCCCAAAGTGAACATTTTTGAAAGAAATGAAAAGACAGAAAGTTTCAGAAAAGGAACATAAAATATAAAGAAAAGCCAAGTGGTAACTACAGAAATAAAAAAATATAGAGCTGAAAATTAGAAATTCACTGGATGAACTGAGCAGACTGGAGACAAAAGGGGAATAGTAAATTTGAGATAGATCAACAGAAACTATCCAATCCAAACAGAGCAGTTGTTACAGGAACTGGTCTGGATCACCCAGCAGAAGAACCAGGTGGCACTCAGAGATCCTGGAAGGCAGGTTTATTTTACACTAGTGGGCTCAGAGATCACTCTCCAGAGTTCTGAGCCCGGAGCATAAGCAGAGGGAACAATTTACAGCCCGTTACTTCTGTATTCCTCCTTAGTAATAATTTGGAGCGTGATAAGGCGGGGTTGGAAGAAGAACCTGGAAGGGGAAGTCTTTGATTAGGGACAGGAATTTCCTTATCAGTCCTGTTGGCCATCTTATAACAGAGTTTTCCCTATCACAGTAAAAAAAGAAAAAATAAATGAAGAGAGCCCTGGGATCTGTGAGACAATACCAAAAAGTCTAATATCACTGGAGTCACAGTCAGAGAGGAGAACGGAGGTAGAATAGCAAAAATATCTGAATAGCTAAAAGTTTAATGTATTTGATGAAAGATATGTACTTATACATTCAAGAAGCTCAGAAAACCCCAAACAGAAAAAGCCACACCCAGACATATCATAATCAAACTGATAAAAAGGACAGAGTCCTGAAAGCAGTCCAAAAATAATGCTTTATAAGGATGAAAAATTATTTGAATGGTTACTATTTCTCATCATAAGTCATGGAGGCCAGAAGGAAGTGAGGGAGTTTTTAATGTGCTGTAAGAACTGTCAGCCTAGGGGCGCCTGGGAAGCTCAGTTGGTTAAGTGTCCAACTCTGGCTCAGGTCATGAGGTTTTGGGAGTTTGAGCCCCGTGTTGGGCTCTGTGCTGACAGCTCAGAGCCTGGAGCCTGCTTTGGATTCTGTGTCTCCCTCTCTCTCTGCTCCTCCCCCACTCATTCCTGTCTCTCTCTCAAATATAAAAATAAACATTAAAAAAAAAAGGACAGTGATAATTAAAAATTATCAAAATCAATGTGACCCACTATATTAACATTCTGAAGGAAAAAATAATTTTCCTCAAGGAAAAACCCTAAGTTTATATGGAAAAACCATGTGACAAAATTCAACAAATGTTCATAATAAGCAATAAGAAGGGAATTTCCTCAATTTAATAAGGGACATTCTACAACACAAAACCTATAGCAAACACCATACTTAATGGTCTAAGACCATTATGTTTTCCCCAAGACTGGAATCAAGGCAAGTACCTTCCTTTCTGACCATTCATTTTCAACACTGTATTGAGGTCCTCGCCAGTGTAATAAGGCAAAGAAATAAAAAGCACATTGATAAAATGTTAAGGGGGAGGGGAGTGACACCCTTAACAATAAGAGGATAAAAGACTCTTTATAATACAAAGGAAAATTTTTGACTGTGATAAAAAGAATTATTCCAGTCCAGCCCAGAGCCTGAAAATTTTTGACTGTGATAAAAATAATTATTCCAGTCCAGCCCAGAGCCCATTATGTGTCTCATACTTTTCATTCCAGAGAGTTTGCATTGTATGATACTCATTATTATTATTATAGTTGTAATCCTTGAGCAATGAACACTACTAATAAACTAAGTGGATTAAAATAGCACATAAAAGGGGTGCCTGGGTGGCTCAGCAGTTTAAGTGTCTGACTCTTGATTTCAGTTCATGTCTGATCTGCCCTGGCAATGTGGAACCTGCTTGGGATTCTCTCTCTCCCTCTCTCTCTCTACCCGTCCCCTGCTTGTCCTCCTCTAAACAAACAAACAAATAAATAATAAAACATTAAAAAAACCAGCACAAAAGAATGACTAGAAAAAGTAAAATAACCATATGTGTATACATGTATATATAGATACATATACCCAAATGTAAAAACAAGTCTTAGAAAAACAGGAATCAAAGATGAAAAAAAAAGGCTACATTTTTTGCACAAAAAATTTAAAAATTCTATCTACAGCTTATTTTTGTATGCAGAATCAAACAAATTTGATTAACACTTTCATATGAAGTATGTGAGAGAACTTAATTTCTCCAAATTTAAAGGATAAACATATGCATGTTGAATGTAAAAATTATCAAAAAAAAGTAAAAAGTAAAAAGTATTACTAAGACATTTTTACAGTCAGAATTAGAGAATCAAATTCAATTACCATAGTTTAGAAAGTCAAACACTTTTCAATTTAATTCTTATCTCAGAAAAAACACCTACATATTACTCTTAGCAAACACCACAGATGTCATGTCATACTGACCATTATTTTTAAAGTATTTTTGAAGTTTCAAAAAGTATGAATTTACTCTGGCTAAATTTTTAAGTCATTTGTAATTTTAAATTTTATGTCAGCATGATATAAATTGTGTCAAGCTGTTTGATCATTTCCACCGACTGCTACAGAAGAAATAATTTGCAGTATATCCTTAAATAACTTACATTAAGTATAACCTAAGGCTTCTCTGCCCATAAAAACGTAAGAAGATATTGTTTAAAAAAAAAAAACACCAAAATTAAATCTCAAAAATTTAAGTGTTCCCCACTCCCCCCAAACACTTTGGAATGCAATGGGATTGCGTGGGGGAGGTAAACATACAAATTTGTGTAGCCTAACAACTCCCAAATACCTTGTATTTAATTTTGTTTACATTTAAGAATGAATGTGTCTTCAACAGGCCTAATTATTGAACCATTTTAGGGCATTCTGAATAATTGTATCACCTACAGATATTAGAGCAAAACAAATTTTGGATTATATAATTAAATCACTATAATTATGCTCTTAGGCTCCTATCTGCTGGTAAGAAAGCCTTCTTAAACATCAAAATCAAGTAATATATTCTGAGGCCATTACAACATTTTTAGACAAATTCAGCTTTATAATGAGATAGGTTATAAACATATCAGAGAATACAATTTTTAGAGAAATTTCTCAAATAGGTTACATCCCAAGTAGGGGAAGCTTAATTTGCCCCTCTGCCAAAGAACTTTTTAAATAAGCCAATGGTTTAACCTTATGAGCATCTGAAATAAATTATTTCTTTACATGGCAAGTTCCAGCCTAGTCACAAGGCTCCACCCTTATTGTATACATGACTATTTTAACATGACTCTCCTTTAAGGTCTTCAGCTTTAAATGGATAGACTCTGACACTGATAATTCTTTAAAGAGATGCCTACTCCATAAGCTTTTCTCCCTTTTTCTGAAGACATATATATATTCACAAGCAATTTTAGATACTAATTTTTATTTTTTGTCAAATTAAAAATAGTTTTCTTATATTTCAAAGATAAAATCACATTAGCATGCTTGGGAATAAACTTTATTACTAGGGCTTTAAAATGCATACAAGATAATTGTAGTAGTACCTGCAGGTAAATAGGGGGATTGAGGTTAAAGGAATTCTTAGAAAATTCTTAGAATAATTCTGCATCCTACCTAGAGTACCTCTTAAGCTCCCTCTGCTGGCTACCATTTAAATAAAATGGGAAAAATGAGAATCTTTTTTTCTTTTGGGAAGTGATGGGAGATGCAGGATGAGGCTGCCAATGTTACTATTGAAACCAAAAGGGAAATTCTCTTAAGGTTAAATCTAGCTGGTGACTAACTTCACTAATAAGGCTTTTGGACTTCCAAACAGATTTGGCCACTGGGGTGGGAGAGGGAGGTATCTGAAATAAGGGAAGTTACAGTCAAGTTTGAATGTTAAATAGATATGCAAAAATGCAAAAGCATTTAGTATAAAATAAATCAACTGTCAACAGTTATCATTTATGACTAGAAAAATTAAGAATTTAAATATAGTTCACAACTTCATAGAGCACAAACTTATACCACACTATTAATCTATTAGTTTCAATATTAAGGTTTATTTTTTTTCCAGAGTCAGGTTAAGTAACAATTTAAATAATTATCAGGATGTATAAATGAACATCCATTCAGATAAACATTACTGCTTAAAAGCGGCTATCTAAGAAATATTTTGTATGTAATAAATATATTTTATGTTTAGGTTAACAGGCACCATCTTGAGAGCAGAAAAGGTTTGTTTTAAACCAATAAATAAATTACATTCAAGAAAACAAGATGTTTATATCTGAAGTATGATATATCCTTAAATGTTTTTCTTCATATAGCACCCAAACTTCCCAAATGTCTAGAAAGTATCTCCCAAAATATAACTCATACCTTAAGTCATAAAAATAAAGGCCAAGAAAGAAATCAATTTAAGACAAAATTTACAGTTTATATTCTTAATTCCCCATTCAATAAAATACCAATTGCCAATTTATTAAAAGTAAATGAACTGTATATATGCAATCTATTAGTGCTGAAAATCTGAAATATATATTTTTAAAAGTCACTCTTTTTCCAAGTACTTAATTAAAATATTGCATCTCTGGTGGCAAACCTGAAAACTAACAAGCATTTTATTTCCCTAGTTTTCATTCTTCCACTCCCACCTCTATCTACCTCTCTTATCCTTTAACAGCCATCCACTGTTTTTTGTTTGTTTTTGTTTTTGGTAAATATACTTACTTATATCCCAAATACAAAACACTGACAATACTCCTTGGTAAACAAGGAAATCCCAGAACAGTCCAAGCCTACAGCTTTGCTCCCAAAGTGTGGCACAGGCTAAATGACAGGGGGAAAAAAAAAAACAATCAATGGCCCTTATTGATGCAGTCAGAATGCTCCTGAGAGTCCACAGCTGTTTGAGAATTTGCTGATGTAATCCTGAAGAAAGTTTCAACACTCAACACATTGTGCAGACAAATATCAGAGAATAAGTCTTTGATTGATAATTTTTCTATTTATTTCTGCCAAGGCGACTGAAAACACGAAAGCCTTTTCATCAGAGAGGTTAGCATAGATGTCAATTTCCTTTTCCTGTTTCTCTGTTAAAAGAAAAAGAGAAAGCTTAATATAAAGGCAGTAAACGCAGTCATTAAAAAAAGTACTTAAAGCTTTCAAGTATTTCTTAGGTGATAATAAACATTATATATAATACTAACAATGTATATTAAATGTTACATTATCATGCTACTAAACTCAAAATTTTTAGAAATTACACAAAGGAGTTACTGAAATGCCATGAACTAAATGGAAACTGCATATATTTCTATACACACTGTTTATATATCTACATCATTTCTGTAAAAATCTCAAGTATTTCTTTCTCTTCACTAGAATGAGTGCTCACTGTCCTAAACAAAATAAATTTTCTCATCCTAAAGATGTTCCCTTTCTGAACACCAACAGTACCTTTATGGATGTATTAACTTCTTCACCTTAGCCCTGCTATAGAAAAAAATAACCAACATTTAATTCTAATTTCCCCCTCCTGATTACAAATGTAATCCATGTTCATGGGAGAAAATTAAAAAGTACAGATAAACAAAAAATAAAATAAAAACCACCTATATATTATCTCACAAGCCAGCTAAAATCACAGTTAAGCTCTTTGTGCACATTCTGTCAAATTCTTTTTTTGGGGTCTTCTAAGATTCTACTTTTGTTTGTTATCTTTGTTTGTTTGTTTGTTTTGGCTTAGAGTCAAATCACTTTTATAAAACCTATCACAAAAAACAGAAGTCCTCCTCCCCACATGCACATTTCCCACTCTCCAAATGCAACTATTTTTTTTCAGTTGTTTCTTTTTGTTTTTACCTCTCTAAGCAACATTTTTACATGATGCTACTTCTTGGTTTTTAGGCATTATTAATTGACCTTCCACCATGGAAAGTTAGAATTCATTCAGTTGTATCACAATATTGGTGAAACCAATATTCAAGTTTACATTATTCTAACTATGTAAATGATTTCACTTTTCCTGCATTGTTTTTTCCCTGAGATTCTCTTTTTCCATCTGCTTAATTTTCATTACTAATTGAACTCAAACTCAAGTTGTAGATCTTTCAGAATGTTTACACATATTAGGCATTACATCAATTTTATCTTCTTGAAGAAGTCTAAGTTTCCTGCTCTAATCTGAAATGGTTGCTTTCAAGACCTGCTACACAATTAATTATCATTGAGATCTCTCTTCAACATCATTCTGGATATAACCATCTTTCTTTTGAGTTGGACTCTGTGCCTGGATGCCAGAACACTTGCTTGGTTTACTTCTTCCTTTTGATGCCATGTATCTTGCAGTAGCTTCCTGAGAAAGGGAGTACAGGCAACAAAATTTTTGAGAGGCTGAATGTTAGAAATTGTCTTTAGTCTACCTTCATGCTAATTCATAGTGTGGGTGACTAAAAAGTCATAGATTCCCTCTTAGTAGGTCTTCTAACTAATGGTGTTACTATTTTGTTTTTAAAAAGCCAGTACCTTTTTTTACAGTTATTTAAAAAATTATTGCTAAATATACATACAATGAAATACAGAGATCTTGAGTGTACAATTGTATGAGTTCTAACAAAATATACACCGACATAGCCCACACCCACAATCAAGATACAGTAAATTCCTCATGCTCCTTTCCAGTCAATGCTTCCCCACCTCATCAGCAACTGCTGTTCTATCACCAGAGAGTCATTTGCCTGTTCTTGAACTTACATATGGCATTATACAGCATGAACTGTTTTCTGTCTAGCTTCTCTCATTCAACACAGTTTTAAAATTCACTGATGCTGTTCACAAATGAGGAGTTTGTTCCTTGTTGGGTAGTATTCCATTATATTAATTCCAAATACCATTTTGATTTCCTCTTCTTCCACTGAGCACCTGAAGGGGTTTTCCTTTCACCAAAGAGCTAGGATTTATGATAGTATGTTTCAGCATGATCTCTTTTAACCATCCACTGGTATGGGAATTTGGTGGGCCATTTCAATGCAGAAACTCAATGTCCTTTAGGTGGAAAAATTTCTTGAATTATTTCATCGATGACTTCATTCTCCTCCATCTTCTATGTTCTTTTTTGGAACATCAATTATTTGTTGATGCTGACCTCAAACTGGCCCTCTAAATTTCTTATCTTTCCCCTTCTATTTTTTCATCTCTTTTTCTACTGCTCTATGTTCTAGTGCAATCCTTTAATTCTGTCAATAAACATGTTAAAGTTTTCCATCTGCAAACCTTCATACACATATTTTTTTAGATTCATATTTTAAAGTTCATTTTCACCTGCTTTTCCATTTAAATATCATCTTGTTCTTGTTTCATGACTACAATATCTCCTCTTGCTAAGAACATTACTGATAGTTTTAATCTTTGTTTTTTGTGCAAAAACTTATTTTATCCAAACTATTGTTTTTTCCTGTTGATTTGGTCTTAGCCTTTCATATAGATGCTTTTTTCTTCTATAGATCTGGGTAATTCTTTTTTTTTTTTTTAAGTTTATTTATTTAAAGAGAGTGAACATGTGCGCACACAAGCTGGGGAGAAGCAGAGAGAGAGGGAGAGAAAGAATCCCAAGCAGGCTCCCTGCTGTCAGCACAGAGCCTGTCCCAGGAATCAATCTCATAAACCCTGAGATCATGACCTGCACCAAAATCAAGAGTCAGACGCTTAACCGACTGAGCTACCCAGGTGCCCAAACCTGGGTAATTCTTGATAATATGCTCTTATTTAGGAGTGGGATCCAAAAAGCTGATTAGCTCATATACACTGTGGAGCCTGTGATCACCAATTTAGGATGATCTGACTAGGCCATTTCTTTGTGAAATCCCTAATGAAAGTACCTTTATTTTAGGCCTTTTTCTCTTGGGTTTTTCACATTTCCTAGAGAAGATACTACTAATCTCTTCTTTACCTGGAAGATAAAAGACTGAGTACAGAACTCTGTATTTACCATCTCCAATTCTCACATAATCTTCCTGATCTTAATACAGTACCCTGCCCTCAATGACACCTGCCGTTCCCTAAATCAGAGACTCTGTTTTGTCTTACCTTTTTCAAAGGATAAATTTGGAAGGAGGGTAAAATGATCTAAACAGCCCTAGCAGGCCATTAAAAAAGACTTCCAAGCAATCTCGTTTTTAGCCTCACCTTCACTTCTACACTTCCAGACCTAACTGATACACAAATTCCTGGCCTTAAGGCAGTTGTATAATAAAAATCAGTTTCTTTCTTAGTTTTCCCCAAAGGAGCTTACAATTTAGGTTTCATGGGTCTACTAAAGCAGTTATCACTTTCCAGAATTCTGCTGCTTTTCCCATTGTCCTTGTGGTATTTGGTCCTTTAAAAAAAAAAAAAGTACCTTTACTATAATACTACTAGTATTTGAAGATGGTGGAGAGCTAGGTGTGGTTATTCAATCTACCAACTTTAACTTGAACTCTACATTAATCTTTTATGTTCATTATAAGATATTCAGAATTGCCCATTATATTTTAATAAAAATGTTACTTAACATTACTAATATTCAAAATAATCATACTCCCCTCATAAAATAAAAACTTATCTTAAACCAATAAAAAATTTTTAGGTTTAATGGTTTGTTTTTATGATTGTAAAAAATATGTTGTTATCTAGATTTCTAACAAGCTTTCCTTTTCCACTTTCTTCTTCCTATTTTTTCAAAATACAGAAAACACAGTCAATTAAAAATGTGTTTTTAGACACACTGTCAGGTTTTCCTTATTAAAGGTAAAGCTTGGTTCAAGATTTTCAAGCACCCTATGAGCACGTAATCAATAAAAACTGAATTAGATAGCTGCTTAACACTGAGAAGCATATGAAAGAAGTCTATTCTAAAATACACAGGTATTTCAAAAGTTTGTATTTCTTATCCCTATTACATTTAGGGAACATGGTCTGCCTCAAGGGTTGGTAAAATACAGCCCAAGGTCAAATCTGGCCTGCCACCTGTTTTTATAAAGTCTTACTGGAACAGAGCCATGCCCGTTCATTTACATATTGTCTATGGCTGCTTTCCAGCTACAATGACAGGGCAGAGCAGCTGCAACAGAAGACTGTATAGCCCACAAAGCCTAAAATATTTATTATCTGGCTCTTTACAAAGTTTGCTGACCTCCTCCCCCCCTCACCTCCCTGGCCTACATTCAAAGAATCCAGTTTATTCTACAAAAACTGCTTTGAGCATCTTCCTGTTTGTATTAAAAATAAATCAAAAGCATATCTTACTCTTTACTCTAGAAATAGCTCAAAGTTTTTCCACCATAAGCTGAAAACATCTGAAAAAAGAATTTGTAGCTAAATTCTTTTCTCAAGTTAACATGAAATAAAAGTTCAGACCTGTACATACAGAGTCCTAACACAACTGTCTATAGACTGCATTTCCCCAACTAAAAGAACGTCATTATCTCTTTTCTCATCTCCTCTCACCACCAAAAGCATTCCTTCTCCATTCTTTGGGTTATAGTCCCTTTACTTCAACTGAAAAGAATGTTCTGTGTTCTGGGTCAAGCAGTATTTCCCTTTTTTTTCCCCTGTTGACTTTTCTTTATCTAATTTTCTTTCTGCAACAGTTTTTAGCACAGATTTTCTGATCACCCCATTAAAACACATTCACATTTTTAAATATATAACTCAAACTCTCTGGAAGAGCAGCTTAAGAAAAGGAAAGAGAAAATGGAGTAAAATTACCCACGGAATTAAGGAGTATTTAAGTATACTTCAAAGAATACAAATATGATATAAACCTTATTCCTTTAGCCATACAATGCTAAGAAACCATTAACTTTGCAAAAGTTAAGGACAACTATACCAGTGAATTTATTTTCCCTAACAGTGGTAACTTTATTGAAATAAAAGCATACAGAGGGGCTCCTGGGTGACTCAGTCAGTTAAGCATCCGATATCAGCTCAGGTCATGATTTCATGGTCGGGCTGGGTGCTGGCAATGCAGGGCCTGCTGGGGATTCTGTCTCTTCCTCTCTCTGCCCCTCCCCCACTCACACTGTCTCTCAAAATAAATAAACTTTTAAAAAAAAGCATACAAAGCAGAGAGAAATAGTAAACAGGTAAAAAAAAAAAAAGGTCAAATGTCTAAAATAAGAGAAATTTATGCTTATGCTTGAATAACTAAAACTGAATGCCTGAAAAAGCAAAGTATAACTCACCAACAAGAAATTATTAATGCATTTCACTGAAGATGAAATTATTTTGAAAGAGGTTTTTTAAGTAATTAAAGAGAGAAACTATCCCTTTTACTATTAATTACAGGTTTGACAGTCTCAATTTCAAAAGATATTCATAGCCATATGGGGGTTCATCATCTAGACTCCCTACTCTTGTGTCATCTTCAAAATTTTCCATGATAAAAAGTTTTTAGAAGATGTATGAAAAGAGAAGATGAAGTTTTAGTTAATCGTAAAAACAAGTTACTGGTAGATATACTACTTATCAGAAGAAAGGAGAGATATGTAAGTAGAAATATAAATACATTTTGGACCATGAAGAATTTACCTAACTACCCAAAGCTGCCTGTAGGGAGGACACAATGAGTAATTTAAAAATTCATACTGAAGAATACTTTCAACAGCATATTTTTAAAACTTGTAGTATAACAGTTTGAAGTAAGTCTAATAGAACTCAGATTTATCTTTAAAAACAAGTAAAAAACATCCATTGTAACAGGCTTCTCTGGGTGTCACATATAAATCACTATCTCTGAACTCTACTATCATCAGTTTTTAAAAAAAAATTTTAATGTTTATTTATTTTTGAGAGAGAGAGAGATAGAGTGTGAGCAAGGAAGGGGCAGAGAGAGAGAGACACACACAGAATCCGAAACAGGCTCCAGGCTCTGAGCTGTCAGTACAGAGCCTAATGCAGGGCTCGAACTTACAAACTGTGAGATCATGACCTGAACTGAAGTTGGACCGTTAATGGATTGAGTCACCCAGGCGCCCCTCTACTATCATCAGTTTAGAGCAAGGTGAATTTTACCTAATTTAAGCCTTTAGCTTTTAAGTAAAAATTAAATTCTGTGATTTTTTAAAAAACAAGCATCTACCCTGGAGGAAATGTTTTCAAACTAAAATATGAGTTGTGGAGCACCTGAATGGCTTAGTCGGTTAAATATCCGACCCTTGATTTCAACTCAGGTCATGATCTTACGGCTCATGAGATCAAGCCCTACGTCAGGCTCTGTCCAGCACGGAGCCTGCTTGGGATTCTCGTTCTCCCTCTCTCTCTGCCCCTTCCCCACTCATGCTCTTTCTCAAAATAAATAAATAAATTAAATAAATAAATAAATACATAAATAAACTTCTAAAAATTTAAAAAATAAAATATGAGTTGTGGTTTTAAGTCCAGGAGCTCAATGCCTACCAAACACTTTCTTTACTACTATCTAATTAAAGATCTCAAAAAATTTAATACTTGAAAAAGAAAAACTGCTTGGATTTATTCATACCTCTTTCTTCCTCATGTTTTTTGGCAGATGCAGTTTTAGGTCTTCCTCTTCCTCGTCTGATATGATCTGAATGGCTGTTACTTCGAGACCTCTTTCTGTTTTCTAAATCCTTATTTACTGTAGAATTTATCTTCTCTCGCCTAACTCTCTCTGTTCGCCTCCTCTTGGCCTCATGCTTGTTTTCTGTATGGATGAATAAAAGTGATATATTTTAGGGCTTAGCAAGAACTGTTTGCCCAAGTTCTCATTATCTTCTTTTTCTTTCTAAATACACTAGAGTTTGCTGTCTGGCAATTTTATAAAACTACAACCGTAACATCTACGTTCCTCACACCCACATAGGAAAAAAAGAAATTCAAATTCAGATTCACATTAACTCATGAGGTAGGAGGAATTGTAACAGAAGACCAGTTTCTTTATTTGGCACCTTTAATTTCAGCCCCTACATATTCACACAATTCCACAGAGATCTTTCTGCCTTATTCCTTCTCTCTGCTTCCAAGCTAAAAATGGTAAAAATTCCTTTTTGCCCCCTACTCAAATTATAGATTGAAATATGTCAAATACACAGAAGCAAAACTGATCTTACCATAATATATTAAGGTTACCAATAAAAAGCAAACAGAAAACATCCATAGAAAAATATAAAAACACTAGGGAAGTAATAAGCAGTTTTCACTTTAGCCACAGATGAGGTCATTTCTGACATTCTCAGAGCATGTGGATCCCTAAATGGAATAGCAATAAGGGAACTTTACTCAATATGGTGATTTAAATAATGGAAGAAGCCATCCTTCTCATTCCAAACAATTCAAAATGTTGGAAAGACAGATTTTAAAAAACAAAAATGTGCTTTAATACATCTGAACTCAAAAGCAACAAAGACAAGGGGTACATGAGTGGCTCAGTCAATTAAGCATTCGACTTCGGCTCAGGTCATGACCTTGAGGTTTGTGAGTTCTAGCCCCATGTCGGGCTCTGTGCTGACAGCTCAGAGCCTGGAGCTTGCTTTGGATTCTGTGTCTCTCTCTGCCCTTACCAGCGCATGCCCTCTCTTTGTCTCTCTCAAAAATAAATATTTAAAAAATTAAAAAAAAAAAAAAAAAAAGCAACAAAGAGAATTTCCCAAATGCCTAAAACCACAATGGTGAAGGGCCAAAACAAGTAAAATTCATACTTCCCAAGTAGTAAAAGGAATAATTTAAAAGACTGTAACATAATTATGCTTAATAGGCTAGTATAAAATTAAAAATATAGTAATGATTACTTCCAAATACCATTATCTTTAGAGAATTAATTAATTCTAATCTCAGACATATATCGGATGATGCAAGAACATTTAATTATTCCATATTGCAAGTTATCAAAGACAACCAGGCTTGTTAAAGGATTCAAGGGCAACTTGAAAGGCCTGAATAGCCGAAACATCATATATACTGAAAACTACAAGCCCATGACATTAAATACAAAAACAAAAGGAAAAACTACTTGGCCACCATAGGAAGACACTATTTTGAAACCAACTCACTATTCTGAAAACTTAAAGAGAAAGAATAAAGCATTTATTCTGCCTTTTCTATTCAAACTGTACCACTTACTGGGTAATAAAAGAACAGATAAAGAGAAGTTTCTCATTTAAGGATTATTGTGGATAAAAAATGAAGAATGATAAAATCAAAGTATAGCCATTTTCAACCAGAAATGAACTAAAGGATAGAAGTACTAAATATAAATAGCTGCTAACATCAGAAAAACAGAGACAAGCAGGCTTTATGCACCTCCTGATAGAATACCTACCTATTAAGTAGTCTTTTCAAGAAAATCAAATCCCATCAAGCCTTTGAATCCAAATTACAATTTCTAGGAAAAACAACAGTTACTGGAGGAATGTGTTATCCTACATTCCTACACCATGAAGACCCACATAGCACATCCAAATGTAAAAGTGATAGTATCTTTAACATCTAATTTGCAAGGAAAAACAAAAAACAACGGATAAAAGAGAGCTAAAAAATATACTGCCCATATTTAACATGGAATCTGGTTTTTAAAACTTTAAGACCATTCATGAGATACATGAAAATTTCAACACCAGTTGGTTATTTAATATTAAGGAATTGTTAATTTTAATTGTGCTTATGTTTTTAAAGGTCTTTTAGAAACGTATGATGAAATATTTATAACTGAAATTACATGAGACTTGCTTGAAAATAATATGCAAGGGAAGGAGTAGATGTGGGTATTAATGGGGACAGGTTGGCCATTGTCTCTTGTGTATGCTTAGAAAACTTCTAAAAAAAATGAAAGAAATAGTGATAGGTAAAGCTTATGGTATGCCTTTTTAAGTTCAACAATGAATTTAGGTTTGTTCCTCCAGCTACCCACTATTCTCTGCAAGCTTCTCAAAAAAATTAGCCAAACTTCTCAAAAAAAAAAAAAAAAAGAGGTATCTGTTCTTTCTGCTTTCAGTTTCTCAACCTCCCATTCCCTCATCAATTCATTCCAATGTAGTTCCCCAATCAATGAAACTGATCATCCAGAAGGACAAAAATCTGTTATCAAATCTAACAGCTTCTCTTTAATCATCTTAATATCATCCCTCAAAAATTCAACAAAGATGGGGGTGCCTTGGTGGCTCAATCGGTTAAGTATCTGACTTCGGCTCAGGTCATGATCTCGGTTTGAGTTCAAGACCCACATGAGGCTGGTCTGTCAGCAGAGCCCACTTCAGATTCTCTGTCCCCCCTGCAGCTCCCTCATGCACACACACACTCTCTCTCTCCCAAAAATAAACATTAAAAAAAAAAAAAAAGAAGAAGAAGAAGATGGGGCGTCTGGGTGGTTTAGTTATTTAAGTGCTCAACTTTGGCACAGGTCATGATCTTGCAGTGTCTGAGTTTGAGCTCCACATCAGGCTCTGCACTGAAAGTGCAGGGCCTGCCTGAGATTCTGTCTCCCTCTCTCTCTGCCCCCTCTCCACAAAAATACATAAACTTAAAAAAAAAAAAAAGAAAGAAAATTCAACAAAGATGACTTTTTAAAAAAATATTTATTTTTGAAGGAGAGAGAGAGACAGAGCATGAGCAGGGAAGGGGCAGAGAGAGAGGGAGACAAAGAATTTGAAGCAGGCTCCAGGCTCTGAGCTGTCAGCACAGAGCCCAATGTGAGGCTTAAACTCATGAGCTGTGAGATCATGACCTGAGTTGAAGTCAGACGCTTAACCGACTGAGCTACCCAGGCACCCGGACTATTCTTTTCCTTAAATTCTTCTTCACCTGATTTTCAGGCTTCCAGGTTTCCATCTCACCAGTCATTCCTCTTTATCTCCTTTGCTTGTCTTTTCCTCCACAAGGTTCTTTCTCATCTTTAATACTGAAGCCCTGGTACTCTGACCTGAGCTCTCTTCTCTTACTTATTACACTCCAGACAATCCACAGACCCAAACAGTTCCAAAATTTATACATTTATTTCTGACCTCTTCCCAAAGCTCCAATTGCCCACCGGACACCTTCACTCTAATATCTTACAAGCATTTCAAATGCATCAAAAAAAAATAACTTTTGATTTTCCCACCTCCAAAGCCTCCTTGTATTAACAGATAGCACCACCCAGTTGCAAAAGCCAAATAATTTGTAGTCATCTACGACTCAGCTTGTTTCCTATCACCACAAAAGTCCACAGGTATTCTTTGAAAATATACCTACAATTACTTCATCTCTTTACCTCTAAGGGCAACATCAAAACCTAATATATTTTGTAGCTGCCAAAATTATCTTTAAAATATTCAAACCATATAGCTCCCCTTCTAAAATCTTTCATTAGCTTTTCATTATATTAAAAACTAAAGTTAAATTTCCTTATCAAAGACTACAATTGCCTATAAGACCTGATATTTGCCTCTCTCCAATTTTCTCATACTGCTAGACACTTTGTTAACAACACTCCAGACATGCCTCCCTTTAATTAGAACAAGTTCCTTCCTCCCCTTAGGTCTCTGCATTTGCTAATCCTTCTGCCTAGAGCTCTCTTCCCAAAACTTTTAATGAAACCACTTATTTAAATTGTCAATTTATAAATAAGACTCTGTGTCTCACAGTCCATATTACTTTTTATAATCCACTACCAGTATAATCTGTTATTTATTTATACGCTCAGTCCCCCATTAGAATATAAACTCTATGAAAGCTGGGATGCCTTTGTTTCATTCACAGAATCGAGAACATTATTTACACATATTAAGTAGTGGTGAATAAATAAAATCAGACTGAGCACATGCATCTACCTCCCCCTTTATGGAAAATTCCACTAAAATGAGAATAAACATGGGTAAAAGGTAAAGAGAAAAAGGAAAATAAATCTGTAGTGTTGGAAACAAGGAAAGGATGCTATCAATCACCTGAAAGTACAGTTTCAGCCAACTGGCAAGCTCACAGATTCTGATTAGGAAACCAGAATAGAAGAAACTATAATCCAAATTAGAAACAAAAGATGGCTCCTGTAGAAGGGAGAGCTGTTCTTCCCAAAAATATTCCCAGGATAGATCAAAAAGTACAGTAAGGGAGGGCAGGCCACGAATAATCATCAGAATACCTACAGGACTATTGCAGAACACTTGGGCCTAAGAACTGACATAAGGAACCTCCAAAACACAGACAGAAGACAGAAACAAATGGCAACTCCTCATAGAAATGAAATACTGTGGTGCCTGGGTGACTCAGTCGATTAAGCAACAGACTCTTGATTTCAGCTCAGGTCATGATCTCACAGTTCGTGAATTCGAGCCCTGAATTGGGCTTTGCGCTGATAGCTTGGGGCCTGCTTAGGAGTCTGTCTCCCTCTCTCTCTGCCCCTCCTCTACTTGCTTTCTATCTCTCTCCCAAAATAAATAAAAATTTAAAAAATGAAATACTGTAAGGGATTTTGCATTGTCTCCCAGAATGAAGCTTCCCTTTTTTTGGCAATCATGGAATTCAACAGTATCACCCAGCTCGTAAAATTTACATCCAAAAGCCTACCAATAAGCTCCTCCCAAATGTACACTAAAGGGATCTGTGGTCAAAACAGACCTTTAAAACAGTGTAGGATAGTCATGCAAATTATCTACACTGATAAGTCAAATTCTTCATTTATAAATATCAATAGGCAATTAAGGATTACCAGCAATTTGGGGAAAATGAAAAGTGCAACAGAGGCAGAACAAGATAAAATAAGAGGAACTAAGTTCAAAAAACAAGAAAAAACAATCTTAAAACATTCTAATGCATACCTTCAGAGATATCTGATTGGACTTTATATCATTAAGAATAAGATTCTTTTGCAGAAATAGAAAGCTCAATCCTAAAATTCAAATGGACTCTCAAGCAATCCAAAATAGCTAAAAAAAATCTTGAAAAACAATGTCAGCGGTCTCATGTTTCCTGATTTCAAAACTCACTAATAAACTACGGTAATCAAAAAAGGTACTGCCATATGACAGATATACAGACCAACAGAATAAAATAGAGAGTCCAGAAATAAATCCTAGAATATATGGTCAAATGACTTTTCAATGACAGTGCCAAGATGATTCAAGGAGAAAAAGATAATATATTCAACAAGTCATATTGGGAAAACTGGGTATCTACATGTAAACAAATATAATTGGATGCTTATTTTATACCATATACAAAAATTAACTCAAAATGTATTGAAGACCTAAATATAACAGCTGAAACTATAAAATGCTTAGAACAAAAAGGGAAAGGCTTCTTAACACTGGACTTGGCAATGATTTTTTGGATATGACCCCAAAAGTATAGCAACAAAGAAAAAATAGACAATTTGGATTTCATTAAAATTTAAAACTTCTGTACATCAAAGGATACTATAAACAGAGTAAAAAGGCAACTCGTAGAATGGGAGAAAATATTTGTAAACATGTATCAGATGAGGGATTAATATCCAGAATAAAAAGAACTTATATAACTCAATAACTATCCAATTCAAAAATGAGCAAAGAACTTGGATAGACATTTCTCCGAAGATGACAGGCAAATGAAAAGATGCTCAACATCACTAATCATTAGAGAAATGCAAATCAAAGCCACAAGTTATTAGTTCGTACTGATTAGAATGGCTATTATCAAAAGCATATAAAATAAGCACTGATGAGGATGTGGAGGAATTGGAAACTTTAAACACTGCTGCTAACATAAAAGAGTGCAGCTGCAGTGGAAAATGATATGGCATTACCATATACATAAAAATACCATATGCTCCAGCAATTCCACTTCTGGGCATACATACAAAAGAAATGAAATCAGGGAATCAAACAGATATTTGAACAACCATGTTCACAGGAGCATTATTGACAATAGCCAAGGGGTGGAAGCAACTCAAGTGTCCATCAATGCATGAATAAACAAAATGTAGTATAAACATACAATGAAGTATTATTTAGAAAGGAAATTCTGACACATGCTACAACATGGATGAACTTTAAAGACATCAGGCTAAGTGAAATAAGCCAGACACAAAAAGGCAAATACTGTGTGATTCCAAATAAGAAATAACTACACTAGTCAAATTCACAGGTACAAAAAAAGTAGTGGTTGCCTGGGGCAGTGGGGAAGGGGAACGGAGAGTTATTGTTTAAGGGTATGGACTTTCAACTTGGGAAGATGAAAACAGTCCTGGAGATTAATAGTGGTGATGGTTAAGTACATAATATGAATGTATTTAGTGCTTAAAATGATCAAAATACAAATTTTATGTTATGAGTAATTCACAATGAAAAATATGAAAGAAGTAAGATTCGATGAAAAAGAAGAAATTAGAAAACAAGATGAACTACTCAAAATTAAAATGCAAAAGAGAAGCTAAGTAATGGACATGTCTGAAGACAAAATTACAGACCTAGATAGGAAATCCATGAAATTTCCTGGAACACCAAAAACCAAAAAGAGAATAGGTGAAAAGTAAGTGAAGAGAAATGAAGATCCAAGAAATCTAATATTCATCCATGACATAATTATTAATTATCTACCCAATATTCATTCTCCCCCTCTTCATTAAGAACAATGTTCTGGGGCGCCTGGGTGGCTCAGTTGGTTAGGCATCCGACTTCGGCTCCGGTCATGATCTCACAGTCCGTGGGTTCGAGTCCCACATCGGGCTTTGTGCTGATAGCTCAGAGCCTGGAGCCTGCTTCAGATTCTGTGTCTCCCTCTCTCTGTCTGTCTGCATCTCTCAAAATAAAATAAAGACATTAAAAAAAAAAAAAAACCCAACAGAATGGTCTGTTCAAGAGGGCAATGGGCCCAACTAAAATATACACATTCCAAGACTCTCCTGCAGATGAAGTGGACATAGTATGTGGAATTGGGTAAGGTTGCCAAAAGATTTTTTTTTAAGGGAGTAAGCATAGCTGGCATGTCCCTTTGTCCCTCTGCCCTTCCCTCTTCTTTCTACTTGGAATGCTTATGGGATGCCTGGGGGTACAATACCTATCTTGTAACAATGAAGATGAAAGTCATCTCAGGCCAGAAGAAAGAGAAGAGTCCAGGTCCTTGATGGTATCATTGAATACCATCTCACAGTGCCAACTTCATCTTTCTTTACTACACAGTGGAAAAAAATTGTTTGTCCAACTCAGTGTCCGTCTCTGTGAATGGTAATCTTGATACATTATACAATAAGTATGCCAAGAGGAAGAGAAAAACAAACGGAGAAAAAAAAATAATGGGTAAAAACTGCCCTAAACTGAAGACTTGAGCCCTCAGATGGAAAGGACTAAGGAAGAATGAGAATGACATTTAAATGTGAGTACAAAGTAAAGAGCTTCCACACAATGGAAAACAGGAAATGTACCACCACATATCTTTTATAAAAAATTTTTTTCCAGGCCTAAAACACTTTTCTGGAAAATTTATCTCAGAAATAAAACATGTGAGTTAAAAAAAAAAAGTACATAAGAAAAAGTGAGATTATCCTAAGAGTACAAAGGAAAGAAATCTTAGTATGACAGCTATGCAGCAAACTTAAAATCTGCCAGTCTTAATTAGAAGTCAGAAGATTCTATAAAAAGAGCCTTAAAAATGAATACTGACATCATTATACAAACTATATGATTAAGAACCTAAATGTACAGGTACAGATGTAAAGGTATGTATTCTTCCATCAAAAGGCAAAACAAAAACTTAAAGCCATGTCTGATATATGAATGTATAGTAATTTTAAGTGATTAGCATGTAAGAAACAATGTTTTCTGAAATAACAAAACCAAACCTTCATTGTCAAGTAATTCAGAGTTGAGGATCACCTACTACTGAATGTTCAATCACTGGCAATCAATTGGCAATAATCATCTCACTTTTTTCTCTTAACTAAAAGTAAATGTCATTTATAGACTTCGTGGCTTATTTATCAGCCTTTGCCTGTTAACATATCCTAGAGAATAATTTGAAAAGTTTAATTTTTTTATCCATGTTTTTCCTTCCCAATTAAAACTGAGGAGGTTATTTATCTAAGCTTAACCTAAAGAAATATACAGTTTGTTTATTTATTTTTAATGTTTATTTATTTTTGAAGGAGAGAGAGAGAGACAGAGCCTGAGTGGGGGAGGGGCAGACAGAGAGAGGGAGACAGACTCCGAAGCAGGCTCTAGGCTCTGAACTGTCAGCACAGAGCGGGACTCGGGGCTCATACCCACCAATTGCGAAATCATGACCTGAACCAAAGTTGGACGCTTAACTGAGCCACCCAGGCGCCCCAGAAATAATACAGTTTAAATACTAACAAGCGTTTCCAATTTTGTATTGTTTTATATCTTTTTTTCTTACCTTTCGAGGAAGTTATTTTATGAACAGTATGTCATTCAGAATTTCAGTTTACTTTTTTTTGGTATTTTTTGAGAGAGAGAGACAGAGAGAAGAGAGAGAAAGAGCATGAGTGGGGGAAAGCCAGAGAGGGAGAATCTTAAGCAGGATCCACACCCAGCATGGAGCCCAACTTGGGGGGTCAATCTCACAACTGTGAGATCATGACCTTAGTTGAAATCAACAGTCTGCCACTTGACCAATTGAGCCACCCAGACTCCCATCTTTATAGTTTTTATAGTTAAAATTTTAAAAGGAAAAAAGCATATTCATAATTATTAAATGCAAAATGGCACCCCTGATATCACAAAACACCCAGAATAAGCATCAGAAAAAACAAATTTAAACATCTGGAACAAAGCAGAACTGTTTTTATCAGAATTTTTGGTGACTGATCAAATATTTGAACAATATTTGGTGCTCAAGGTTTGGTCTACAGTACAGATACTCTCAATTTTAGGAAATACAGTATTTCTCATTTAATCTCTTTTTATTTTTATTTTTTTAAGATTTTTTTTTGGGTAATCTCTACACCCAATGTGGGGTTCAAACTTAAAATCCCAAAAACAAGAGTCCTAATGCTCCACTGACAGCAGGACAGGGGCTCCTCCTTTAATCTCTTTTTAAATAAACTGCTTCAAATGAATGGTTTAAGACTTAATTTCAAGGCTACTTTTTTCTTTTTTAATTCATTTATTTTTTTAATTTACATCCAAGTTAGCACATTGTGCAATAATGATTTCAGGAGTAAATTCTAGTGATTCATTCCCTATGTATAACACCCAGTGCTCATCCCAACAAGTGTCTTCCTTAATGCCCCTTACCCATCTGGCCCATTCCCCCTCCCACAACCCCTCCAGCAACCCTCTGTTTGTTCTCTAAGAGTGGCTTATGTTTTGTCCCCCTCCCTGTTTTTGTATTATTTTTGCTTCCCTTACGTTCAACTGTTTTGTATCTTAAATTCCTCATATGGGTAAAGTCCTATGGTATTTGTCTTTCTCTGACTGACTACTTTCGCTTAGCATAATACCCTCTAGTTCTATCCACGTGGTTGCAAATGGCAATATTTCATTCTTTTTGACTGCCAAATAATACTCCATTGTATATATACCACATCTTGTTTATCCACTCATCTGTCAATGGACATCTGGGCTCTTTCCAAACTGGCTATTGTTGATAGCGCTGCTATGAACACTGGGATGCATGTGCCCCTTCGAAACAGCACATCTGTAACCCTTGGATAAATACCTAGCAGTGCAATTGTTGGGTCACAGGGTATCTCTATTTTTAATTTTTTGAGAAACCTCCATACTGTTTTCCAGAGTGGCTATACCAGTTTGTATTCCCACCAGGAGTGCAAAAGAGATCCCCTGTCTCTGCATCATCTCCAACATCTCTTTTTTAAACTCTTAGGCAACCATTCAATTTAGAAATGAATTCCTACATGAATTAGACAGTTAATTTTTAAAAACCTATCTCCATTTAATACTGCCCCCTAAAAAGAGTAAAAGGAATGACATATACCTAACTCATTTGGAAAATTATCAAAGGATAATTAATTGTCTTTAGGTTCTATGCCCTCATATAAAACATTGAGCATTTATTTTTTTAAAATTTTTTAATATTTATTTTCGAGAGAGAGAAAGTGTGAGCAGGGGAGGGGCAGGGAGAGAGGGAGCCGTAGAATCTGAAACAGGCTCCAGGCTATCAGCTGTCATCACAGAGCCTGATGTGAAGCTCAAACTCACAAACTGGAGATCATGACCTGAGCTGAAGTCGCAAGATTAACTGACTGAGCCACCCAGGCGCCCCATCTTAATATAGGTTTATTTGTAACACTCATCTCTTCCCCTCATCAAATTAAAAAACTTGTAAAAATCCTTTAATTTCCATAATAAATTTTATTTAAATGTATTTTCAGCTAGACAAAGTTCTACGTAGGTAGTGTCCTACCTCCCTATTTCTGCTGTGTTTTGAAGATAAACAGATAATTAGTATATATGAAAAAATGAGTTTTATGCAATTCAAGCTTAGATAAATCTATTTGACTTAACAGTTTATTTTCCTCCTACATGTCACAAAGTTACAATAGAAATTTCCAGGCACCTGGGTAGCTTGGTTAAGCATCCCACTTCAGCTCAGGCATGATTTCACGGTTTATGAGTTCTCTGTGCTGACAGCTCAGAGCCTGGAGCCTGCTTCAGATTTTGTCTTTCTCTCTCCCCTCCCCTACTCACACTCTGTCTCTCTCTGTCTCAAAATAAACATTTAAAAAAAAATTAAAAATAGAAATTTCAACCCACTGAAATTTAAAATTATCTTTTAGAGCTTTGATTTCACTTTTAAAATAACTGCAATCTGAACTTTACAGATGGTTCTCTTTCTTGTTTTAAATGTTTAATTGTGTAAGTAAAAGTCTTCCTTGATTCCTCCCTTCTTATTTAGTGATCTATTAATGCAGAAATCATTTTGTGGGGTCTTAAAATTAAAAACAAATGGAAAATAGAAAATAGCAATTCTACTTCTGAGTATTTATCCAAAGAAAATGAAAACACTTAACTCGAAAAGATACATGCACCCCACGTTCACTGCAGCATTATTTACAACTGCCAAGATTTGGAAACAACCTAAAGAGTCCACTGATGGATGAATGGATAAAGATAATGTGGAATATTATTCAACCATAAAACAAAATGACAGAATAAAATCTTGCCATTTTTGACAACATGGATGGCATTATGCTAAGTGATATGTTAGACAAAGGAAGGTAAATACCATATAATCACACTTACATGTGAAATCTTAAAAAACAAACCTAAGCTCATAAATAACAGAGAACAGACTGGTGGTTGCTAGAGGTGAGACTTGGCAGGTTTGTGGGGGTCGTGTGTACTGGGTTGAAGAGGGTTCTACAAGCTTCTAATAACAATATACAACATATAAAGTACAAGTTTCTAACAACAATATAGTAAGTCATGACAAGTAACATACAACATGGTGACTATAGTTAATAATACTCTATTGGATATTTGAAAGTTACTAAGAGTAAATCTTTAAAGTTCTCATTACAAGAAAAAAAACTATTGTAAAAAATAAAAAAGGTCATGCAAGTATTGTTTTGTACTTTTTTCTTTTTTTTAAGTGTTAAAGTTTATTTATTTTGAGAGACAGAGCACCTGAGTGGGGGAGGGGCAGAAAGGGAGGGAGGAAGGGAGGGAAGGAGGGAGAGAGAGAGAAAGAGAGAGAGAAGGAGAGAGGGAGGGAGAGAGGGAAGGAGAGAGGGAATCCCAAACAGTGCCTGACACAGGGCTTGAACCCACAAATTGTGAGATCATGACCTGAACCAAAGTCAAGAGCCAGATGCTTAACTTACCAAGCACCCAGGGGCCCCCTGTACTTTTTTTCTTAAAGTAACTTTGTTTTAGAGATTTTTCCATATCAATACATAACAATCTGCACCATTCTCTCTAATTGGCATATATTATTGTTCCCTAAAACATACACCCTACTTAATCATTCCCCACCGACATTTGCTATTATAAACACTGTTGCCTGAAAATCCTAATAAATATTTCACTGTGTATTATAAACAACTGTATCTCCAGGTTACATACTTCTTGATAAAGAAGTCTAGATTCTAGGTTATATGCATTTAAAACTTTTAACAACTACTGTCAAAAGACTGTGGTGATTTGTAACCTCACCCACTAGTATGACTACTCATTCCACCATATTCATAAAAGCACTTGGAAATTCTTTCTATTTTTGTCAGAATGTGGGTAAAAAGAATGGTATTTTATTTCAACTGTATCTCCCTAATTATTAGTGAAATTCATTATCCTTCCAGATATATATTGTCCACTTTCATTTTATCTTTTATAAATTCTCTTATTAAAACTGAAATGCTCTGGATCCTATTGACAATGTTCATCAAGTACTTGGTAACTGCAGAGATTTTAAAACTTATACTCTTCTCAATCTCCCACAAACTATCCAAGGTAAATCTTACTTTTAAGAAATTTAATTGTAAATATGAATATTAACTGAGTACCTACAAACTAAACTTTGTTTGTATTAGCTATTTTTATATGTACTTCATCTGTATTTCAATCCTCTAAGGTTGATATTATAAACCTACCTTATATGCAAGTAAATAGCAGTTGCTCAGAGGTTAATTAACTTGTTAAGAGAGTGACAAAATATTAACTTTTCTCTTTAAAACCCTTTCCTCCTTTGGTTTCTATGGCACAGTCTACTTCTGATGTTCCTCCATTTTTTTAAACTATTTTTTTCTTATTTCTTTTGCTGGTTCTTCTTCCTCCTCCAGGAAATTTCTAGGCTTCAGAGTCTCATCTTTACTTCGAGGTCACATGGCCACTTTTATTAAACAAAAGAACCTCAGGAAATTCCAAATGTATAATAATAATGAACTGCCTCTTATTTATCACCACGACTTGAGTAACACCACTCTCTTTTGTTTGCTCCCCTACAGCTGACATGCACATGTACATCTTCTCAGTTGACCTGAACTCCCTAACAACCTCCACCATTTATGACTGGAGTTTGCCAGAGTTCAGTCTCTGAACTCCTTTCTTTTCCTACCCTATAGACCATGATGACAACTACCATTCACTCACGGCTCAAAAGATTTATCTCCAGGGTCGCCTGGGTGGGTCAATTGGGTAAGCATCAACTTCACCTCAGGTCATTATCTCATAGCTGGTGAGTTCGCCCTGAGCCTGCTTCAGATTCTGTGTCTCCCTCTCTCTTTGTCCCTCCAGTGCTCGTGCTCTGCCTCTCTCTCAAAACTAAATAAACATGAAAAAAAAAAAAAGATTTAATCCAGGGGCACCTGAGCAGCTCAGCCGGTTAAGCATCCAACTCTTGATTTCAGTTCAGGTCATGATCTCACATTGTGAGAAAAAGCCCTGCATAGGGCTCCATGATGGGCATGGAGCCTGCTTGGGAGTCATGCTCTTTCTCCTTCTGCCCCTCCCCTACTCAGGAGTGCATGTGCACGTATGCACACACTCCCTCTCTCTCTTAAAATTAGTAAGTAAGCATTAAAAAAAAAAAAAGATTTATCTTCAGTTGAGGCTATTCCCTGCGCTTCAAACTCTTATGTCCAACTGGGAAAAAAAAATAATCCACATGGATATTTTATAACTACATCCAAAACTAAATTCTTCATCTTTCCCTCAAAATTTGTCTTCCTTTTTATATTCCCTTTCTAATCAGCAATTCAAGTCATTAGGAGTCACTGTAAAATTCTTCCTTCTGATTCAAATGATTCCAATTCCTTAACTTGCAGCATCTGTCCCTTCTCTCTATTCTTTATCTCATTTCAGACCTGAGCCACTGGTATACAGAGGAGCTCAAAAATATTTGTTGAATAAAAAAAATTAACACACTTTTCCCGCTAAGGGGCACAAACTAGATCTTATTCATTTTGGAGACTCAGAACTGAGTTGACACACCACCCCAGATATCTATTGAATGAATCACTCCAGGGTTCCCATACCTGAACCAAACTCTTTAGGGAATAAGACCCAGGAGAACTCATTTTTAACAAGCTTTCTGGATGACTCATATAACTAATCCAGCAAAGCCTTTATTCTCATAATGAAAGGGAGGAAACTCAAAGAGAGGCAGAAATGGAATTAAATAATGTTCTTGCTTCCAAGGACAAACAGACCTCTCACCAGACATAAATATAAATAATTCTTGAATCATCTGCTACTATAACCTAACCACTCTCTTAGTATTCTCACTCAGTTACATACTGCAATCGCCCACTTCTTTTTCTTAAAAAAATTTTTTAAAGTTTATTTATTTATTGAGAGACAGAGCATGAACAGGGGAGGGGCAGAGAGAGAGGGAGACATAGAATCTGAAGCAGGCTCCAGGCTCTGAGCTGTCAGCACAGAGCCCAACACGGGCTGTGAGATCTGTGAGATCATGACCTGAGCTGAAGTTGGACGCTTAACTGACTGAGCCACCCAGGCGCCCCTGCAATAGCCCACTTCTATCTTGTACACCTTTCTCTAGACAGCAGCCAAAATGAGGCGAATCAGATCATCCTACCTTCCCCTCACTCCATCCCACATCCTAGAATAGTTTCTCCTAACATTTTAAGAAGAAAATCCAAAAATTCTTACTCTGGTTTACAAAGCCCTAAACAATCTGGCCCCTGCCTATCCCTCTGGCCTCATCTCCCACATTCCCCTCCTCTTACTATCTACAAGGCAACCACATTGGCCTTTTCATTCCTAAAATATACCAAACTTTTTCCAGCCCTAAAATTTTTGCATTTGCTATTTCATTTCTCAAGAATGTTCTTCTTGATCTTATCATGGCTAGCCCCTTGTTCTAATTCAACCTCAGTTTAAATGTCCCTTCTCAGAGAGGCCTTCTCCAGTCGATCAAAAGTAGCCTTCTAGTCACATACTAGGACAGCAATCTATTTTAATTTCCTACAAGGCATTTATCACAAGCCAGTAACTGCCCTATTTCTTCACTGTCTATCCCATGCCCACAAGAATGTAAGCTCCACGACAGCAGTGAACCTCCTTTGACAGAAGATTCATTCATTACTTTATGCCCAAGGCTTAGAACAGTGCCTAGCATATAGCAGGCACTCAAAATTTATTTGTAATCAATTTACTTTTATTTGGGAATCATCACTGTTCTGATTTCATTCAAGGATAAATAACAAAATTTCATCTTTTAATAAATACACCCACTGAATAAATCCAATTTGTCTACATTAATGGGAAAGTAAAATTCCAACAAAATTATTTTTTAGATATTCTAAACCAGAGAATTATAAAAAATACCAATATGTCTAAAACTTATATTCACATAAAAATCAGATTTTCCAGTTACTAGTTCAAAAAAAACTTGAAAGCTGTTATAAATTTTACAGCACTGAGGGGGTAAAACCAAATGTCCATCAACCAGTGAATAAATATATTGTTGCATATCCATACAAAAATTACTAGGATGCAGTAAAAAATAATTGATTCTTATTGATAAACACAACAATATGGGTGAATCCTAAATTATACTCAGTGAAAGCCAGGCAAAAAAAGAGAGTACCTACTCTATGATTCTATTTATATAAAGTTCTAGGAGTAGTGATAGAAAACGCAGCAGTGGTTTTCTGGGGGTGGGGGTAGCAAGGAGAGGGTAACAAAGGGGAACTAGATAGAAAACTTTTGGGAATGATGGACATTCTTCATTACCTTGATTTTGGTGACTGGTGTAATCATATGACACAACTTATCAGACTGTATATTTTAAATATGTGCAATTTATTGAATGTCAATTATACCTTAAGTAAACTATTTAATTTTAAAAATCAGATCAGATCATTCCCTTGCTTAAAACTCTTCAATGGGTCTCCATCCTCCAATAAAAAACAGATTCATCAGCATTATAAGGGAGTTAACATTTAAATGGAATGAAGAGCAAATTAATGTCATAAGCTGATTTCCAACAGCTAATAAGAACCAAAGGCATACTTCAATGGGTTTTAATTTTTAACTTCAACAAAGATGTAAATAGTAAATTCACAAAAATTAGTTTTACATTTCTACATCAAAAGCTAAATATGTGGTAAACTTTCACAATTACCTGTAGAAGGTGATGATTTTTCTGGGTGTTTTGCATTTAAAAGTTTTCTGCTAATAAATATATAACCACAGGGACACGATTTACATGCAACAGGAACCTGTACAAAAATAAGAAAAAGTGTATTATTATTCTTCTTGCATTGAACTTCTCAGTGTTTATGTAGTCTCCCGAACTGAATGATAAATTACTGAAGTAGGGGTGATAGATTTATTTTTAACACCTCCCCCTTACAACAAATTGAGACTGGTATTATGTCCTATACATCTTTACATTCTCCTAATGCTTTACAATACCATGAATGTAGAAAATGCATAATAAACATGTGCTGATGGGAGTGACCCACAGAACACCATAACAGAATCACAGCAAGGGAAAATATGGGGGATAAAAGGTAGTATTTTCTAAAATATATGTTTGATAGCAGTTTATTACAACCAGTTAGGAAAGGGAGCATGGTTAGAAAGTAACTAAAGAAATCCCAGCATAAAAATGAGGGTCCAATTGGAAGACACTAATTTGAAAAGACATAGGCACCTTTATGTTTATTACAGCATTATTCACAATAGCCAAGATATGGAGGCAACCCAAGTGTCCATCCATAGATAAATGGATGACGAAGATGTGATACACACACACACACACACACACACACACACACACACCGGACTATTACTCAGACATAAAAAGAATAAGATTTTGCCAGTTGTGACAACATAGATGGATCTAGAAAATATGCTGGGGCGCCTCCATGGCTCAGTCGAGAAAGCAACCAACTCTGGGTTTTGGCTCAGGCCATGATCTCACAGTTCGTGGGTTCAAGCCCCATGTCGGGCTCTGCACTGATAGCACAGAGCCTGCTTGGGATTCTTTCTCTCTTTTCTCTCTGCTTCTCCCTCTCTCTCTCAAAAATAAATAAACATAAAAAAAATACTATGCTAAGTAAAGTAAGTCAGAGAAACACAAATATCATATAATTTCACTTATATGTGGAATCTAAAAAACAAATCAACAAACAGACAAAAGCAGAAACAGACCCATAAATACAGAGAACAAACTGATGGCCCCTGGGGGTGGGGGATTGTAGAGGTATGGGCAAAATGGGTGAAGGGGAGTGGGAGGTATAGGCTTCCAATTATAGAGCAAGTCACTGGGTTGAAAGGCACAGCACAAGGAATACAGTCAATTGTACTGGAATAGATCTATATGGTGACAGATGGTAGCTACATTTATGGTGATCACATCTTAACCTATACTGTCAAAATATTATACCATACACCTGAAACTAATGTAATGCTGCCAAATATACTTCTGTTAAAAACATTTTTTTAAAGGGAACTTCTCAATGTTGAGTCAGGTTCTAAAATGAGAAGGCAAGATGCCAACTGCCACTGACAGAAAAGAATAGTTTACAACAATCACTTTGAGGGGCAAAAGTATAGCACAAACAAAAGAGAATATAGGAGTCAAGATCTAGGATCTTTTGGGGCGCCTGGGTGGCTCAGTTGATTAAGCGTCCGACTTTGGCTCAGGTCATGATCTCACGGTTTGTGGGTTCGAGTCCCGCATCTGGCTCTGTGCTGACAGCTCAGAGCCTGGGGCCTGTCTTTGGATTCTGTGTCTCCCTCTTTCTCTGACCCTCCCCTGCTCACACACACTCTCTCTCTCTCTCTCTCTCAAAAATAAATAAAACATTAAAAAAAATTAAAACGTTTAAAAAAAAAGAAAATAAAGGAAAAAATCTAAGATCTTTTTTCTTTTAATGTTTTTATTGATTTTTGAGAGACCTCCCGCAGAGAGCCCGAGCGGCAGAGACAGAAGTAGACACTGAATCCTAAGCAGGCTCCAGACTGAGCTGTCAGCACAGAGCCCAAGGAGGGGCTCTAACCCACGAGCCATGAGATCATGACCTGAGCCGAAGTCAGCACTGAGCCACCCAGGTGCCCCCAAACTTCTGTTTCTAAATGTGTAAATTACTTACAAGTGGCTTTCTCCATTTCAAGTCTGTAATGATTTTTCAAAAGCCAAATGTTATTAAAAATCATTAAAAAAAGTTTCATTTTGCAAAGTCATTTCACTAATATTAGGCTTAATGATCGATGAAATCAAGACATGTTCACCAAAAACCAGAAATCAATCTCAAAAAAAAAAAAAACCTCACAAGAATAATTATGGTCAGAAAACTGCAATTCACTTTTTAAGATAAATTCCATTGCCCATTGTTCTGCTTGTGTGAAAGCTTAGCTACAATTATAAAGCTTTTTATCCATGTATATAAAGAATGCTTCATGGTCTAAAACATATAAATACTTGATCTAATTAAGCTAAATTACTATTATGGTAGAATTTTTTTTTTTGAAAATACTACACAAAGGATCTCTAGTTTGCACTTAAGAAAAATAACAATAAATCCTATAAAAATAATCGAACTCCAGATAGGTCCAACAGCATGCTTTATCAAGAATGTTATGAGATTCCTTCAAACCAGGACAGAAAATGTAATGTTATATTTTTTAACACTGTAAAACGTACCCAAAATAGATGTTTGTCATTTTTAAAATTTCACATCTTCACAGAAACTAAGCTCAAAGGTACTGACTCATTTCCTTTACACTTACACTATTAAGGGCATTCACTGTAATGTAAACTGTTTTAAATTAGTGCTATCCAAAAAACACAGAAACATGATGTTCTTATTCAAAAGATCCTTTGCTACTGAGCAAGAAAATTTTTCCAGTTACTAAAACTGAACAAATTTAAAGTTAGGTCTCTGTTTTATAACAGAGAAACAGAAAAATACATCAACCCATATCCAGAATTAACAGAGGGCTGCACTTAAATGAGGTATGTGCATTTGCCTTTGGGATAAAGAATGTACAAACACTAATTGATAGGCAGATTTTCACCCCTTAATAAGTTTTATGATCAAGAAACATTCATGTGCCTGAGCTAAGTTAAGTTACCCTAAAGTCCCTTTTAAATAAATGGAAAGGAACCTTCCCCTAATTCCAACTCTGATAAAAACACAACCAACCACCACAACCTGGATCCTAGAAAAATAATATTAAATAGGGTGGACTTTAGTAATATTAATCTTTTACAGTACGATTTGGATTTTAAACAAAAAATCCTAAATTTCCTTCAAATTTCAGTTGTAATGCCAAAGATGATACTAACAAAAGTTCTAATGCTATATTCTCAGAATTTTAAAATAAAAAATAATAAAAGCCCCAAAGTTTTGTTTACTGATGACTTATTGTACATCAATTTATCCCTTGAAAAGTGCATTCAGATTGTTTACAAGTAAAAAAGGTAAAAACAGGGGCCCCTGGGTGGCTCAGTCAGTTAAGCGTCCAATTTTGGCTCAGGTCATCATCTCACAGTTAACGAGTTCGAGCCCTGCATCAGGTAAAAATAAGTTAAAAAAAAAAAAAAAGTGCAAAAACAAGACCCTAGTCCCATATTGTTTCACTGATTTTCAAAAGTTCAAAATAACCCCATTATAGAGAACTCATTTACATTTCGTTGCTAACAGAACCAAAGTGACCTACAGTGGACATGTTTACTACATAACACATAAAATTTCCTATAAATAGAAAAAAAAAACCTGCTCTATTAAAAAATTTTAAGGCAAAAACAGACACATATACAAAAGACACCACCTAATAAGAATCTTGAATATTCCTATACATAAAATGGTTCAATAATTTGAGCTAATGGGTGTGAAACCTCTCGAAAATATAGAGTATTGTGGTTTAGATGTTACAGAACTGTATTTTCAATACAGGATATAAAGGGGATGTTATAAAGCAACTGAAAATCTAGGTCTTTCTTGCTTGCTGATCTCTGTACCTGTTTTTAAATTTACACACAAAGAACATATGGAATCTATGAAAGTGGTGCAATCTCCTCAAACTTTAAAGATTTTATATTTATGTTTATAAACTATACCTAAATTCTATTTTCATACTCATCAAACAACTTAGAATACTAGTCTAATGGTGTTTAAAAAATGGCTTTCTGGGAGCACCTGGGTGGCTCAGTCGGTTAAGCGGTTAAGCGTCGGACTCTTGATTTCTGCTCACGTCATGAAGGTTCCATAGCAGAGTCAGGCTCTGTGCTGACAGTTCAGAGCCTGCTTGGGATTTTCTCTTTCCTTCTCTCTCTGGGCCCCTCCTCCATGCGCATGCATGAACTCTCTCTCAAAATAAATTAATAAACATTTTTTTAATGGCTTTCTAAATTATAATTTCTTTGTCATTTGTAACTATAAGCAGCTTGTACTCTCCAATAATTAGAAATCTAAAATTAATCTTTTATTTCCTTCAATCCAGTTGCCTTTAGTAAAAGATAAATCATTTTTAAGAATCACCAAAAGGGTTTTTTTTTTTTTTTAATGTTTATTTATTTATTTTTGAGAGAGCACAGAAGCAGGGGAGGGGCAAAGAAAGGAGAGAGAGAATCCCAAGCAGCTTCCTCACTGCCAGAGCAGAGCCTGAGGCATGGCTGGAACTCACAAACCATGAGATCATGGCCTGGGCCAAAATCAAGAGTCACACCCTTAACCCACTGAGCCATCCAGGAGCCCCAATAATCACCAAAATTTTAATTAGTCCTCATGTACATTATATTCTATTAAATATTTAGAATAAAGAACAAAACCAACATTTTAAATTTAGTAGTAGCTTGCCATGGACTGAATCATGTTCCTCCAAAAATTCATAAATTTAAACCCTAATCCCCAATCTGAAGGTATTTGGAGATTAGATAATCAGGTTTAAAATCCTGAGGGTGGGGCCTCATGATGGGCCCTTATAAAAAAGAAGAGAACCAGAAAGTTCACTCTGCCAGGATGTGGGACTCCCAGCCTCCAAAACTGTGAAAAAAACAAATTACTACTATTTGAGCCACCTAATCTATGGTATTTTGTAATGGTAACTAGAGGGGGAAGTTTTGTGTGTGTATAACAAAATTAATGTACGTTTCCAAATAAAACGCTGATCGCATTTTGTTGAATAATTACAGGGACTCCTAACAAGTTTATTATCCTTTCCTTTTTCTTTAACCAGAATATTAAAAACAGGTTATTTTTCCCAAAAGGTTCCATTATGCCAAGTAAAACAAGGTCAAGACTTGCAATAACTTGTGCCCTACAAAAACTGGAATGCGTAAACCTTATACTGCAGTTAATTGGAACAAATGGAAATGATTTAAATATGGATATAATCTCCTGCAAGGAGTACAATTTTTTCAGATTTAACAAATTTTAATGGTAGGAACAGAAGTTTAACTCTACTTCAAAAAAACATGGCTAAATTGTTTTTATACTGCATACTCAATAAACTCAAAAGATCAATAAACTGTAATTCTCCTTACACAATCTTCCTTGCATTTCTATCACTGCCCATAAAATATACTGAATGAAACTTGCAACATTCTTTTACTAGATTAGCTCAGCATACTAGATTGCTCTTAAAGAATGCACTAACATCAGCATGTTATTTTTTTTTAAAAAGCTCTCCAGCTATTTACTGGAGCCATATTACTCCTGGTTTAAAGAAAAAGAAAAATTTTTTTAAAGAAAAGGGGAGGAGAAAGGTAGTCATTTTGAAAAAATTGTCTCAGTAGAAAAGAAAAAAATCACACCCAGGTCTGCACACTGGCATGTAATAAGGGCCTTCAGATGGTTTTAATTGAGAGTTTTAACTCAATAGATTGTTAAGACTTAGAGGAACGTCCATTATTCTAGTAAAGAATGAGGTATATGCATAAAACAGTAAAATGAAATCTTAAAAATTACAGCTGTCACTATTAATTCCGTGCAGAAAGAAGTCATTTAAAACTCACAAAACGACATATACATTTTTAAAAAGATTTGGAAGCAGAAACGCCAAATTTTTAACAGCGGACACGACGGCGGGTGGGGGAAGTGAGGAGCGCCCTGAAGGCAAGGGCTTCAATGGGGGCGTTATTCAATAACGTTCCACAGAATACAATGTAAAGATTCACGATTATTTCCGTCAAAAATATAAGGAATATATATTTAGGAAAAAAATTGTCCAAATTCGCCTAAACTTGAAACCATTGCATTGCGGCCCCTTCTGTCACATCAAGCGTCCGCCTAGCTCGCAGTAGAACAGTTTTGGGGGTTCACCGCATACATCTTACGTGAACAAAGCAACCCTGCGTGGCAGGAGCGGCTTTCGGAGCCTGGAGCCGGGCACATCGGGCATTCTCGTCCGACAGAAGGCAGCTGAAGGGGCCGTGCTCGTCCACTAGGGCCGCACCCCCTACACTGGCGACGCTGTCACCAGGAGCCGGCCAGGCGACTTGGGGAGGGTCACACAGGGCGCCTCGTCGGCTCCAAACCCACGCCTCCCTCCCGCGCCGCGGGCGGCCGGACACACACAGTCGCCCGGCTGACGCCGCCAGGTGGGCACCGGCCGGACTGCGGCCCCGGGCGTCTCCCTGGCACCCCGTCGGCTCAGCCCCGCCTGTTCCGGGCTCCCACTGTAGCCTCCGAGTCCAAGGGCCGGCCCACCCGATCGGCCACCCGGACCCGGCGAGGCGGCCTCTCCGCAGCCAACGACGCCGCCAGCAACGGCCGCCCGCCCGCGCACCCGCCCGGCTGGCCCTCGGCGCCCACCTGTTGGTCGCACTCGGGGCACGATTTGGTGGCCATCTTCACTTTCTTGGCTCGAGTTGCAGACATGCTCCTCTCCGGAGGCGACGGCGACGGCAGCGGCGGCGGCGGCAGCAGCAGCAGCAGCAGCAGCGGCAGCAGCTCGGGCTCCTCCCCTTGTATCTCAGCGGCCCAGCCTCCGCCAGCCGGGTGCCCCTGGCCAGACCAAGGCTTGGGCGGGTACGCGCGCGCGTGCGCGAACTCGCGCGGAGCCTGCGTGCCGGGGCGGGGCGGGGCGCGGATCGGCGTGCGCCAGCAGCGGCCGCGGGCCTCTCGTGCCGACTCCGCGGGACCGCGGAACGCGCTCCCACCCTCACGGCGCGGGTCTTCGAGCGCGTCCCGATTCTTACGAGAGGAGACGGTATCGATGGTCCAGCGGCACAATGACCACGCCTTCTCCTGGCCCTGCGGAATGCGTGGGGGCGTGGTTTGGGCGGGACTCGGCAGTAACGGACGTCGGGATCGACCAACGAATGCGCAGATAGGGCGGGTCGTGGTGCTGGACACGCCTTCTCCCCCCGGAGGAAGGAGAATATGAGTGAAAGTGGTGGAAGGGAAAGCGCTTAGCACAAGTCTCGGCATTAAATACACTTCAGTACCTGTTAGCCACTCTAATTATTGAGGAATTGTAATAGACACCTGCTCAGTCTGCTGTATGTCAAGCCTGGAATCAGCGCTAAGAGATATAAAATTCAACGTTAACTCAAATATTTTTTGAAGGTAATTCTGCCAGCCAGACAAACGTGAATACTAGGAAGTGCCTTGCCCTCAAAAAATATGCAGACTACTGTGGTACATGGCCTACTATTAGAATACAGCAGAGCTGGGCTGTTGACAGGAAGAGTAAATCGTTTGACTATTTAGAGCTTCATATCAAAATTTTATATCCACATAGCCACTGACCTAACCTTATAATCTAGCAATTCACCCCTAAGAAATTGTGGAAAAGATATTTTCCACCTGTACTCAAATCCATTTGTGCAAAGATGTTGCACTTTGCGCCACTGCTACATAGAGCAAAATCAGAAACAGCCCAGGTGTCCAACAACAAATTGCCTGGGCAAATTAAGGCATGCAGGCAACAGAATATCGCTGCAGCTCTTTAAAGAATGAGATAGATCTGTATGAAGTGATATAATGATCTCCAAAATACAGTGTTGAGGCGCCTAGGTAGCTCAGTCGGTTAAGCATCCAACTTCAGCTCAGGTCATGATCTCATGGTTCATAAGTTCATAAGCCCTCTGCTAGGGCTCTGGGCTGACAGCTCAGAGCCTGGAGTCTGCTTTGAATTCCGTGTCTCCATCTCTCTGTCCCTCTACTGCTCGCACTCTCCTTCTCAAAAATAAATATTAAAAAATTTTGAAAACAAAATAGTGTTAATTGGAAAAAGGTACAGAACACCTTGTAAAAATAATATGAAAATGTATTTATACTTGCATATGCATTAAGAAACTGGAGAAAAGAAACTGGACAGACAGAGAAGTCAGCAATTTGGCGTGAGAACACCGAGTGCAGGGCAAAGTGCTGGGGAGGTGAGCCTTATCCAATTATCCAGGGTCTTTGCTACCATGGGAAGAAGTTCAGGATTCATCCTGAGGGCAATGGGGCAATAAGGGTTTTAAGTTGGAGAGTAACAGGATTAGAGTTTGAGAATGATTGGTCCAGCAAAATACAAGTATCAGAGCTGAGGCAGGAGGAAAGAAAGGTCAGAAAAGGAGAGGAGAGGGACTAAAAAACTATGAAGGCCATAATGTTAGCAAAACTTGAGAAGACATTTTGCTGTGACAGGGTTATCAGGGCTATTTCCAGGATGACTCTGAAGTTTCTATTGCAAAGGACTGGAGGACTAGACGTAGCTATGGAAGATAGTGCTGTAGTTTTCCAAGAATGGTGTGGGGCACAAATCAGAAACCTAGGCCTTGCAATCCAAGCCCTGAGGAGTTTTCTGAAAGTTTCTTTCCTTTTTTTGGAAATGTCCTCAAAAGGTTGCTTGACTGGGGTAGGTGTTAAGAGGTCTTTTAATGTCTTTAACTCTAGGGGTTTCTGAAATGGTAAATGTGGCAGACACTGACAGTTGGCTGACACAAACTCCATCTAGGTCCCCACTTCTCTCTAGATGCCTTCTAGCTAAGAGTGGTCATGTGGTGGTATCTGGCCAATAAGATATAAACTAAATTCTGCTGAGTGGGAGTTTTTGGAAAGGTTCTGAGTTCCTGATAAAAAGGAACAGATTCAGGACACCTGGGTGGCTCAGTTGGTTGAGTGTCCAACTTCGGCTCAGGTCATGATCTCACCACTCATGAGTTCGAGCCCCGCATCGAGCTCTGTGCTGACAGCTCGGAGCTTGGAGCCTGCTTCTGATTCTGTGTCTCCCTCTCTCTGCCCCTCTCCCACTCCCGCTCTGTCTCTCTTAAAAATAAATAAACGTTAAAAATTTTTTTTAAATAAACAGATTCATGTTAAAACTTTGTCCTTTGCCTTTCATATTCTTTCTTACTGTCTAGAGCATGAACAAGAGACCCTGACGGTGTAGAGAAGCCATCTTAGGATGAGACAATGAGGTGTCACATTAGTTATCTATTGTTCTCTAACAAACTACCCCAAAACTTGGTGGCACAAAGCAACAAACATGCATTACCGGTTTCTCTGGGTTAGGAATCCAGGTGTGGTTCTGCAATCTCATCTGAATGCTCAACTAGGGGGAGATCTATTTCTAAGCTCACTCTTTTGATTGTTGGCACACCAGACTGTCCCTCATCACAACCTGGCAATTGTGAGCGGCCTCACATTATAGCAATTTGGCTTTCCCTAGAATGAGTGATCCAAAAAAGAATGAGAGAATGCTCATGACAGAAGCCACACTCACTTTATAACTTAATCCCCAGAAATGGCATCCCATTGCTTCCGCTATATTCTAGTCACTAAGCTAGTCACGAAACCCAGCCCACACTCACTGGGCTGACTACCCCAGAAGCCATGCATAGAACTATGATCAAAATCCACTAAGGATGAAAAATGCTAGAAAGTGTATGGGTCCCCGAGAGCACTGTTAAGTGCCTACTCCAGTCATAGCCTGCCTCCCTACTTTCCTTATAATGTGAAAGGAGGAAAGCAGCTCAAAATAAGTTACAGCTCCACACCCACCAGAAGAGTGACATCAAATGTTAGAGGGGGTGGGGGTGGGGTGTATAAAATAGTGTAATCACTTTGGGAAAAGGTCTAGGAAAACTAAATACACATATGCCTATGACCCAGTATTTCCAATCTTAGATATTTAGCCAAGAGTTACGAAAAGATATGTCCACAAAAAGACTTGTGCAAGAATATTCGTAAGAGCTTTATTCATAATAGGCTCAAACTGTGGGGAAAAAAACCCACAAATGTCCATGAAACAGGTAAACAGATAAATTGTTATATTTCTTTCATGGAATACTAATCAGCTTTTAAAAGGAATGAAATATTGATACACAAAATGGATTAATTTCAAAAACATTATACTTAGTAAAAGAAGCCTTACACAAAACAGCACATCCTGTACAATTCTACTTATGTGTAATTCTAGAACAGGCAAAACTATTCCATGGAAGAAGAAAATCAGAGCAGTGTTTGCCTCTCAGGGTCTTGTAAGAGTGGGGATAAAATGAAAAGGGGTATGAGAGAACTTTCTGGGCTGATAGTAATAATCGGTATCTTCATAGGGGTTTGTGTTACACAAGTATTTGCATTTATCAAAACATACTGAATAGTAAATGAAGGTTTGAGCATCTTAACAAATTTCAATTTATGAGAACAAGAACCTTAAACAAATATTGAACTCTAGGTAATGATATGTATGCTAAAGTATTAAGGGTGAAATGTACTAATGCCTGCAACTTTACATTGAAATGCATAAAAAAAAGGATAGCTACATGGGTACATAAGTGATAAAGTATAATCATAAAGTAAAGTAATGTCAATCTAAGTGGCTGGCATACAGGTGTTCACTGTAAAATTCAAGTATTTTGCTTGTATGTTTGAAAATTTTCATAAGTCACAGGAAACAAAACCTATTTAAGTCACTGTTCATTAGGTTTTCAATTATTTGTTATCAACATATTCCTTACACTGATACCAAAACAAGGATTTTTTAAAAATTTTTATATGTTTATTTATTTTTGAGAGAGAGACGAACAGGGGAGGGATAGAAAGAGAGGGAGATGCAGAATCCAAAGCAGGATCCAGGCTCCAAGCTGTGAGCACAGAGCCCAATGTGGGGCTTGAACTCACAAACCTTGAGATTATGACCTGAGCCGAAGTCATATGCTTAACTGACTGAGCCACCCAGGTGCCCCAAAACAAGGATTTTCTATAAAGTGGATAACACTGGCCCTAACACTTACTCATTTAACATTTACTAGGTACCTACCATGTGCTGGACCTTGTGGTCTTCATGGGGTATGATCTTGTGAGGAAAAAAGTCCCTGCTGTTGTGAATCTTATAATCTAGCAGAGAAGACAACAAACACATACTATCATACCAATAAATGTGTAACTACTGTGATTATAATTACGAAGGAACCATACTGGGGCTCTAAGGCCACTGACAAGGGGACCTGACCTGTAGTAGGGTGGTAATACATCCTGGTGGAAATGTGCATGATGGGTAGAGTTAATAAGGTGAAGAACAGTAGCAGCATGGACAAATTAGCAGAGATAAAAGGAAGTGAAAGGAGGCTTTGTGGACAAAGCACCAACAGAAAGAAGAAGAGAGAGTCCAACCTCCTGACAGGTCCTGGAGGAGAGTCTACTTTCTACTGGCTTTTGATCCTGTCTCTAACTTTACCCACATCTTTCATGCATGCTATTGAAGTAAATGTAGGTGCTCTAGTCTCACAAGAAGCAATCAGACCAGGCAGCAGCTTCTTTAATGATGGCTACTATGTACTTAATAAACCCAAATGGCTATTCAAAGCCACTTTGTTTTTTTGATTTGTCTTTTTTTTTAAGTAAACTCTACCCTCAACACAGGGCTCTAACTCAAAACACTGAGATCAAGAGTCACATAAGTGACTCAAATATTCCCTTTTGTAATCAGGATCCAAACTACCTCAGGGACATGACAGGGAGGTGAGATGTAGCAGCTTCCATCTCACTCCTTTATTTTGACACTCAAACCAAAGTTTCTGCAAAGGAACCTCTTAAAGCTCCACCCTCCACCCCCACCCCGGAAAGGAGAAGAAGCATGCTGGGATGCTTGGCAGGACTTTATGTGTATAAAATCTCTCATTTTTCTTGAAAATCTAATATAGCTCCTAGTTATAAATTTAAAGCTATAGTTTCAGGGCACCTAGGTGATCCCATCGGTTGAGCGTTCAACTCTTGATTTTGGCGCAGGTCATGATCTCAGTTCATGAGATGGAGCCTCATGTTGGACTCTGCCCTGTTAGCTCCTTGGGATTCTCTTTCTCCCTCTCTCTCTCTTGCGCCTTTCCCCCACTTGTGCTCTCTCACACATCTCTCTCAAAATAATCTAAAAAAAAAAAAAAGTTGTAGTTGCTACTTACTACAGAAAAGCCACAGGCTCAAAGTGACTGAAAAAGTCAGCTCTCTTCTACAGCTGGGTACCTCTGGACAGTCCAAGCCAGGCATCAGCCTTCACTGAGCACTGAACTCAGCCTAACTGGCTACCCTGGACACAGAGGGGCCTCCAGAGATATCCCACACACATTGCTTTGTTTCTTCTGTTTTTGCTTTTCATAGTATTAAATACTACTTATTGGGCATCTACTCCATGCCTGTGCTTTATATTGTCCCTCTTGATCCCCAAACCCTGCAAGGTGGTATCATGAACTTCATTTTACAGTTAAGGCTCAGGGGAGAGTATCAGTCAGGAATCTTTCTTCTGCCAAAATAGATAGCCCAGCTCTCCAAAAACAGTTTAAGCAAAAAGGGTACTTGCCATCTCACATAACCAAAATACACTAATAGTAGTATAGGCACAACTCAATCCAGGGCCCATTTCTGCCTCTCAAGTCTACACCCCTTCTTGGAGGTGGTAAGGATAACTGCTAGGATAACTGAACATTCTGTAACTGCTCCTTTCCATGTCTCATCACATTTCACTGCTTCTTTTTGGGTTGCCTACCTATCCCCAAACCACTCATTTGGGCTGAACAAGGATATCCATTAACTGTTTTAGACTAAAGTCTAGGATCCAGCTCTCGAAGTCTGACAAGGGGTCTGAGAATTAAGGAAAGGATGGATGGCCATAAAGCAACTACTACTCAGACAAAGAAACTATACAACACCACTCTCTTTCACATTGGGCAACCCTCTGTGACTATTTGACCTCACCCTTGTACTTGCTGCCTTTCATATAAAGTCCTTCCCATACTTCTGGTTTTAGTGTGGTTACCCTATCAGTCTGAGCTAAATCTCAGGCTTCATTCTCTCTTGAGACTAAGCAAAAGTACACAAAAACACTAAATAGATTCCTGGACAATGCAAGGATGGTACAGTAAAATGAGCAGGTGACTCCAGACCAGGGCATCCAGTCAGGGGAGTAAATTAGAACTGAAAAGCACTCTGCTCACACAGCCTCTGTCATAGCGCAGGGCTGCTACCCAAAGAAAGGGACTTTTTTTTTTTTTTTAAATTTGCAGTAATGCATCCCATGATCTTTAATTCTTTGGCTCATAGTCAATTCTATTTCATGGAATTTCCATTCCATCTTTCCCTCCATTCCTCTCCCTTCTTCCCTCTTTCCGTCTCTCTCTCTAAGTAAGATCCATTCCAGGATGTCCTTCTCTCACCTCTTAGCTTTTAGGATTCCCTAACTCTCCCTCATGGAATAGACATAGCAGGTTGTCAGGAGGGAGAAAGGCAGGAAGAGGACCATCAGTATCTTTATCCCAACTTAATCCCTGGATGCCACAAGAAGTAACTGCAATCTACCTAGAAAATCATAAAGAGCTCATTAATTATGGTCTCTGACAGGCCACTTACACTTTTTTAAAAATAAAGAATAAGAATGGAACACATGTGAAAGGGATTGGCTCTGTGTGACAGTATTATCATTCAAAAGCACCACTGTGTCATGTCTATCGTGTGCATGGCTTTTGGTGTTAGAAACATGCTTTCACTTCCTTATTAAAAAATATTTTCTCAGAGCCTGAGAACTTTTGATGAGGCTGCTCATCTCTCTAAAACCCTCTTTATACCCAGATCTTTGCATGGCTGATTCCTAAGCATCTTTCAAATTTATATACACTCTGGGTTGTTCTACATTCTGCCAATGAAGAAGCCTAAAACTGAGAGGAAGCTTGTAGTTTTCCAGTACATTAGGTACCTTTCAGTCTTCATGTTCTGCCAGGGTTTGGGAAGCTATTAGGTTGAACCATGTGAAAATGCCTTTATGTAAAAATGAAAATGTTGTATTTTTCAGAAAGTTTTATTCAACCAATATATGTACTGTTATCAATAACTGCTTTCCCCAAATGATAAATTTCTCCAAATATTAAATTACATATGTATAAAATTCAGCATTGTTAACACTTATTCAAATCCCTGTTCTCTGTTGGAGAATGTTCTGTTTCTTAGACTTCCAAATGATGAAAAAGGTGGTAATGTGCTGAAAAAAGGCCAGGTGAGTGTGATAGATATGGCAAAAGTTCTTGGCCCAATTCAGTTATTCACTATGGTTGTCTGCGATTTCAGTGGTCAAATGTTGTCGTGTAAAAGTATAGGTCCATGTCTGTTAATGAATGCAGAGTGCTTTTACATCCATTTTTATATATAATTTCAACTTCTTGACAATAAGATACTACTGTTAGTTTTGGCTGGGTTAAAAGTAATAAATACTCTCTTTGCAGACCACCACCATTACTAGAACCTTCATTTTGGTTGCAATGATGGTTTTAACACGTGTTTGGGAACTTCATCAACATCCAGCCATTGTCCAGACCATTTTCATTTTTTGTCAAAGCTTATGATCCTCTCCAGAATAGGTCTCTGCTTTTTCAAATCCTAAGGTATGCGCACATCTCTAATCATCTCCTATGATCATCCATCAGTTGGTGTGGTACCTACCCATTTGTCCAACTTTTTCACCTTTCCTATTGCAGCCAGATGTCGAGAAATTGTTGTAGCAGAAACTCCTAAGTCAGATGCAAGGCCTCTAATTGCTGTTTTGGGGTTAGCTTCCACCATGGCTCTCAATTGATCTTCATTTAAAACAGATTTGGGTCTCCCTCGAGGCTCATTTTTCAGACTCAGATCCCCAGAACGAAATTTTTCAAACCACCACCGGATAGTCCTTTCACTAACGGAGCCTTCTCCAAACACAGAATTGATGTTCCTACTTGCCGTGGCTGCACTATGTCCTAGTTTAAATTCATATAAAAACAGTATTCGCAAATCTTTCAAAGATATGGTACAGTCCACTTCTGTGGAGGAAACAAACAATAAAAACTCAGCCATCAAAGAAAACTGAAGACCATAATATCATTATGAATACTAAACAACACACCTGAAAACAGACCTGATATCAACTTTACCAGTTATGGTCAAGTTTCAACTAGTCAAATATCAGAAATTTCATCTGGAGAACACGTTTTTTAACACTGTGTTCTGCTGCCATCAGTTTATATCAGGCAGATGACTTTACAGTAGGAATACAAGTTCCAGTACTTTTATAAGTATTACCATAAAATAAATGATTTTGAACTAAAATATAAGTTGTGCTTTTAAGTCTAGGAACTCAATGCCATACTATTTTTTCTGTACTATCAAATTAAGATTTCAGATAAGTTTAATGCTTAGAAAAAAATTCTCCCATAATGGGCTGATAAACACCGGTTTCTTATGTTTTCTGACAGAAGTATTTTTAAGTGTTCCTCCTCTTCCATGTTTCACATGATCTGAATGACTGCTACTTCACATGTTCTTTACATTTTCTAAATCCTTATTTACTATGGAATTTTTCTTCTTTCGCCTCTCTGCTTCACTTTCTTTGGCTTCATACTTAATTTTGTTGTAAATGAATAAAAATAATATTTCAGGTATATGAAAGAACTGTTTGTCTAAGTTCACATTTCCCCCCTGGCAGTCATGTATTTAAATGGCACTAGGGTCCACTGCCCAGTGTACTTTTTAAAACTACAACCGTAACATACATGTGCCCTAAACCTACCAAAGGGTTAAAGAGAGAGAGGCGGGGAGGTGGTGGGGGGGAGGGTTCAGCAGAATTCAAATCTGGACAATGTTGGGGAATGTCTTGGGGTAAGAAGGGGTAAGTTTTCCTTTTCAGCAGCTTTAATTTCAGCGCTTTGTAAGTACATATTCCTCCAACACTAACTTTTCTGCCTTTTTCTTCCCCTATGCTTCCAAGATGGTAAAGTGGAAAGGAAAAAGGTTTCTATTCCTTTCTACCCTCGCTTAAGTTTTAAATTATTTCAAATAAGTCAATAATCTTCTATTACAAAAGCAGAAAAAAAACCTCTGACCTCAACCATAAAATAGTTACCAAAAACCAAATATTTAATTATATGATAAACATTAGGAAAGTGAGTAGCTTTATATTAGTCCCTAATACACTGAAAGCAATTATCCTATTGCTCATAAATGGAACAGGAGTAGGGGAGAAAGGTTACCCACCAATATAGATTTAATTAATGCAAGAAGCCACCTCTTCCACTTCAAATATACTAGTTGAGTTATAACCAAAAAACAAGACTTGTTTTAATACAGAACTAAATCCAAAAACAAGAGAATTTCCCAAATGCAAGAAAGTGGGAAACATTAAAAAAGCACAGTGGTGAAGGGACACATGAATAGAATTCATATCTTCTTATCTCACAACTACATACAAAAATGGAACTATCTGAAACAGACATTTTAAGACAAGTTAAAATATGACATTTTAAAATATGCCTTTAATGTTCAAAGAGAAAACAGAGAAATAGATTTCATTCAGCAAAAACAGGCCATTGTGAAAGAAAAAACTCCCACATTATATTTAGTTGTCACATCTTGTTTCTTCCAATCTCTGACACTGCTGCAGTCTTGCCTTATTTTTCATGACCATGACTCTTAAAGACTACTGATTGGTTTACTTTGTCAAATATATCTCATTTGGGTTTGGCTGATGTTTTCTGATTAAGGTTCTGCATTTTTGGCAAGAGTACACAGAAATGATTAATCCTTCCCAGTGCATCATCATATCATGGGTTTCATGATATCAATACGTTTTCTTATTGTGGTGTTCATCTTGACCACTTATTAAGTTATTTAATTAAGATAAATTTTAGCAGGTTTCATTCTGGTAAATTTACTATCTTTCCCATTGTGATTAATGAAGATATACTTTGGGGGACATACTTTGAATCTATACAAATTTTACTTCTCAAATTTTCACTCACTAATTTTACAGTCAATTGGTAGATCTTGTCTGCAACAATTATTACTGTGTTTAGCTAATATTTATTTTTTATTTCCCTCATACCTTCCATCCTTTCACATTTATTAATTGGAATTTTACTATAAATAAGAACTGTTCATTTTCCCCATTTTTTAAAATCTGTATCAGTAGGACTCATGGATATTTACCTTATTATTCTATGAATTATAATCCAGTGATTTCATTATTTCTTTTGCTCAAATTGCTCCAGCTTTGGCCATTAGAACTTTCTCAGGTTGACTCCCATAGTCTTTCAACAATATCCCCCTGCCTTTTTTTAAAGCATAAGGTGTTCCAGGTACCTTTAGTTTTTTTCTCAGTCCTAGAATCAACCACTTCTCCAAGGAACCCTGGTTCCTTTTATTTGAGGAAATAAAAATATTTACTTAGAAATAAATAATGGGATCCTAGGTTTATTACTATTGGGGTGTCATACCTTTTAGTCACTCTCAGTAGACATTGCTAGGAAACATACATAATAACCCACATATATACTGATATCTCAAATACCAAACCAATCCAACAGAGTTCATTTTAGCCTTCTTTTTTATTTGTGAGAAGCCCTGTTCTTATTTAAAACATTTACCTATTTGTTTGAGTACACACATAAGGCAGTTTCAGAATTGCTAATCTATGCCCCTGTGAGAAATACATTTACTGACTAGATTATAGCATTAATGTGCAGTTCTTTAATATTACAGTATCCGGTCAAGACGTTATTTTTGAAAATACCTTGGAATAAAGTTCTTCTCTTCTTCCATCCCCTTTAATGTCACTCCTTCGTCATTCCTCATACCCAGTTCCCATCACCCCACTTTTATGCACCCTTTTCCCACCTACCCCCTATAGGTTACCAATCACTTTAGTTTCCAGTTTTTCCCCCCGGTACTGATTCTATACAAATAAGCAGATGCGCGTGTACTGTCTTATTATCTCCTTCTTTCTTACACAAAAGAATAGTACACTATAGATACTCCTGTGCTTTACTTTTGTCACTTAACAGTATATTATCCTGGAAACACTCCGTATCAGTTGATACAGACCATTCTCATTCTTTTTTTACAGCTCCATTACTCCACTGCATGGACACACCAGTTTAATCACTTTGCTATATATGGACATTTAGACTGTTTCCAACATTTTGCAATTACATTACACTACTGTGATACAGTGAGTATCTTGTATGTATGTTATTTTTATATTGTTGGAAGTATATCTTCATGGTAGAGTCCCAGAAATGGTCTTGCTGGGTCAAAAGTAAATAAGTACATATTTTTAGGTTATTACCAAATTTCCCTTCCAAAGGATTATAACAATTCACATTTCAACAGCAATGTATGGGAGTGTATCTATTTCTCCACAGCTTTACCAACAAAGTATACTGTCATATTTAACAATTTTTTCATTGATAAGTATTATTTTAATTTGCATTTCTCTAATTATGAGTGAACTTGAACTTTTTAAAATATATTTCAGGCCATTACTATGTCTTATTTTTTTGAGTTGTCTCTTCATGTCTGATTCACATTTTTATATCAGGTTTTTGGAACTCTGTCCCTCAAATTTTGTTTTGTTTTATTTTGAAACCTTAAATCTCACAACCATTGTTTATTACCAAGGTGAACTCTAATCTTCATGATGGGCTTATCAATAGGATCTCTGGTAGGAAATATGGGTACCAGAGCCTCCAAACTTTTTGGATTTGCTGTGATGGGGATCCACTATCACCGGCAGGGCCCAGTCATACTGGATGAGGATGTCTGTGAGCTCCTTCTTGGAAGCCTCATCCATGTGTTTCTAGTAATAGGGACACCAGGGCTTTGGAGCTGAGACTGGTGAACTGTGCAAATCTAGACTACGTGACTATCACTGTTCACGCAGACTCAGACATCCATCCCAAGAAATCATTCCTTGCTCAGAAGCAGAACAGGTTCCAGTAGCTTGTACTACAGTGTGCACTGATGGATCATCTCCAGGGGCTGTCCATTCACCTGGATAAGACTGTTGCCCTGTGTGCAATGCACCAGGATGTGCACTGGCCATCTTCTTGTGTCCAAGGACTTGCATGGACTGCAGAGGGCCCTTGGACTGCATGGCTGCCAGTGTGGACAAGAGCTCCTCACTGCCTGGCACTGCAACCTGAAAAGCTTTGTCCCTCAAATTTTTTAAGAGCTGTTTAAATATAAAAAATACTGTCCTTTTTAAGGGTATATATTGTGAATACTTTCCCCCAGTTTCTCTTTGAAAAACTTTACTTTATGGGATTTTTTTTGCTATGCAAGAATTTAACTTAGTGAAATTTATCTATTTTTTCTTTTAATGCTTCTGGATTTTAAGTCACAGTTAGCAAGCCTACACACCAACCATAGAGGAATCAACTCATGTTAATGGTGGATAAAGGTGGCCCTTTTAATAATAGTGTAGGGACAAGTGGGTAGACATTTGGGCAATGCTAAAAGTGGATCATTCATTGTTCCATGAAAAAAAGTAGATCATTTCCAAAAAAAAGTTCCCAAAAGCTTTCCAAAGTTCAGCAAAGTTGTCAAGTACAAGAATAAAAATCAGTTCTGTTTTTATACACCAGTGATGAATAAGATGAAGAGAAAACTAAAAAAGCAATTCCATTTATAATAGCACCAAAAATAATAAAATACTTAGGAATAACTCTAAACAAGGAGGTAAGATTTTATGCTGAAAACACTGCTGAAAGAAATTAACCAAGATCTAAATATATGAAAAGACAATCATAGTCATAGATAGGAAGACTTAACATTGTTAAGATGTCAATATTAACCTTAGCAATCTACAAATTCAACATAATCCCTATCAAAAGTCCAATAGCCTTTTTGGCAGAAATGGAAAAGCAGATCCTCATTTTCGTATGGAATCACAAGGGGCCCTGAATAACCAAAATAATCTTGTAAAAGAATAAGGTTGGAGAACTCACACTTCCCAACTTTGAAACTTACTACAAAGCCACAATAATTAAAACAATATGGTATGGGAATAAGAATAAACATAAAGACCAATGGATTAGAAAGAAACCCTCACACATATGGTCAACTGATTTTTGACAAGGTGTCAAGACCATTCAGTGGGAAAGGATAGTTTTTCAACAAATGGTACTTGGAAAACTGTATATCCCCAGGCAAAAGAATGATGTTGGACCCTAACCCAGACCTTATACAAAAATTAATTCAAAAATGGATCAAAGACCTAAATGTAAAAACTAAAATTACAAAAATCTTTAAGAGAGCTTTGAGGAAAATCTTCATGGCACTGGATTTGGCAACAATTTAATGGATATGACAACAAAATTAAAAATAGGTAAACTGGACTACATCAAAAATTAAAACTTCTGGGCAAATGACACAACAGTGAAGAGGCAACCTACAGAATAGAATATTTCCAAATCACATATCTGATAAGGGGTAAATATCCAGAATATATAAAGAACTCCTACAACTCAACAACAAAATACAAATAGCCTGATTAAAAAAAATATTTTTTAATAATTATTTATTTTTGACAGAGAGAGACAGAGCACAAGCAGGGAAGGAGGAACAGAGAAGAGAGGGAGACACAGAATCCAAAGCAGGCTCTAGGCTCTGAGCTGTCAGCACAGAGCCTGATGTGGGACTCAAACCCACGAACTGCAAATTCATGACCTGAGCCAAAGTTGGATGCCTTAATGACTGAGTCTCTGAGGTGCCCCACAAATAACCTGATTTTAAAATGAGCAAAAGCACTTGAACAAATGTTTCTCAAACAAAAATATACACAAGGTCAACAAGGATTTGGAAAGATGCTCAACATCATTAATCATTAGGGAAAAGCAAATCAAAACCATAATGTGATATCAATTCACACCCAAAATGACAGCTACTAACAAGAGAAAATAACAAATGTTAGCAAAGAAGAAATTGGAACCCTTGGGCACAGTTGGTGGGAACAGAAACTGGTACAAGTCTCTATGGAAAACAGTCATGTTGGTTTCTCAAAAAATTAAGAATAGAATTACCATATGATCCAATAATTCCACTTCTGGGAATATATCCAAAAGAACTGAATACAGAGTCTCAAAGAGGTATTTATACACCCACATTCACAGGATCATTATTCACAATGGCCAAAAGGTGGAAACAACCCAAGTGTCTATCAACCAATAAATGGATAAAGAAAATGTGGTAATTATATACTATGGAATATTATTCAGCCTTAAAAAGAAAGGAAGTTCTGGGGTGCCTGGATAGCTCAGTTGGTTTAGCATCTGACTCTTGATTTTGGCTCAGGTCATGATCCTAGGGTTGTGGGATCGAGCCCCATGTCAGGATCCATGCTGAGTGTGGAGTCTGCTTAAGATTCTCTCTCTCTCCCTCTGCTCCTCCCCTGCTTTCTCTCTCTCTAAAAAACAAAAAAGAGAAAGGAAATTCTGACATATCCTACAACACAGATGAACCATGAAAACATGATGCTAAGTGAAATAAACCAGTCACAAAGAGACAAATACTGTGTGATTCTACTTAAATGACATATTTAGAATAGTCATATTCTTAGAGACAGAAAGTAGAATAAAGGTTAGCAGGGACTAGTGGGGGAGGGAGGAATGGGAGTTGCTGTTTAAGGCTATAGAGTTTCAGTTTTGGACGATGAAAAGGTTCTGGAGATCCACAGTACAAAGATGTGAAAGCACTTAATACTGAACCATATACTTAGGTATAGTTAGGATGGTACAGTTAGGATGGTAAATTTTATATTTTTGTATGTTACCACAATTAACATTAAAAATCAAAGAAAAATTAGGTAATTTGGACCTCATCAAAATGTAGAATTTTGTGCATCAAAGGATGCTATCAAAAAAGTGAAAAGACAACCTACAGAATGGGAAAAAATACTTGCAAAGCACACTTCTGACAAGGGATTAATACTGAAAATACATAAAGAGTTTCTATACAAACAACCAAAACAGCCCAATTAAAAATGGGCAAAGGAGTTGAATAGACATTTCTCCAAAGAAGATATACAAATGGCCATAAGCATATGAAAAATTGCTTAACATTGCTAGTATTTAGGGAAATGCATATCAAAACCCAGTAAGATAACAGTTTACACCTATTAGGATGGCTGTAATTAAAAAAAAAATCAGAAAATGACAAATGCTGGCACAAATATAGAAAAATCGGAACCCTCATGCATTGCTTGTGGGAATGTAAAATAGTGCAACCACTGCAAAAAAGAGTTTTACATTTCCTCCAAAGGTTAAACACAAAACTATAATATGACCCAGCAATTCCACTCCTAGGTATGAACTGAAACCAGGCATTCGAACAGGTATCTGTATACCAATGTTCATTACAACAACCCTAGTGTCCATCAGCAGATGAATAGATTAAAAAAATGTAGTATATACATAAAATGGTAATTACTCAGCCATAAAAAGTAATCCAATTTTGATATATGCTACAACATAGATAGGCTTTGAAAACATTATACTTAGTAAAATAAGCCAAACACAGAAGGACAAATATTGTATGATTCCACTTATATATGAGGTACCTGGAATAAGCACATTTACAGAGACACAAAGGAGAGATTCCCAGGGATTTGGGGGAGATGTGGGAGAGGAGTGGAGAGGAAGATATTGTTTAATGGGTACAGGGTTTATGCTGGGGATGATAAAAAAACGTTTTAAGTATAAATAGCAGTGATGGCTATACAGAATTGTGAATGTTTTTAATGCCACTTAATTGTACACTTACAAATAGTTAAAATGATAAATATTGTATGTATTTTACCACAATAAAAAAAGAAGAAAAGGTCCATCTTTACCCTAATAATTTGAAATACCACCTTTCTCATATACTAACTTTCCATATGAATTTGGGTCTAATTCTGACCTTTTTATTCTTTTCCACTGGTCTATTTGTCCCTGCCAATGCCACAATGTTTTAATTCGTAGGGCTATTCAACCCTTATAGTTTCTCTTTTTAAGTGTTTTCCTGGCTATTTCTAAAATCAGTTTTATTGAGATATAATCCACATCCCATACAATGTACTCATTTAAAATGTCAAATTGGTGATTTTTGGTATACTCACAGGGTTGTGAATCCAACTGTAGGACACGTTTCCTCTTCCAAAAGAAACTGTGTGCTAATTAACAATTGTTCCCCATTCTCCCCCTAACCTTTTCCCAGCCATAAACCATTAATCTATTTACTATTTATATATCTGCCTATGTGAACATTTCTTATAATTGGAATCATAAAGTATGTGATCTTTTTTAACTGACTTCTCTCACATAGCACATTTTCAAGAGTCATTCATGTTGTAGTATATATCAATATTTCCTTTCTTTTTACTGTCAAATAATATTCCATTATATGGATATACCACATCTGTTGATTATCAGTTGATGGACATCAGGACTGTTTCTAGTTTTTAGCTATTATGAATAATGCTGCTAATAACATTCACAAAGAAGGTTTTGTGTCCAGTTCTGTTTTCAACTCTCTTGGGTTTATACATACGAGTGGAATTGGTGGATCATATTATAATTGGGTATTTAACCATTTGAGGAACTGACAGATTGTTTTCAAAGTGTATCATTTTACATTCCTAATAGCAATGTATGAGTGTTTCAATTTTTCCACTTCCTACCAATACTTATTTTCTGTCTTTATTATTGCATCCTAGTGGTGTGAAGTAGTGTATCTCATGATTTTGATTTGCATTTCTCTAATGACTAACAAAAATCTTTTGGTATAATTGTTGGTCATTTGTACATCTTCTTTGGACCAATTCTATTCAAATCCTTTGTCCATTTTTTAAATTGAGTTATTTCTCTTTTTATTATTGAGGAGTAAGAATTCTTTATACATTCGAGATATAAGTACCTTATCAGATATGTGATTTGCAAATAGTTTTTCCCATTCTGTGGGTTGTCTTTCTACTTTCTTGATATCATCTGCAGCAAAAAAAGTTTTGAATTTTTATATAATCCAATTAATTAATGTATGTATGTCATTTGAGCACTGGGTGTCATATTTAAGAAAACAGTGACTAACCCAAAGTCACTAAGATGTACTGCTATGTTTTGCTCTAGGAGTTTTAGTTTCATTAGCTCTTATTTAGATTTATGATCTATTTTGAATTAATTTTATATGTGGCACAAGATAGGTTCCCACTTCATTCTTTTGCATACTCAGCATGGTATCCCAACACTATTTACTGAAAAGACTATTATTTCCCATTTAATTTCTTTAGGACCCTTACTAAATGTCAACTGATGATTTTCCTGGTTATTTTTGCATGTTTGTTTTTCCATATGAACCTTAAAATCAGCTTGTCTCACTCAATAAAACTTATTAGGATTTTTATTAAGATTGCACTGATTTTATAAATTAACTTGGGATGATGAACATTTTTATGATGTCGAATTATCCTAGTCAAGAACAAAGGACATTTTACCATTAGCTTAAATCTGCTTTAGTGTCTTTTAGGAGGAGTGTTTTCAATTTTCTTTGTAGAGGTTTTATACCTTTCTTATTAAGTTTATTCCTAAAGATTTAATCCTCCATGTTGCTATTGTACATGGGCTTTCCTCTAACATTATGTTCAGTTTAACTATCTGTATATATGAAAGTTGATTTTTATATGTTAGTTTTAAATCCTGATCCTTCACTGAATTCTTTTACTGTAGGAGTTAATTTATTATTAATTCTCTGGAGTACAGTTATACTGTGATCTGCAAATATCGTTTTACTTGTTCTTTACCCATTTTTATGCCTCTTACTGATTTCTCTTATTTAATCCCCTGGGCTAATTTACATCTAACATAATGCTGAACAGTAGAGAAGATAGTGTGGATGCTTGTTTCTGATATTAATGGAAATGCCTATAGTGTTTCCCCCATTTAAATAAGATATCGTTTTAATGCTAAGATGTATACTTCATCAAGTTAAAAATGTAGTCTTCAAGGGGCGCCTGAGTGGCTTAGTTGGTTAAATGTCTGACTTCAGCTCAGGGCATGATCTTGCAGTTCATGAGTTCGAGCCCCGCATCGGGCTCTGAGCCTGGAGCCTGCCTCAGTGTCTCCCTCTCTCTCTGTTCCTCCCCTGTTCACACTCTGTCTCTCTCTCCTCTCAAAAATAAACATTAAAAAAATATTTAAGTAGTCTTCAATTCCTATTTTCTTGAGTGTCTCTATCATGAATGGGTACTTATTTTGCCAAAGGTTTTCTTAGCATCTACTGAGATTAATTTTTCTTTATATTTATTAACATGGTATATGACACTAATAGGTTCCCTTATATGATACCAATCCTGCATTCCTGGAATAAATCCTGCCTTTGTTTTTTCCTCTGTCTAGAATTTGCTTTCCCTGGTTTTCATATGTTTAGCCCCTTCATCTATTCAGACCTTATAAAATATCTCCTCAGAGATGCAGTCCCTGGAGCATTCAATAAAAAGTAGCCTTCCAGTTAACCTCTAGGACAGTACCCTATTTTAACTTCCTACTCAGGACTTATTACTGACATTTTCCCCATATATCCCATATGTATATTCCTCTGCATATACCTTTAACCATTATGACAACAATGAACCTGTCTTGGTAGATTTATTACTGTAAGCCCAAAATATATAGTACCTGGCATATGCCAGGCACTCAATAATTGTTGATAATAAATCTATTGCCATTTTGGGTTGACTATTATAACAAATGTGAATTTATCATAGCAAAAAATAAGAGTAACAAAAACCTACCTCTCACTACACTTATGGCATAAATCCAGATTTCTAATTTAAAGAGAAAGCTACAAACGCAAATAAAATTGAAGTCAGCAGCCTTGTAGCTAGTCTAAATCAGTGAATTCAAAAAAATAACTGGTACTAAAAAAATTCTAATACTAAAATCAAGGTTTCCTTTCTTCCAGTTTAACATTTTCTATTAAAATTTCTCATTAAAATGTTATAAAATTTACCAGTAAAGGAGTAACATTTAAATTAGATAAAGAACCAATTTAAATGACTTGCTGTATCTAATAAAAACCAAAATGTACTTCAATACAGTTTAGTATTGTAACTTCACCAGCAAAAAAAAAAAAAAAAAAATTTAACTCACAAAAATTAATTTTAACTTTATATAAAAGAAACCACAAAAGACAGAAAGGTGGTAAACTCTCTCAATTACCTGTAAAAGGTGATGATTTCTCTGAGTGTTTTACTTTTAGAAGTTTCCTATTAATAAATATATAACCACAGGGACAAGATTTACATGCAACAGGAACCTGGAAGGGGAAAAAAAGGAAAAAAATATGTTACTATTTTACTATTTATTACACTTCTCAAGTGTTTATGTGGTCTCTTCAACTAAATAATAAATTACTCAAAGGCAGAAATCATATTTTTATTTAAATTCCACCTCCTTATAAAAATTATTCAAGATAGGAAATCATACCCATCCCATTCTCCTAGTCCTTTACACTTTACAGTTCCATGCCTATGGTAAATGTTTAATAACACTAATATGAGTAGCCACAGGAAGAACGTAAAGTAAAAAACAACAACAACAAAAAAAACCTATTTCCTAAAATGTCTCAGAATAGTTACAACATGGATTAGAAGAAAACAACTGGTTAGGAAACTATTACATTAATCTCAGGATGAGAGGCTGTTGGCCTGTTCTACAATGCTGGCAGGGGAATATATTTCAAAAAAAACAAGTAATACATTTGACAGACATTTTAAAGGGAGGAAGGAGGGGCACCTGGGTGGCTCAGTCTTGGTTTCAGGTCATGATCTTACAGTTCATGAGTTCAAGCCCCGCTCCGGGCTCTGAACTGACAGCACAGAACCTGCTTGGGATTTCTCTCTCGCCCTCTCTCTCTCTGCCCCACCCCTGCTCGTACTCTCTCTGTCTCTCAAAAGAAATACATAAGTAAACATTTTTAAAAAGTAAAATAAAGGGAGAAAGGAATAAGACAGACACAAATTGATTACTAATGATAAAATAGAACTAAAAACCTGTCATTTCTTTTTTTGGTCCATTGGTTATTTCAGAGTACGTTGTTTAATTTTTATAAATTTATGAATTTGCTAGTTTTCCTTTCTGTTGTTGATTTCTAACTTCATTCTGTTGTGGTTGAAGAAGATACTTTGAATGATATCTGTTTTAAAAAAATGAACTTTGATTCTTACCTTATGCCATATACAAATAACATTGCAAGATGAAACTTCTAGAAAATACTAAAAAAATCTGCCTTCAAGACTTTGAACAGGAGAGAGGAAGAGGGCCAGTACCAATTACTGGAAAAGGATAATTTACAATAGCCAGTTTGAGGGAGAGAATATGGAAGACTACAAAAAAGATGCCAAACATAGGTTCTCCTAGTTTCCAGTTGAGGAAAAACCTTGAACAAATCTCATAAGCCCTGCAGGTTTCTGTTTTTTTTTTTTTATATTTATTTATTTTTGAAAGAGAGAGAGACAGAACGTGAGTGGGGGAGGGGCAGAGAGCAAGAGACAGAATCAAAGCAGGCTTCAGGCTCTGAGCTGTCAGCACAGAGCCAGACATGGGGCTTGAACTCACGAACTAAAAGATCATGACCTGAGCCGAAGTCAGACGTCCAACTGACTGAGCCACCCAGGTGCCCGTTTTCTTTTCTAAAGTCTTTACTACCAGAAGTAAGTCATGATCTTCACATATTTTTATTTATTTTTTAGAGAGAGCAGACAGGCACACACAAGTGGGTGAGGGGCAAAGAAAGAGGGAGAGAGAATCGATTATTTAAAAAAAATTTTTTTTAATGTTTATTTATTTTTGAGAGAGAGAGAGAGAGATACAGAGCATGAACAGGGGAGGGGCAGAGAGAGAGAGGGAGACAGAATCCTAAGCAGGCTCTGGGCTGCCAGCTGTGAAACCTGATGTGGGGCTCAAACCCACAAACTATGAGATCTTTATATTTTGTAACTCCTTTAAATGTATAGGGGTACTTTGTTTAAATTTAGTAGGATCCCGGGTATAACTGTAATTTGAGCCCCAGTATCAACTTAGGCTAAAAAGGTTTACCACTCATACACTTCAGAGATGTTAAAGTTAACCCAGAAACTATGCTGCTATGCAGCCCTTTCATCTTTTCATTGCACAGAATCTAATGGCAAATTTTGAACTTCTAATTGGGTTAAACTGTGGACATGTTTCAACCTTTTGTTTCTTAGGTGTCTCTGGGCTTTTGGCTGTCTCCTCAACAAGGTCTATAGTGCTACTCCTGAGTTTCCATTCCCTATGCCACAGCCAGAAATTCTTTCAAGGCAATAAACCAGGGCAATCGTAATAAGGCTCATCTAATTTGTGTCTCAATTCTGTGAGTCACTATCCTTCATTACCTGATGTCCAATGTCCTGAAATCCATTGTTTCAAACATTTCATCTCTCTTTTATAGATGCTACAGTTAGGAGAAAAAATCTCCATCTTGGCAAAAAATAGAAGTCTTTCATCATATCTCTTTTTTTTGGCTTTTTTGCTTTTCGCTTTGTGTACTTTATATTTAAGGAAATTATAGGATTACGTGCAATTACAAGAAATACTATCGAGAAACCCTTACCCACTTCCCAAGTTTCCTCCAATAGTAACACTTTGCAAAACTATTATATATATATTATGTGTATTATACATACACATACATATGTACATATGCATAATATACATGTGTATATATCTATATCTACATATGCATATATAGATATTACATATTGATATCATATATACATAATATATACACATATTGATATCACAAACAGGATATCAATTTGATACAGTCCACTGTGATTTTACTCAGACATTTCATATTTCAATATTTAAACACCTGCGAAAAAAGAAAAAAAGAAAAACTTTTAAAGATATTGCTCACACGATGAGCACTCAGTGTTGAAGGTAAGTGATGAATCACTGAATTCTACTCCTGAAACCAATATTGCACCCTATTTAACCAACTAGAATTTAAATAAAAATTTGAAAAGGAAAAAATAAAGATATTGCTCCGAAATAGGTTCACTAATGATGATCCTTTAATCAAGAATTATTCACCAAAAACCAGGGAAGAATTTCAACAAAACAGTACAAACAAGAATAAGTACAATCAGGGGCACCTGGGTGGCTCAGTTAAGCAGCCGACTTTGGCTGAGATCATAATCTCACTGCTCATGAGTTCGAGCCCCGCGTCAGGCTCTGTGCTGACAGCTCAGAGCCTGGAGCCTGCTTCGGATTCTGTGTCTCCCTCCCTCTCGCTCTTTCGCTCTTTCTCTCTCTCTCTCTCTCTCTCTGCTCTTACCCCACTCATATCTGTCTCTCTCTCAAAAATAAACACTAAAATTTTTTTAAAAAGAAGTACAATCAGAAAACTATAATTCAATATGTAAAAATGTCCATTCTCGAGGCAACTGCGTGGCTCAGTCAGTGAGCGTCAGACTTTGGCTCAGGTCATGATCTCACGATTCATGGGTTCGAGCCCCACACTGGGTTTTGTGCTAACAGCCTGGAGTCTGCTTTGAATTCTCTCTCTCTCTCTCTCTCTCTCTCTCTGTCCCTCCCCGGCTCGTGCTTGCACACTCTCTCTCAAAAACAAACATTTTAAAAAGAAAAGGTCTAGTCTCCTGTTTTTCTTGAATAAAGCTTACTAGTAGTGCTTTATGTTCATGTATTTTTAAGATGTCTCATACACTACAACATAAACATTTTGTCCAATTAAACTATTTAAAATTAATTAAGCTGTCTAATTGCTGTGGCTAGAACTTCCAGTACTTTCTTGAATAAAAGTGGTGAGAGTGGACATTCTTGTCTTGCTCCTGACCTTAGGGGAAAAGCTCTCAGTTTTTCTCCATTGAACATGATGTTGACTGTGGGTTTTTCATATATGGCCTTTATTATGTTGAGGTATGTTCCCTCTAGACCTACTTTGTGGAGGCTTTCTATCATGAATGGATGTTGTACTTTGTCAAATGCTTTTTCTGCATCTATTAGAATAATCATATGGTTTTTATCCTTTCTCTTATGGATGTGATGTATCACACTGATTGACTTACATATTGGTCAAACTACCCTTGCATCCCGGGAATAAATCCCACTTGATTATGGCGAACGATTTCTTTAATGTATTATTGGATTTGGTTCACTACTATTTTGTTGAGGATTTCTGCATCTATGTTCATCAGAGATACTGACCTATGCTTCTCTTTTTCTGCAGTGTCTCTGTCTGGTTTTGGTATCAGAGTAACAGTGGCCTCATAGAATCAATAAGGAAACTTTCCTTCCTCTTCTATTTTTTAGAATAGTTTGAGAAGAATAGGTATTAACTCTTCTTTAAATGTTTGGTAGAATTCCCCTGGGAAGCCATCTAGCCCTGGACTTATGTTTGCTGGGAGAGTTTTGATCACTAATTCCATTTCTTTGCTGGTTATGGATCTGTTCAAATTTTCTATTTTTTTCTATTTCAGTTTTGGCAGTTTATATGTTTCTAGGAGTTTATCCATTTCTTCTAGATTGTCTAATTTGTTGGCATATAATTTTTCATAATATTCTCTTATAATCCTTTGTATTTCTGTGGTGTTATTTCTCCTCTTTTATTTCTGATCTTGTTTATTTGAGTCTTTTTTCCAAAAAAAAAAGGTTTATTAACTTTGTTGATTTTTTCAAAGCTCCTGGTTTAATTGATGTTCTACTGGTTTTTGTTTGTTTGGTTTCTATTTTATTTTTTTCTGCTCTAATCTTTATTATTTCCTTCTACTGGTTTTGGGTTTTGTTTGTTATTCTATTTCTAGCTCCTTTAGATGTAATGTTAGGTTATTTAATTGAGTTTTTCCTTGTTTTTTTGAGATAGACCTGTATTGCTATAAACTTCCCTCTTAGAACAGCTTTTGCTATATCTTAAAGATTTTGGACCACTGTGTTCTCATGTTCATGTGTCTTCATATAATTTTTAATTTCTTCTTTGATTTCTTGTTCGACCCATTCATTGTTTAGTAGCATGTTATTTAACCTCCATGAATTTGCGTTCTTTCCAGGTTTTTTCTTGTGACTTCTAGTTTTACAGTGTTGTGGTCAGAAAAGGTGCATGGTGGGGCCCCTAGGTGGCTCAGTTAAGCAACCAAATCTTGATTTCGGCTCAGGTCATGAGCTCACAGCTTATGGGTTTGAACCCCATGCTGGGCTCTGCACTGTGTCAACACAGAGCCTGCTTGGAATTCTTTCTCTCTCCCTCTCTCTGCCCCTACCCCATTTGTGCTCTCTCTCCAAATAAATTAGAAAGAAAGAAAGAAAGAAAGAAAGGAAGGAAGGAAGAAAGAAAGAAAAAGATGCATGTGATATTTCTGAATTTGAGACCAGTTTTTCAGCCTAATATGTGTTCTGTTTTGGAGAATATTCCATGTGCACTTGAAAAGAACATGTATCCAGGGCACCTGGGTAGCTCAGTTGGGTAAGCACAGGACTTCAGCTCAGGTCATGATTTCACAGTTCATGAGCTCGAGCCCTGCGTCAGGCTCTGTGCTGACAGCTCGGAACCTGGAGCCTGCTTTGGATTCTGTCTCCCTCTCTCTCTGCCCCTCCCCCACTTGCGCTCTGTCTCTCTCTCTCTCTCAAAAATAAATAAACATTAAAAATTTTAAAAAAAACGAAAGAAAAGAATATGTGCCCTGTTGTTGTAGGATGGAATATTCTGAATATATCTGTTAAATCCATCTGGTCTATGTGTCATTCAAAGCCACTGTTTCCTTGTCGATTTTCTGTTTGGATAATCTATCCATTGATGTAAGTGGAGACTTAAGTCCTTTACTATTAGTGTATTACTATCAGTTAGTTCCTTTATGTTTGTTATTAACTGCTTTTAAGTATTTGAGTGTTTCTACATTGGGTGTATAAAAATTCACAACTGTTGTATCTTCTTGTTGAATTGTTCCCTTTATAATTATACAGTGTCATTTCTTGACTATAATAATTTTTTAAAAACAAAAATACCACTGTTGCTGAGGGTGTGGAAAAATTAGAACCCATATACAGTGTTGGTAGGAATGTACAATAGAGCAATGCTATGGAAAACAGGTAAGCAGTTAAATAAATTAAACACAGAATCACCACATAACCATGCAATTTCACTCCTAGGAGTATAATACAAGAAATAAAAACAGATGTTAAAACAAAAACTTGTTTGTGAATGTTCACAGCAGGACTATTCACAATAGCTAAAAGGTAGAAACAACTGAAATGTCCATCAATGATGAATGATTAACAATATGTGAAGAAATGAAGTATGGGCATATGCTAGAATACAGACAAACAATGCCAAATTAACGAAATCAGATATCAAAGGGCATATATTATACAATTTCATTTATATAAGAAATATCGAGAACAAGCAAATCCATAGAGACAGAAAGCAAATTAGTGGTTGCTAGGGGCTGGAAACAGGGTGGAATAGGGAGTGACTGCTTAATGGAAACAGGGTCTCACTTCAGAGTGATAAAAATGTTCTGGAATTAGATAGTGGTGATGGTTGCACAAAACTGTCAATATATTAATACCGCTGAAGTAGACCAGGGTGAATCTAGGCCTTTTTACCACAATGAAAAAAATCAATCGTATTTCTATACATAATTAATAAACATTGATAAAAGGAAAATTTTCAAATTCCACTCAAAATAGCATCCAAAAAAACTGAATTCATAGGGATCAATCCAAAAAATATGTGCAAAACCTGTACAATGAAAACTACAGCAAACTGCTGAGAGAAATTTTTAGAGGAGGCAGTAAATTTCTATTGCCAAAGGAGAGAAAGTAAAAAAGGTAATTATTTTGAAAAGATAGACACTTCATTTTGGCATTTGGTTTTAATTACAGTTTTAAATGAACTTTACTTTTTCTAGTTAAGAATAGCCAAATTTTATAGACCGAGAGAAAAAAAACTTCATAGGATTATGACATGTTAGTAAAGTGCTCATTAAAGTCCTTCCTGAAGAAAAAAAAAACCTTTGGGTAAGTCTAGCACTCTGATCCTGTCAGCCTAATCAAATAGCTTTATTAGGCAATATTGTTATGGTAAAAATGGCCCCTTAATAAGGCATCTGGACTGGAAGGTACCTGGTGAGAAGTCACAGTTTTAGGCCTCCCTAAGTACAATATGATCACACCATTCCCTGCAAAAGCTTGACGCAAAGGCCTTACTCATGGGCTGAGAAACATGAAATTTCTAAGCCATGGTAAGTCATGCAACCACTAGAAAGGTTTTTTCGGGTTTTGTTTTTTGTTTTTCTTTTGTTTTTTTTTTCCACATCTGAACTGTCTGGAGAGGCAGGGATAGTCCTTAGTATGCTATGAGGATCCTCACTGACCACAATTCTGATGCTATTCTGATTACCCCCAGAGGCCTGGGTTAAGCATGAATGGCTACCTGCACTAGACCACTGGTGGTCATAAAGCCATTGCATGACCTTATGAACTTAGTTTATAAAGCAGATATTAAAAATTCAAAAAACCACATACAAGTAGGAATGGCAAATCAGTTTTAAAAATATTATTCTGAGAGGCCTGCCTAGAAAAACAGGGCTTTAACAGTAACGTGGTAATCAATGATGCTCTATAAAATTTAGAACAAATTAATGATTATTTGGGTTATGGAAAGTATTAAAAAGCACATTAAGATCACCAAATTAATAAAACCTAAAAGGGAAATGTCATTATGGCTGCGGCCCTTTTGGTCACCATATACAGCTGATAAGAACAAAGCAACCCTGCGTGGCAGGAGCGGCTTTCGGAGCCTGGAGCCGGGCACATCGGGCATTCTCGTCCGACAGAAGGCAGCTGAAGGGGCCGTGCTCGTCCACTTGGGCCCCTGCCCCCACACTACCGCCGCTGTCACCAGGAGCCGGCCAGGCGACTTAGGGAGGGTCCAGACCGGGCGCCTCGTCGGCTCCAAACCCACGCCTCTCTCCCGAGCCGCGGGCGGCCGGACACACACAATCGCCCGGCTGACGCCGCCAGGTGGGCACCGGCCGGACTGCGGCCCCGGGCGTCTCCCTGGCACCCCGTCGGCTCAGCCCCGCCCGTTCCGGGATCCCACTGTAGCCTCCGAGCCCAAGGGCCGGCCCACCCGATCGGCCACCGGGACCCGGCGAGGCGGCCTCTCCACAGCCAACGGCCGCCGGCAACGGCAGCCCGCCCGCGCACCCGCCTCGGCGCCCACCTGTTGGTCGCACTCGGGGCACGATTTGGTGGCCATCTTCACTTTCTTGGTTCGTGTTGCAGACATACTCCTCTCCAGCGGCGCGGCTGCGGCAGCGGCAGCAGCTAAGGCTCCGCCCCTCGTACCTCAGCGGCCCAGCCTTCGCCTGCCGGGTCCCCACTGGCCTGACAGAGACTTGGCGCGCGTGCGCGAACCCAAGCGGAGCCTGCGTGCCTGGGGAGCTGGGTGCGGCGGGCGCCAGCAGCGGCCGCGGGCCTCTCGCGCCGACTCCGCGGGACCACGGAGCGCACTCCCACCTTCACCGCGCCGGTCTTCGAGCGCGCCCCGATTCTCATGTAAGGAGACGGTCTCGATGGTCCAGCGGCACAATGACCACGCCTTCTCCCGGCCCTGCGGAATGCATGGGGGCGTGGTTTGGGCGGGACTCGGCAGTAACGGACGTCGGGATCGACCAACGAATGCGCAGATAGGGCGGGTGGTGGTGCTGGGCACGCCCTCTCTCCGGGAGGCTGGAAAACGTAAGTGAAAGTGGTGGAAGGGGAAGTGCTCAGCGCTGGTCATGGCATTTAATAACTTAAAAAATAACTTTAATAACTGTAGTCATTGAGGTGCTATAATAGACATCTGTCTAATAGTGTGGATCTAGCGTTCAAGATTGAAAATTCATTCATTTATTTAATAAATAATTGACTAAGTCCCACTCTCAGGCAAATTTGAATAAAATGCAGTCTGCTGTCGAGGAACACACTTTAGGTATTTACACCAGTGCTACTTGTTCCACGATGAAGGACCCGTTTTTTTTTCTTAATCCATCAGTAACTGATACTTAACTAAATTAAGATAAAGAATAAATTACATGTAAACTGAAATGGAAAAATTATACAAAGTACAATTTCATTTTTAAAATGTGAAATTCAACAGACATTTCAGTAAAAAATCAGAACAAACATAAAATATAATTTAAAAAACTGTACACTTTGCTTTGAGAAAATTTGCCAATCAGCATTTATTACAGAGAATGGCTATTACACTAAGTTTCTGTTCTACAGTTGTAACTAAAGCAAAGGTATGAGTGAAATTTCTATTCTCTTATTAAATGCCTGTAAGCAAACTTTGAATGAACCCATCGTGTATGAATATTTAAAGCTTTCAATGTGACATATTGTTTATTGTGTGGCTATTTATCTAAAGTATGTTGGATTGATAAAAGCAGAGGAAATTTCATATCTGAACTATTTCTAATTTCTCATGGTAGGAAAACTATCTCATGGAGGTATATTAATGGGAATGGAAGAACTGATTTTAAATTTTTTTTAACATTTATTTATTTTTGAAAGACAGGGAAAGACAGATCACGAGCAGGGGAGGGGCAGAGAGCGAGAGACACACAGAATCAGAAGTAAGCTCCAGGCTCTGAGCTGTCAGCACAGAGCCCGACTCGGGCTCGAACCCACGAACTGTGGGATCATGACCTGAGCCGAAGACAGACGCTCAACCGACTGAGCCACCCATGTGCCCCGGAAGAACTGATTTTAAAACAACTTCAGTAAATTTGTGGTTCATTCTTACCCTTTATATAAAATTAACCGATGATGTTTTTTCAAAATTCATATTCAATCCTCTTAAGGGGCTAGGTCCAACAGTTTATCCCATACCGTAATTAAAATTTAAATATCCTTCTGTACAAGAAATGGATTCCAGATCCATGATTTTCCTATGCGACAATCTTCTTTTGAGGGAAAGTATGATTCAAACTGTTCTATCAACTTTCTAACTTAAATGTTTGTTTTTCCATCTTAACTGCCATATGTTGCATTCCTTCCTTCCATTAAAATATTAAGATTCAAATATTGTCCACAAAATACTCGCAAGCTAAATTCAGCACATGTTAAAAGATTTATAGATCAAAAAAAAAAAAAACCCACCTGTTCTAATATGATAGCATGTTTCAAATAACAAAAAAGAGTATGTCATGACCAAGTGAGATTAATTCCCAGAGTGCAGGGATGGTTCTACATACAAAAACCATTTAATGTAATAAGCCACAGGAGTGATAGTTTTCTAACATCTTCCCCTCAAAGAACCCTCACTTTGACACCAGCAAATGAGAGTGTCCTTTGTGATACTCTGATTTGTAATACTCCCCCTTTATGGGAGTCCAGGAGTCCAGTGGAGAAGTTCTAGCACATCCTGGGAGAAAGAAAACAAAAACAAAAACAAAAACAAAGATTGAATGCATTGAAGAAAGTAAGAAAAATAGTTTTACTTTATCTGTGTCTCCATTTCCCCAGGATAGCATAGCTCAGTACTAAGAAGAACCCCGTGGTCTATAATTTCTCCCACAGCAGAAAGTGAGATCAATGTGAGTGAGTACCCAGGTTCCCCAGTGTGGGCGACACTGCCAAAGATGCCCATCTCTTTCTCACCCCATCTGGAATACTGATGCACAACTGAAGGTGAAGCGAGGCTGGGAGAAGAGCAAGCAGGACTCAGAGTGCACCACAGAGACATAGAACATACTAACTGCTTTGTGGACTTCATTAGAAGGGCCACCACAAATCACTGGAGAGATCTTGCCTGCAGACTCCCCAAAATGGCCTACAGGCATCCCTAATGCTCTCTATACCTCACCCACATAACCCCCCCCCCCAACACATCTTGTGGCCAGTTCCCCATGTGTGCCCCTGAGAATGGCAAGTGCAAGCATTGGCAGAGAGCTCATGAACACAAACAGAAAACTGGTCCAACTCTGCAAGTATCTGAGAAAGCAAGCTTGAACATCCAGCACTGCCCTAGGAAAAGTAAAGCTAAAGCTGTCAGCACTATGTCTAGTTGTGAAGAAAGAAGGCATATAATCCTAAGAATGCCACACACGCGCGTGCACACACACACACACAAAGGGGACAAGAAATGTGGAGCAGCATACTATATGAATGGTCTGAGAAAATCTCAGAATCCCTAGACAGGCTAACAGACATTATTTCTCTTCCAAAGACAGACAGTAAAGACTGAAGGAGGTTACTGCTTCAAATGCAAAGGCAGTAATCCAACACTTGAAGGAACATGAAAAATCAAGGAAACATGAAACCACCATGGAGCAAATTGATTTTTTAGTAACCAACCCAAAGGAAATGGAGATCTATGATTTGAATGATAAAAAGTTTAAAATAATTTTTTTAAGGAAGCTCAGTAGCCTACAAAGAAACAAAGAAAAACAATTCAATAAAATTAGAAAAATAACGTGAACAAAATAAGAAGTTTAACAGAGAGAGAGAAATCACAAAAAAGAACTAAATAGAAATTCTGGAGCTGAAGACCAACCAAATGAAATGAAAATTGCAGGAGAGAACACCAACAACTAACTTGATTAAGGGAAAGAATCTCAACTCGAAGACAAATCACATGAAATTATCTATTTAGAGGAGATTGCCAACAATAAAAAGAATGAAAAAGACTGAAGAAAGACTATATGGATTATGAAATTGCATCAATTGAAACAATTTCTGCATTTTGGAAGTACCAGAAGGAAAAGAGAGGGAGAAAGGGACAGAAACCTTATTTAAAGAAATAATGCCAGAGAGGGGCACCTGGGTGGCTCAGTCGATTAAGCATCTGACTTCAGCTTTAGTCATGACCTCAAGGTTTGTGAGTTCAAGCCCCATGTTAGGCTCACTGCTATCAGTGCAGAGCCTGCTTTGGGTCCTCTGTCCCCCACTCCCTCTGCCTCCCCAACTCTTGCATGCCCTATCTCTCTCTCTCTCTCTCTCTCTCAGAAATAAACATTTAAAAAATGTCTTTTTTAAAAAAAGAGAGAATGCCTGAGAACTTCCCATATCTGGAAAGAGATATGGGCATCCAAATTCATGAAGTTCATAGGTCCTGAGACATATTCAACCCAAAGATATCTTCTACAAATACATTATAATAAAACAGTCTCAAACCAAAGAGGAAATATTAAAAGCAAAAACAAAAACAAACTCACATACAAGGTAAACTCCATAAGGCTATCAGTGTCATCCTCAACACAAACACCACAGGCCAGGATAGAGTGGGATGAAAAATCAAAGTGCTGAGAAAAAAAAAAAAAACTGCCAACCAAGAACACTTTACCCAGCAAAGCTGCTATTCAGAAGTGAAGGAGAGAGAAAGTTTTCCTGACAAATAAAGTCTGAGGGAGTTAATCATCACTAGACCTACCATAGCAAATGCTGAAAGGAGTTACTCACTCTGATATGAAAGAATGCTAACTATTAACATGAAAACAAAAGAAAGAATAAAACATACTGGTAAAGGTAAGAATATAGTAAGTACTCTCACACTATAATATGGGATTGTATAAATCACTTAACTCTAATGCAAAGATGAAAGGACAAATCATGAAATAACTATTGCTACAATAGTTTGTTGATGGATACACAATATAAAAAGACAGATACTGTGGGGCACCTGGGTGGCTCAGTCCCCCAGGCATCTGACTTTTGGTTTTGGCTCTGATCATGATCTCACAGTTCATGGCCCCACACCAGGCTCTACACTTATGGTACAGAGCCTGGTTGGGATTCAACCTCTCTCTCACGCTCACTCTCTCTCTCTCTCTCTGCCTCTCCCATGCACTCTCAAAATAAATAAATAAACTTAAAAAAAAAAAGACAGACATTGTGACATCAGAGGCAAAATAGGGTAGTTTTTGTATGCAATCAGAGTTAAGTTGTTATCAGCTTAGCATACACTGTAATAACTATAAGATGCTTTATGTAAGCCTCTTGTGAATGTTATTCAACAATGAGAAAAAAGGAAATCCTGCTATTTGCAACTATATGGATGAGCCTAGAAGATGCAATGCTCAGTGAAATAAGCCAAATAAGTGAGTGTATGATCTCACATGTGGAATCTAAAAAAGAAAAAAAAGCAAAAAACAAGCAAACAAAAAACATAAAAAGGTCTAAATCACAGAAAGACCCAGTAGAATGGCAATTACCAGGATCTGGGGAATAGGGAAAGTGGAAAGTTGCTGGTCAAAATGTACAAGTTTTCAGTTGTAAGATGAGTAAGTTTTATGGATGTAAGGTACACACATCATGATGACCTATTGTTAATAATACTGTATTGTATGCTTGAAACTTGCTAAGAGAGTAAATGGATAAATTCCTAGAAACATATAAACTACCAAAATTGAAACAGGAAGAAATAGAAAATTTGAACAGACTGATAACCAGCAAAGAAACTGAATCAGTAATCAAAAAATCTCCCAACAAACAAAAGTACAGGGCCAGATGGCTTCATGGGGGAATTCTACCAAACATTTAAAGAAGAGTTAATACCTTTCTTCTCAAAATATTCCAAAATAATAGAAAAGGAAGGAAAACTTCCAAATTCATTCTATGATGCCACGTTATCCTCATATCAAAATCAGATAGATTCCACTAGAAAAGAGAACTACAGGGGTACCTGGATGACTCACTTGGTTAGGCAGCCAACTTCAGCTCAGGTCACGATCTTGCAGTTCATGGGTTCAAGTCCCGCATTGGGCTCTGTGCTGACAGCTCAGAGCCTGGAGCCTGCTTCAGATTCTGTGTTTCTGTCTCTCTCTGCCCCTCCCCTGCTCATGCTCTCTCTCTCTCTGTCAAACATAAATAAAAAAACATAAAAAAAAAAAAAAAGAAAGAAAAGAAAACTACAGACCTTGAAGACACTGCCATCCTGGAGCCACCTGCAGTACCCAGCCATGGTCAACCCCACTGTTCTTCAACATTGCTGTAGACAGCGAGCGCTTGGGCTGTGTCTCCTTTGAGCTGTCTGCAGACAAAGGTCCAAAGACAGTAGAAAACTTTTGTACTCTAAGCACTGGGGAGAAAATATTGGTTATAAAGTTTCCTGCTTTCACAGGATTATTCCAGCATTTATGTGCCAGGGTGGTACCCTCACGTGCCATAATGGCACTGCTGGAAAGCCCATCTATAGGGAGATATTTGATAATAAGAATTTCATCCTGAAGCATACAAGTCCTGGCATCTTGTCCATGGCAAATGCTGGACCCAGCACAAATGATTTCCGGGTTTTCATCTGTACTGCCAAGACCTAGTGGTTGGATGGCAAGCATGTGGTCTTTGGCAAGGTGAAAGAGGGCATGAATATTTTGGAAGCCATGGAACACTTTGGGTCCAGGAATGGCAAGACCAACAAAAAGATCACTATTTCTAACTGTGCACAAATCTAATAAATTTGACTTGTGTTTTATCTTAACTTCCAGACCACTCCTGTAGCTCAGGAGGGCACCCCTTTGTCCCCATCTGCTTGAAATATCCTATAATCTTTGTGCTCTCACAAACATTTTTTGTGTGTGTTTGTTTCCTACTATTATCATATTACTGCCAATTTCTCTTTTTTTGTCTGCTAATATTTGCTTATATATTTAGGTGCTCCTATTTTAGGTACATAAATATTTATAAGTGTTATCTCTTCTTGTGTTTGATCTCTTTATCATTATATAATGCCATTCTTTGTCACTTATTACAGCCTTTGTTTAAAGTCTATTTTGTCTGATATAATTATTGTTATCCCAACTTTCTTTTCCTTTCCATTTCTATCCCTCATTCCTTCTGCGTGTGTCTTTGGATCTGAAGTGAGTCTTTTATAGGCAGCATATAGATGGGTCTTATTTTTTATCCATTTAGCTACCTTATGTCTTTTGATTGGAACATTTATTCCATTTACATTTTTTAAATGTTTTATTTATTTTTGAGAGAGAAAGACAGCACAAGCAGGGGAGGGTCAGAGAGAGAGGGAGACACAGAATCCAAAGACAGGCTCCAGGCTCTGAGCCAGCTGTCAGAACACAGCCTGACGTGGGGCTCGAACCCACAAACCACAAGAGCATGACCTGAGCCAAAGTCAGGCGCTTAACCGACAGAGCCACCCAGATGCCCCTCCATTTACATTTAAAGTAATTATTGTCAAGTATGTATTTATTGCCATTTAGTTAATTTTTTTCTGATTGTTTTTCAGTTATTTTCCCTCCATTTACATTTAAAGTAATTATTGGCAAGTATGTATTTATTGCCATTTAGTTAAATTTTTTCTGGTTGTTTTTCAGTTATTTTCTGTTTCTTTCTTCTCTTGCTTCCCTTCCTTGTGATTTGATGTCTTTATTATTATATTTGTATTCTTTTCTTTTTATTTTGTGTGTATTATAGGTTTTTGGTTTTTAGTTACCATGAGGTTTATATAACAATCTAAGTAATATAGCAGTCTATTTTAAGTTGGTAGTCATTTAGGGTTGCCTGGGTGGCTCTGTCAGTTGAGCCTCTGATTTTGGTTTAAGTCAGGATCTCACGGTTTCTGAGTTCGAGCCCCAGGTGGGACTCTGTGCTGACAGCTCGAGTCTGGCCTGCTTCAGATTCTGTGTCTCCTTCTCTCTCTGATCCTCCCCCACTCACGCTCTGTGTGTGTCTTTCTCTCTCTCAAAAAATAAATATTAAAAATTTTTTTAAGTTGGTGGTCATTTATGTTCAAACACATTCTGAAAACACTACACTTTTAGTGTTTTGATGTCATAATTTACATATTTTTTAGTGTATTTCTTATTAATGTAGATGTATTGGGTTTTACTACTTTCGTCTCTTAACTCTCATACTAGTTTTATAAGTGTTGATCCACTACCTTTTCCATATGTTTGCCTCTACCAGTGAGAATTTTTTCTCTCATATATTTTCTTGTGTCTAGTTATGGCCTTTTCTTTTCCATTTAAAGAAGTCCCTTTAATGTTTCTTGTAAAGCACATTTGGTGGTGATGAAATCCTTTAGCTTTTGTTTATCTGAGAAACTTTCAATCTCCCTTTCAATTCTGAATGATAATCTTGTCTCAGCTAACTATAAAGACCAGCTTTGACTGCTGCTGGTGTGCTGATGGGCAGAGTTATCATTCTGTCAGCTGTGAGGCCCAGCCAACATACAGGGTTGTGTGACGCTTTCAGCAGGTCATACCCCAAGGCATTAGCAATCTAGAAGTAGATTCCAAAATGGCACCCATCACTGCTGGGATCAGCAGAGCAGAATGAAGTAGCAAAAATGGCTGCTGCCAGTTTCAATCCCTGGAGAGAGACTCAGCTGCCTCCTGCCTCTCCACGAGGTTCTCTCATTCATAAGTAGGTGTCCTTCGCCTATGATCTATGTACTTTTCCATCTGATGTTTTTGTACTAGTTTCTAGGTCAAGTGAGTCTGCACACAAGCCCTTTAAAAGTGCATTACCCTATAGTTCTATAGTTTTCCTTGAAGTAGTCCCTGTTAGTTTTCAAAGATAGCTTTTTGTCAGATCATCTCTGCTATGTAGGATTTAGGGCTTGGGGTGCCTGATTTGGAGCTCAAATCTCTCACTCCTCGGGAAATTTCTGTATATTTGATATCCCTCTGACAGTGGAGCACTGCACCTGGTGTGTAGTTTTTTCCTAAGTGTGGCCACATCTCTGCCTCTTTTACCCTCTCAGTGCCATCCCTTCCTTTGGAGGGTCTGTCCATCCAGGTTCTAGGTCCTCTTCAGAGGCAATTATTCTGAACATAGGTGGAGATTTGATGTGTCCATGGGAGGAGGTGGGATCAGGATCTTCCTAGGCTGCTATCTTGAAATTTCCCCTTATGTTTCATGTTTTAAGGAACTGTCAAACTGTTTTGTCCAAAGGAGTTGTGCCATTTTTCTGTTTTGTCTTTAATTCATTAATATTTCTTTTAAAGGATTATTTTGAAAAGAAAAAAAAAAGATTTTGTAACTTTGTGATGACAGATATTAACTAGACTTATTGTCTAGTTGTCTTAACTTATGGTCTAAGCGGCCCTGCTGCCCTGGTGTCCATGGCCTGGGAACAAGGAGAATGCGACTTGCGCTGCCTGCTGGCCACAGTCTGCTGTTTTCCCCTGGGCTGCGCTTGGCGCCACTCACCCCACCCCCATCCCTGGAGCTGCTGGCATCACAGCCACCTCCTGTATTTTTTTTTCTTTTTGACCTGAGATAATTCTTTTTATTTTGATCAAACAGGTGAGTCAAGCAGGGACACCCAGCCTTCCACCAACATCCACTTCTCCCAGCAAGCCACCTGACCAGGCATCTCCATCCCAGGCCCAGCTGGTCCAGGGGCCCTCATGGGCAGCAGGAGCAGGAGAGAGGGGGACACAGCCACTGGGTCAGCCCCTATGGGGCACCTCTGGCCTCCCCCACACACTCTGAACCACCAACAGCCAGGATTCAAGCAAGGCCAGGAGAGGGAGGTCTGGAGGGAGGGGGAGGGGGAGGAATCTCTAAAATAACCCTACCCTGTAAAGAAACCAAAGTGAGCCAAAGTCCCTCCTAGGAAGGAGCCTCAGCTCTCACTGGTGTATTTCTCTCAAAATAGCAGAGCTCTCAATGGAGGCGGGGCAGGGACCACACTGAATACTTATCGTGGTGATCATTTAGCAATATATACATATACAAATCATTATGTTGTATACCTGAAACTTATACAATATTATATGTCAATTATCCTCTGATTTTTTAAAAAGATTATTTTGGTTTTGAATTTATTTCTTTGCAGTTTTAAAAAAATATTTATGTATTTATTTAGTAATCTCTACCCCCAACATGGGGCCAGACCCATGACCCCAAACGCAAGAGTCGCATGCTCTACTGACTGAGCCAGACAGGTGCCCCTTCTTTGTGTTTTGTATGTAAAGTCATTTACACTTTAATAGTTTTATTGTTTCATTAGGCAGTATACCTCCACAAATATTATACTACCGTCTTAGCTCTTGACTGTTAACTCTGGCTTTTCTTGGCAAAACCAAACCAAAAACAGTAAAGTTTCCTTTGCCATATTAGGGTGAAAAATAAGTAAACTTTCCTTCTCTAATTTAGCTGATAATAACAAACTACATATATTTTTAAGACTTAATTAAAAACTTAAATGATTATAAATTTAGGAGCAGCTTAGCTGGGTGATTCTGGCATAGAATCTCTCACGAGGAGGTTGCAGTCAAGCTGTCAGCTAGAACCCAGCCATCTGCAGCCTTGACCAGAGCTGGAGGTTACGCCTTCTGGATGACTCACTCCCATGGCTTCCACAGGTGGTCCCAGTTCCCTGCCTCATGGATCTATCACAGGGATGTTTGAGTGTCCTCATAACAAGTCAGGGGATTCCCTCCAGATCAAGTGATCTAAGAAGACAGCAAGGGTAAAGTTGTGATTCCTTTCATGACTAAATCTCAGAAATCACAAATCATCATTTCTGCTATATTCTGTTCATTAGAAGTGAGCCAACAAGACCAGTCCACACTTAAGGAGAAAGGAATTAAGCTCCCATTTCCTGAAGGGAGATCAAAGGATCTGTGGACATCTTTTAAAACTACCATCTTTTAATGACAGCAGCTGGACTTCCACAGGGCAGGTGATCCAAGAGAGAACAGTAAGGAATCCACATCTTTTATGGCCTAACTTCAGAAGTTATATGCTCATTTCTGCAATATCCTACTGGCTACACAGGTCAGCCTCATTCAGTGTAGGATGGTACTAAATAAGGGCATGTAACCTAGGAAGCAGGGATCACTGAAAGCCATTCTGGATGCTGGCTACCACAGGTACCCAAAGGAAGCAATAATTAATTCTGCCAGGGCATGCTGGGGAGGGCTCCACAAGGGAAGTGACATAAAGATGGGCTTTTGGGGTCCCCCGAGCACTAAGAAAAATGAGAAAAACCATTCGAAATCATCTAGTCTCTCCTTGACTTGAAGGCACTAGCTTTTGGTCCTATCTCTAACTTTACCGAGATCTGTCATGCATGCTATTAAAGTAACTATAGGTGCTCTAGTCTCACAATAAGCAATCAGACCAGGCAGGAGTTCCTTTAATAACAGGTATTAAGTACTTGATGAACCAAAATGGCTATTCAAAGCCACTTTTTGTTCTCTGTAATAATTAGGACCTGAGCTTCCCCAGGGAGATTAGGAGAAATGAGATGTAGCAGTCTCCACCTCTAGTGCTGTCATTGTTTTAACATTCAGAACACAGAGTCTCTACCAAGGAGTCTTAAAGCTTTGAAAATTTTTGGTGGGAGAGGAGAAGAAGGGCAGTGCCAAGCTCAGCAGATTTTTAAAATATAAAATTTCCCATTTCTCTCAGAAAACTGAAAATAGCTCTTGAGTTATAAATTAGAAGTCTTTGTTCTTTCTTGTTTTGTTTTGTTTTCCCCAAAGCTTTGGAATCATCACAATGCTGCAAATGTGGTCATGTTTATTCTTTTTATTTTATTGTAAACTTTACATACTTCCACAAAAGAATCATTTACATAGTTTACAAACAACAATAACAAATAAATTCAAAGACTGTCCAGGTTAAAAAAAAAAAAAGGGGGACGAGAATCCTCATCTTTGGCCTGAAAGAAGACTTGTTTTTACTCCTACATGGACAATAATGCATTGGGTCAGGGAGCTCATTGAAGAAAAGCCACAGGGTCACAGTGACTCAAGAGACCAGTCCTGCTTTACAGCTGGGCACCACTGGACAGCCCAATCAGACACCAGTCTTTGCTGAGCACTGAACTCAGCCCACTGGCCTACCCTGGACACAGAGGGGCCTCCAGGGGTGTCCCCAGCTTGCTTTGCCTCTTTTGCTTTTTCCTCTCATGATATTAAATACTATTTATTGGGCAACTACTCTGTGCCTGTGCTTTACATTAATTATCCCTCTTCCAACTCAAACCCTGCAAAGTGGTATCATGAACCTCATTTATGGTCAAGTGAAGCTCAGGGAGTGTATGAATCAGAAATCTTGTTTTTGCTGAAACAGAAAACCCAAACTCAGAATGACTTACGCAGAGTATTTATTAGTTCACATAACCAAAAAAAAAAAACCAAGCATATGATGGGTGTCAGGCACAGCTGGATCTATGTGCTCATGTGAACCACCAGGGTCATGTTTCTCTCACATTTCTCTCTCTGCCCCTTGTACCTATACTCCATGCAGGCAGGCTCTTCCTTCTTGGTGTTAGGAGATGGCTGAGGCAACCAAATATGCTACATTTCATTAAGTGTGGCAGCTGTGGAGGTGCTGTTTGGATCTCCCTTCTAAAAGAAGTTGCTGTTCAGCTGCAAGGAGACAGCCTCTGGTTGTGCCACCTTCAGGATCCATGCCCTTCCTAGTCAAATACCAGGCAATGACTAAACATGGCCACAAGTCACTGCTGCCCAGTGCACGATCCCTCTCATGCTCAGTGTTTTCTCCAGAGTTCCCATGGGATTGGCTTAGAATGTCAGATCTGACTGTGTTCTCAGGCTCCCCCTTTATCTTTCACAGGCATTACCTTCCCCCCACCCCCAACAATTCTCTTGTAGTTCAAAACCATCTCAGTGTCTTCCTCCTTCAGGAGTCATCTGACATCTCACATTTCACCGGCTCCCATCCCCACATGAGACAAATGTCCTTGCTTTACCCAGATCCCTTTGGATCCCTTTGAACTGATTTTCATTGTTCTAACATCCAGCACCTACGGCTATGTTAAGGCAGTGTTCACAGAGCCTCAAAACTAGTCCTTCACCCTAACTGAACATTCAAAAAGTCCAGGACCTAGGTGACTCACATGCTTTCTCCCCTCCCACCTAACTGGTGACTGGCAGGTTGAGGGTTTCAATGCAAAGGCTCTCTGCCTCTAGGCAGGTCTTCTGAAATCCAAAGCTCCCCTGCAGCATCAGGCTGAAACTACCCTCCAGAGGACTTTGCCTGGGATCACACATTGCCTGGTTTTCTCACCTGTGCTGCTCTGCTTCTCCTGCTTTCTTTCCCATCTGCCCTGGGAGTACTTCCTTAATAAATTACTTACAGATGAATCCTCTTTTTAGTGTGCTTCTCAGGAACCCAGCCAAGAACCAGCAGCTGTCAGGTGGCCTCTTCCATAGAACAGCTTCTGCTGGGTCCTCTCCCTCTTTTTGTCCCATCAGTCCTATGGGTTGTAGCTGCTTCCTACTGCCACTAACTCTAGCATGCTTCCCCAGGCCTTGATTGTTTCCCTGGGTTCTTTCCCACTCCTTTGTAAGTAGCCCTTTCAAAGCAGCCCGGTTACTGCTTTGGAGTGTGCTGTTTCTTGCCAGAATGCTGAATCATAAATATGACCATTACAGGATTTATTTTTTAAATTACCTATCCATCCATCCATCCACCCACCCACCGACCTGTCTAATCTATCTATCTATCTAGTCTATCTATAAAATTCATAGTACCCTAGAGGTTTGAAATGAGACTGAAGTTTAACATTGTGAGATGATTGCCCTTTTCCCCTAGGCTCTGGGAGTGGAAGAAGGTAAATTAGAGATAATATCAAAAATCTGATTTTGAGTTTCTTCCTGATGTAAAGACAGAGGTAATGACCTCCTCCATCCAGCTGGCCCTCAAAAACCTTCTAGTTGGAAATAGCCAGTAAACAACTTGCAAAAGATGACATCTGGCACTAGATGGCGGCCATGACCCACCAGTGCTGTTGCTCACAGAAGCACCCACTGACAGACCCAGCTTGCCTGGCTCTGCAGGACCCACAAAAACCAGTTTGCCTGCCAGCTCTCCACTCTTAAATCATGATTGTTCCTCATGCCTCCAACACAGAGGCAGCTTGTGGTTTTCCAGCACCTCAGATACCTGGACCTCCCTGCCTGCCAGAGCCTGGGAAGGTTTGTATTTGTATCTCCCTACAGCAGCCCTCCCTCAGTGCACCTGTTACTAGACACTCAACACTGATGCAGACCCAAGGGTCTGAACTCTGAGGAAGAGGATGTTGAATATAAAGGCTTGGGACAATCCCTGTCAGTATAGGAAATACTAGTGGGTTTCAACTGCCTCTCTTTCTGGCTAACTGACCTCCATGTTTGCTTTGGCTGGCCTCCCCCACTCCCTTTGGTTTTAGCAAATGAGTAACATCAGTTAAAATCATTGTATTAATAAAGACACTTTTAGTTGCAAGTCACAAAAGCCCCGTGAAAATGAGCTTAAGCCAAATAAAAATATGGGAGAATTGTTTAGCCAGTAGCTTTAAGAGCCATATGTGAATTTAGACACAATTATATCCACATGAGTTTTAGGCATGGCTGGATCCAGGTGCTAAAAAAAAAATCATCAGTAATCTACCTGTCTTCATCTATCTTTTTCCCTTTTCTTTTGAGCACAAAATCCCAAGTACTAAAAGAAATACCTGTCTTTCTTCATAGTTTTTCTGAGACTCCTAGACTTGACTTAGGTCCAAATTCATCCCTAAACTAAACACATGATTACTAGTCAAATGCCTATTACTAAAAGAAGGCATAAGTCAGGGTGGAAATGAGGAAGGCTTAGATCTCCAAGAAAAATCAGGTTACTATCGCCTGGAGAAGGGACACAGGACAAGCCAAGTCAGCAGATGCCCATGATGACCAAGCAGGGTAGTTCCCTTTCCCCTCTCCCCTACTCACAATCTACTGACTCATTCAGTACACCACAAAGTCTCCTGACAGAAAGCCCTTCCAGCTTTCCCTCTGCACTCCTACCCAGGCAAAAGTCCTATTTATCCAACCTCTGCATCCTCATACCACACAGTCTCCTAACATCCTGTTCTTTTCCTTCAAAGCACTGATCAGTTCAAGATTGTATAATGAAGTGTAACTATTAACCTAGTGTGTATCTTTCCACAAGATTATAATCTTCTCAGAAACAAGATTTTGTTGTCCCAAGAGCCTAGTACAGTCACTGGTACAGTAGGTACTCAGTAAATATGTTTTGATCATCCACTGGGGATAATAAGTCCAATTAGACACGGTCCCTGCCTGGCTTTTATGCTAGTGAAGGAGACAGACAAGTAAATCAGTGCTCACAATCCAACTGCAATGCTTTCACCAAGAAGGGTGGACTCAAGGGAGTCAGAGGAGGAACATATAAATCAGGAGGATCCAGGAATGTTTTCCTGAAGAGTCATGATGTTGACCTAACTTTAGGAAAATAAGCAAGATGAATGACAGGAGGAAGAATAATGTTAGAAAACAGGGAAATGTAACATAGCCTGATATAGTCCTGGGAGAATTGATGACCTTGATCTCATTTCATTAACCACCCAGAATAGGGATAACTATATAGCAAATAGGCCTTTTAGCTAAAACTATGCCTTTAAAAAAAAAAAAAGGAAAGAATATGAAAGAAAGAAAAGAAAAAGAAAAGCAAAGAAAAGGGGGGCGGTTCTAAAGTAGAGTTTGTTGGATGAAAAAAATAGCTTAAAAGGATAGTGATTACATCAGCAACTGCCACATAGTAGGTCCTCATTAAATATGTGAATGCCTGGATGAAAGTCATTGAATCCATTATTCTGCTTAAAAGCAAGAGCAAAGTCAGCCAGGGTTTTATGGCCCATTAAGAATCCAAGCAGACTCCTAAAGGCATACAAAAGAAATAAAGGGCAAAAGAAATTACTTTAAAGCAGGAAGATTTATATAACGCTGTCTGCGTAGAATAAAAATGTGCCCAGCTTCACATGCCATTTGCTGCCAGGATCTGAGATTGTTACTAAGAAAAGGGTGGGAGGAGGCTGTTGGGGGAAATCAGATGCCAGGCGGAGACACAGGCACAGAGAATTCTGCATTTGGGATTTGAAAAGAAAGCCTGGAGCACAGGCCTCTTTTGTTTTTCAGGCTTCTCTTAATTACCACGTTCCAGACCTGAGATTTATGAAAAAGGCACTATTCAAAAGGACAATTTACACTCCATTATAGAAAAAGTTCAGTCACGGTCCCCAGTTACCCTTCTGGTTGCAACCTGAGTCATTTGTGGGATGGCAGTGTTAAGTATGGAGGAGAGCTATAAATGGTTTATAAATCAGCGTGTTGCATCACAAACTGAAGTGATTGCTACTCCCAAGGCTGGGAGCGGAATCATGAATCAGAGTCTAAAGTTCTAGAACAATGTTTGTGAATCAAATCTCACAATAAGTTGCCCTTTAATGGCATTCTACAGTGATGCCCTTACCCCCAGATCTCCTCAGTGCAAACCATACGTCATCATGCACATGCATGGAACCTGCAAGCATCTCTTTCCAAAACAAGATTGGATGAGCTGATGAAAGGGGTCACTTCCAGTCACTTTATCTTAGCCTATCCAGCCTTAGATCAAAGGAATGCTACCCTTTAATGAATACTTGCTATATGGGACATTTCCCCTACTTTCTCCTCAGGATCATTAAATCTCTCAATAATGGCAAAGATTTTAGATCTTATCACATGCCAGTCTCTATTCTAAGTGTTTTATGCATACATAATCAATTTTATATCAAAACAATCTTATGGGAGGTATTGCTATTATCCCCCAGTTTTCAGATGAAGAAGCTGAGGCCCAAAGAGGTTTGGTAACTTACCCAAGGTCACATACCCATTAAGTGGTTATGTCAATTTTGGAACCAAGGTCATTAGGCTCCATAGTCAACACTTTCAACTGCTATGATATGCTGCCTTGTAAGAGGGGTGCCATCCAAGTCAGATGGAACCATCCCTTGTCACAGCCCCATTCTGTTAACCATTCTCCTGGTGTTCCCCCACCCACCACCACCACCACCACTACCACCACTCAAGAGGTTCTAAAGAAGCTGCCAGCCAACCTTGACCAGGCATGAGCCAATCAGCATATCAGTGTTCCCCTGACCTCAGTGATTGGCTCAGAGCTGGGACTGTGGCCCAGTCAGAGCCAGTGAATCATGATGGGATTTTTCCTGGGGCCTCTGGGAGAAAGAAGTCCTCTGAGGAGCATGTGGGGAGTATGGGGAGTGTGGGGAGAGGAGTTACTACAGCACTTTACTGCTATGAAGAAAGGCCACTAAGAAGGAGTCAACAAACAGAGAAAGCAGAACAAAAAGAAACCCCAGCACAGGACTACAGGCACATTGCCAAGAGTACCTAGTGTTGGGCTCATGCCATGCAATATAATGGGGCCCCCTGAAGTTGAGTTAAGGCATAGGACTGCCATGACCCCATTGGAGCCCTGAATCTAGTGACTCTTGAAGTGACAAATATCTCCACACTGTTTGGTTCCATGAACCAACTTATCCCTTTTTAAAAGCCAATATGAGTAGGGTTTTTTGTTTTTGTTTTTGTTTTTCAACTTGAATCATAATGCACTATAATCAAAACAATCTCCACAAACCTTGTGAGAGCAGAGCCAAAAAGCCCATTAGTTACCAATACTGTGGGTGGAACAGTAAGATTGCTGATCAAAGATAGAACAATGTCTAAGGCCCTCACCATGCTAAAGAACAGAGAAAGAGCCAAACTTCTTAAATTCTCAACGATTCTCAACTTTTACATTTTTTGTACAAATGGAAAACAGCACAGATAATTCTCCCCAAATAGCTATTAATGGGTTCACTTTCATCATTACATTTAACTTTAGTTAATGTCAAAATGACTTTAAATGCTCTCTCAGCAGGGCAGAGGGTTGTGAACCAGAAGTTTGTTGAAGATAGGGCAAAGTCAGCCAGACATAAAAAAAGTAGCCAGGGCATTTGGGTTGGTGAGCTGGTCAAAAAGGACTTTAGCCTTATGTTTGTGTTAATCTCTTATAAAAGAATGTATTTGTAAATCATTCATATAATTAAAAGTTAACTTTAAAATAGGGTTAAAGGACAAGTCAAGTAATTGCATTATCTTAGACAAGTATTATCATACTTTTTTTGGTAGTTTTATGGTTTTATTAATACAAGTATGATGTGCACATAAGCTATGTCTATTCATTTTCTTCACTACACAGCCTGGCATCAGGATTGGTGATTCTGATGGCGGGCTGAGCTGTTCTTTCCCCCATGGCTTTGTGGGTTTTGGAGGAAACATTGTAAGCAATCTCTGCACAGTAAGATTTGTTGCACATTAGCAACACTTGAAGCTCCTTGACACTGTGGACTAGGACCTTCTGGAAGCCACCAAGCAGCATGTGCTTTGTTTTCTTGTTGCTCCCTTAACCGATGTTGGGCATCAAGATATAGCCCTTGAATTTTCTGAGAACCCTATGGCTCTGGGTTTCTACCAGTTGCACTTAATTTTGACATATGGGTCTGACTGGTACCAGATGAACTTCTTTGTCCTTTTTTTTTTAATGATCTCAGGCTTCACCAGAACTCTCCTGGCCCTTTTTTTCCTTCCTGACAATTCTGGAAAGAGACAGCAGTGGCATCGTTTTTGTTTTTGTTTTTAATCTCCCTGAATCTCCTCCCCATCCAAAAGAAAAAAAAAAAAGAAAAGAAAAAGAAAAAGAAGCAGACAGTAACTAGATAGTAAAACCAAAACTAACTGTGGACAAGGTCAAATGACAAAGTGTCCCCACAAAATTCAACAACACAAGAGAGTGAGGACAACCAGTACCAGTATTATAAAATCTGCATTATAGTCACATTGATACAGGAGAAAGCAGAGGGAAGAAACAGGGCAACTGATGGGATGGCAAAATTGTATTTACGGAAGGCACAATGGACTGATTTGAGCAAAGCAGTTGAAGTGACAGACGGTTTACCTGCTCCAATATTGGATGAGTACAAGGGGTCTCTAATAAGATCTGAAGAGGGTGGAGCAGTTTAAGTAACATGGTTTCCTAATGCTAATTGACCAAGTTCCCTTCCACAAAATTGATGAAAAGTATAAACTAGTATTTCAAAACCAGCAAAAGATACTTCAAGAGATACAAGATATCAAGGATTAACATGAATCAGAACTAGAAAATTATTGCAGCTAAGTGACAAAAAACTTAAGGAAAATTAAGAATAAATAATAGTGATTTCAGAAATAAAAATAAACTAGAAAGAAACAAGAGTATATACATATTATAGATATTGCCTTATGAGAAATAGAAGGTGAAAAAAGAAAACTTTTTAAATTAAGAATAATGAAAAAGAAGATTTGATAGAAAGTGATAAACATTGAAGCCATGTAAATAACATATAATATGTTATATTAGGAGTTACCGCAAATGAAAACCAAAACCAGGGAACAACATGAAAAATACTAAAAATCATTATTCAAGAAAACCTTCTTAAAATAAAGATTTGAAACTACATTTTGAAAAGGCACACCTTAAAACTGAAAATATTGACCCAGAAAGACAAACACCAAGACATATTCTAAACTTTAAAGAGAAATAATAAAATTGGCCCTTTTTTGTATGTAGGCCAAAAGGCCAGGTGAAATGGAAAGAAAATTAGATTTTCATTAGACTTTCAATAGCAATTCTTTATGCTGGAAGAAAATAGAGTCACATATTTAACATATCAAGGAAAGAAAATGTGAGCCAAAGATTTTGTATCCAACTGAGTATAAAGGGCACAGAAACAAACAACCTGCTATGAACATGCCAAAACTCAGGGAATCTTGCTCAGAATTGTAGTCACTTTGAAAAAAGGTTGGTTGTGATTGAGAGGAAACATGAATTACTTCTGAATGGCCAGCAAAGTTCTATCTCTTATCATAAGTGTTGGTTATAAGAGTGTTCACTTTACATTGGTTCACAAAGCTATATGTTACGTTTGGTATAGTTTTCTGTATATGTGTTTTATTTTTTTTTTAATGTTTTAATTTATTTTTAAGAGAAAGAGAAAGAGAGTGCAAAGAGGGGAGGAGCGGCGGTGGGGGTGGGGGTGGGGGGACAGAATCCAAAGCAGGCTCCAGGCTCTGAGCTGTCAGCACAGAGCCCAACGTGGGGCTCAAACTCACAGACAGTGAGATCATGACCTGTGCCAAAGTCGGACACTCAACCGAGCCACCCAGCTGCCCCATGTGTTTTATTTTTTAAGAAAAAGTTTAATGGGTGCCTGGGTGGCTCAGTCGGTTGAGTATCCAACTCTTGATTTGGGCTCAGGTCATGATCCCAGGGTGGTGGGATCCATTCTGGGCATGGAGCCTGTTTAGGATTCTCTCTCTCTCCCCCATTGCCCCTCTCCAATGCTCGCTCTCTCTCTCTCTCTCTCTCTCTCTCTCTCTCTCTCTTTCCCTCAAATAAAATTTAAAAATAAAAATAAAATTTAAAAATTACAAACATAGGGCATCTGAGTGGCTCAGTCAGTTAAGCGGCCAACTCTTAATTTCAGCTCAGGTCATGATCTCACAATCATGAGATCAAACCTCACATCAGGCTCCATGCTAAGCATGGAACCTGCTTAAGATTCTCTCTCTCTCCATCTCCCTCTGCCCCTCCCCTACTTGCTCCCAGGCACATGTGCGTGCTCTCTCAAAAAAAAAATAAAATAAAATATTAGACAATTACATTTAGAGTAATTTGAATATGAACCAAAGATGTTAGGAAACTATTGTTAAATTTTTAGGTATGAAATAATGGCATTGCAGTTATACAGTAGAATGTTCTTATTTTTTGGAGATGCATGTTGCAGAATTTACTGTAATTTACTTTTTAAATGCTTTAGCAAAAAAAATCAATGTCAAGTCACATTTTGTTATTTTAATTTCTAATTGAGGTATATAATACATACAGTATTATGTATTATATACAGATATTAAGTCTTACAAAGAAATGGGCTTTGATAAATGCCATTTATTCTATCAAAATACAGAATATTTTCCTCAGAAAATTTCCTCCTGCCTTTTCCAAATCAATCTCCTCTCTAGCCCCTCGCTGAGGGAGCCACTGTTCTGATTATCTCTTTCACCACAGATTAGTTTTATCTGATGTAGGACTTCATATAGTGGAGTTATGTAACACACAATCTTTAGATACATTTTTTTATATCTTAATATCCCTAGAAATTGGAATGTGTCTTAGAAATTGGTGGTGTTTAAACAATTAATAGCAGTGTTTTCTCTATTTTATTGTTATATAAAATAATGGGGTACCTTACAATCAGTGTCATTTTTGATTTGATGAATTATTTATATATAAATGAAGCAAATATGGCAAAAATGTTAACAGTTGCTGAATCTTGTTGGTGGATATATGGATGTCCTACTTTTCTATGAGTTTAAGCATTTCTATATGAAAATGTTTCCTAAATAAATAAATAAAAGGATACCACAATTGTTATACCCTGCTTTGGCTTTTTTTCCTCCTTAATTAAAGTGACCCTTAGATAATGGAAATGGCTGGAGCCTTTCTAGACCTCTGTGAGAGTAGGGACCTGGGTGCTCTGGACAAGTATAAATTTTTGTAGAATTTGCCTTTTTCTCAGATATATTATTACTCTATGCTCTATTTCTCCAAATTTGTCAAAAGCTAAGAGCTTCTGTCCTCTGTGTCCTGTGGCAGTGAGAAAGAGGAGCTCTGCACTTGTGGTCAAAGTGCCTAATCAGGGGGAGCCTAGGTGACTCAGTAAGTTAAGCGGCTCAGGTTATGATCTCATGGTTCGTGAGTTCAAGCCCCGTGTTGGGCTCTGTGCTGACAGCTCAGAGCCTGGAGCCTGGAGCCTGCTTCAGATTCCGTGTCTCCCTCTCTCTCTGCTCTGTTCCCCGCTCACACTCTGTCTCTCTCTCCCTCTCAAAAATAAATAAGCATTAAAAAGTTTTTTTGTAAGTGTCTAATCAGGTATTAAATCCAGCAAGCTGAGTGCCTGAGTCTGAGGCAAGAAAGAAAAGCTAGGGCCTGGAACTAGCACTTTGAAACTGGAAGACCAAGGTACTGGTTCTCTAAGTATAGACTTACTTCCAATTCCTCCTTATGAATAATTATAAATCCATGTAATGGGTACAGAATATATAAAGATGCAACTTTGACATCTATAACATAAAGTGTGTGGAGATGGAGCTATACAGAAGTAGAGTTTTTGTATATGATTGAATTAACTTGGTATCGATTTAAAAAAAGACTGTTCTGTGGTGCTGTAATGTATATATATATATATATATAACACATATAATAGAATTTTTTAAATGTTTATTTATTTATTTTGAGAGGGGGTAGGGTCAGAGAGAGAGGGATAGAGAGAGAATTCCAAGCAGTGCAAAGCCTGATGTGGGACTCCATCCCATGATCATGAGATCAAGACCTGAGCCGATACCAAGAGTGGGGCACTTAACTGAGCCACCCAGGCATCCCTGTATATATAATGGGATATTATTCAGCTATAAAAGATAATGAAATCTTGCCATTTGCAATGACATGGATAGAGCTAGAGAGTATAATGCTAAGCAAAATAAGTCAGTCAGAAAAAGGTAAATATATGTCTCACTCATATGTGGAATTTAAGAAACAAAACAAATGAGCAAAGAAAAAAAAAGACAGAGAGAGACAAATCAAGAAATGGACTCTTAACTACAGAGAACAAACTGATGGTTAGCAGAGGGGAGGTGGGTGGGGATGTGGGTGAAATACGTGATGGGGATTAAAGAGACACTTATGATGATGAAAAAAAGTAAAATAAAATGATAAAACAAAACATATGTGGTCTTTGTTCTCAGTTCCTGGCACAGGGCTTCTAAAACCCTTGGAATATCCTGAGTAATAGGAGTGTCTTTAGTTATTCATAATGAGTCCCTTTTAACCATATCTGAGTTTATGCTGAGAAGGTGGCTAAACGTGACCCCTTAGTTTCAAGGGAGGGGCTGGCCATGCACCATGATTAGAGGGTTGGAACTTTCAGCCCCACCTGTGAATTCCAGGGAACTGAGTGAGTCTAGAGATTGAGTTCAATCACCAATGGTCAATGATGTAATCAATCATGCCTACCTAATGAAGCCTTGATAAAAACTGAAACAAGGAGGCTTGGGGAGGTTGTGGGTTGGTGAATATTGATTTGTTGGGAGGATGTATTGCAGGATTTTTTACCTCAATACCCAGGGTTCGTTGTCTCATTGTTTCAAAGAATGAAGAGGTGGACACAGAATGAGCAGCAGGCAAAAGTTTATTAGAGTATGGATCAGAAAGGAAGAATAGTAGGAAAGCTCTCTTTACAGAGAGGAGGCATTGGAAAGTGAATGCCTGCAACTATAGGCCAGGGCCCTTGTTTTTCTGGGCACCCCCTACCACCCCTTCTCCCTTGTTCCTTCTCAGGTTCTACCTTATTGGCTTGATAGGCTAGGTGCTGCGTTGTCCATTCCTGATTGACTCATTTCCATTGTATGAGGGATGGTCTATGGCCATACCATTCCTTATGGGTCATATATTTTATGGTCTACTACTTATTTTTAGTCAGAGGTAAAAAATCCTGCAATACATCCTCCCAGCAAATCAATATTCTTTTGTCAAATTCCTGAAGGGGAACCTGATGGGGAGGAGATGGTGTCTTACATTCTTAAGAGAAACCTTATGCCCAAGGGCCTTTGCTGTGGTCAGATGCTCCCAGCTATTTCTCCTTCTGAACACGTGACTCCTAACTGCTGTTAGGGATTGGGACAAGACCAAGCGATCTTAACTGGTTCCTGCTTAAGGGGGTAGGCAGGGTGATGACAGGGGAAAGGCAGTCAGGGCAGGTTCAGTGGTCGATCCAGATGTCTGATATAATGGGAGGGTGTCTGGAACATCTGTGCTTGCAAAATTTTCTTGGATATCTTACTTTTTTTGGCATATGTGATGGCATCTACAAATGACATACAAAAAGAATATTAATGAAAGAACATTAATATTCCAAATGTAATGCCTCCTAGGGAGGAAGCATAGGAAGGAAAGACGCATTGTAGCCATCAAAAAAATCCCTGGCATGTCTGGTCATATTTTTTATTAGTTTGACTATAGTTTTTCCTCTCTCTTCCATACATATTTGGATTTTGTGATTAAGTACCTGACCTAGTTTTTGGTTCTCAATCCTCAAATCTTCCTTTGACCATCCATTTTCCATAGGAACAACTCCATGAGGCATAATTTTACCTCAAGGAAAGATTGATCTTTGATATCCAGATTAATGTAAGTTTAGGCAATGATTTATCTATTCTGGAGCTAGTAGCACTATTAGTTCCTAATTCAGTCATAATGTCTCTTTCTAGCAAGGGAGTGGGGCTCTCTAGCATTATCAAAAAAGAATGTGAAAAAATCAAGTCTCCCCATATGCACCCCAGTGGCTGAGAGAAAAATTTAGTCTTAAATTTTCTGGAGACGCCTCTAATAGTTACACTGCATTTGGATAGCTGGCCAGGAGTGGAAAGGACAGAAAAGGTGGCTCCAGTGTCAAGAAGGAAATCAACAATTTTTCCTTCTATATCTAGAGTTACCTGAGGCTCTGGATTTCCAAAAAGTAGTTGGTTTAGGGGAGCCACTGTAAAGAAAACTGGGCCTTATCAGTCCCTTTCAGGGACATTGGTTATCTGAGCCCTTGCAGACTGAGGTCCCTGAAGGCATTCAGATCTCCAGTGACTGTCTTCACACAAGGGGCATGGCTTACGGGGTTTTGACTTCGGTTGTCCCCTCTGAGGACAATCTTCTTTCCAGTGCCCCGAATGGCCACATAATTGGTACTTGGTGCCAAGACCTCAGGATGTCTGGTCTGACATAGTACGTAAGGCCACAACTAAGGCCTCAGATTTTTTCTTAAGCCTCCTTTCCTGTTCTTTATATTCTCTCCATCTTGGTTGTAATATACCTGATTGGCAGCTCCTAAGAGCTCCTCCAGGGTCCCTTCTGGGCCAAGAGCCAATTTTTGTAGTTTTCTCTGAATATCTAGGGCTAATTGAGTGACAAATTTGTCCTTCAGAATTGTCTCGGTCTCAGGGGTATTAGGGGAGATAGCCATATATTTAATGAGAGTCTCCCTTAACCTTTTCAGGAAGGCCACCGGAGTTTCATCCTGTGTCTGTAAGACAGCGGCTAATTTAGCATAATTTAAAGGCCTAACTTTGGATCTCCTTAATTTCTCCAAATTTGACTCGTGTCAAAGTGGGGGCAGTCTTGTGGGACAGAGTCTTTTAGGTCTTAAGTTCAAATTTCAGCTCTGCCACTTATTACCTATGTTATCTTCACAAATAGCCCAATCTTTCTGAACATCAATATTCCTATCTATGTAATGGGGATCATAGTAGTAGGTATGTGATTGGGTTGTTCTGAGGCTTGTATGAGACAATGCAGTAAAGTGTTTAATACAGAAGCTGACACATTTAAAATGCTTAATAATTAATAGCTATAATTTAAAAATATTATTATTAATAAAGAAAGCTTTGTGCCAAACCCAAATCACAGACAATGTTCTAGGTAAATATCTGTGCCTATGCCCCTAGGCATAAAATTAGAAACAGATTTCCTTTCTTAAAACACAGAAGAGTCTGAAGAATGGACAAGAACTAGAATTCAAAAGCTAAAAGAGGGGTGCCTGGGTGGCTCAGTCGGTTAAGCATCCGACTCTTGGTTTCAGCTCAGGTCATGATCTCACAGTTCCTGAGTTCAAGCCCCCATCAAGCTCTGTGCTCACAGCACAGAGCCTGCTTGGGATTCTCTCTCTCTTCCCCTCTGCCATGTACATGCACTCTCTCTCTCTCAAAATCAAACAAACCAAACCAAAAACAAAAAACAAACAAAAAAACAACCCACATAAAGTTGAAAATAAACTTAAAAAAAAAAAAGCTAAAAGAATAAGTGAGAACTACACGGCATAAGGCCTTGCACAGTCGTTTAAGTGTCTGACTTTGGCTTAGGTCACGATCTCACTGTTTGTGAGTTCAAGCCCTGCGTCGGGCTATGCTGATAGCTCAGAGCCTGGAGGCTGCTTTGGATTCTGTGTCTCCTTCTCTCTCTGACTCTCCCCCACTCACGCTCTCTCTCTCTCACTCTCAAAAATAAATAAACATTAAAAAAATGTTTTTTCAGAGCATAAGCCCTTGCATGAATATTTTTTTCTCCTAAGTTCCTAAGTCCTAAAACTATTTTGCAAGCCTCTCTAGGTGAAAGGTTCTGTGGCTTCATGAAGAAAATATCCGGGAAAAGTTGGAGAATAAACCAGCTAGAAATACTGATTTAAGCCATTGCTTAATATTTTGTCTGTGCTTTAAGGCAATGAATAGCTAAAATTGCTGCGTTTGCTGCTAAGGATTTTCTTTATATTGGTCCCTTGGACTGTTTCTGAAATCTCCCAAATTCCCTTCCTGGAAAAAGTAAACTCAGAGTCCTTATACCCCTGCAGGATCAGGAAGCAAGGAATCAAGGAATGTGGAACAACAAACACACTCTGAATGAAAGAGGCTGTATTTGCTCCTGAAGCTTATACAATTGCTCTTTCTCCTTTGCTCCTCTACCCTTTCCTCTCCTCGTATTCAATACTTTCTGGATTTTGTTGATTTGGCTGCTAAGACCACAACATTCTGCCTCTGCTTTGAAATGATCTATCAATGCAACACTGAACTATAAATACTGCTTTTGTGAAATGTCTTTATTCTGTCTCAATCTCTGTAAATTACACTTATGTTGAACATGCCAGTTGCCTTGTCTAGCTTGGCTTTGTATCTTTACAAGATTATCTTTAACCCACTTTGCACATCATTTTGAAAGCTTTACTGATATGTGTGTCCTGGCTATTAGTTCAACTCAACTAATATTTGCTTGTTAGGGAGGCAATGATTTGCCTTAAATTGACTCAGAGCAGATGGGATCTCAATGAAATCCCCTGCTAATTTTCTCCTAAAATCTCAAGACTAACTTAAAAAAAAATGAGACCTTTATTTAGAAAGGGAATCATGAAGAGCAAGGATTGGAGCTGCCTGGGTTTGTGGCAGAGAGAGATGGAGAAGCCTGAGCAAATGCCTCCGGAACCACTCAGTAGCCATCTCTAAAACAACGCAGTAACCGTCTAAGAGTTACATTGTTTCCCCTTTTAAACTTTCCTGTGGGGCGCCTGGGTGTCTCAGTCCTTAGCATCCTGATTTTGGCTCAGGTCATGATCTCACAGTTGGTGAGCACTTGGTGAGTTTGAGCCCTGCATCTTCTCTCTCTCTTTCCCCTCTCTCTCTGCCCCTTCACCTTTCGTTCTATCTCTCTCTCTCTCTAAGTAAGTAAAAATTTTTTTTTCTTGCAACACACAGGAAATCCTTGTGATTACTTTTTCTTATGGTAAAATATACATAAAATTTACTGTTTTGAGCATTTTTAACTTTAATTTTAATTTTATTATTATTATTATTATTATTTTGCAGAGAGATAGAGAGTAGGGGAGGGGCAGAGAGAAGGATACAGAGGATCCAAAGCTGGCTCCTCACTGTCAGCATGGAGCCTGATGCAGGGCTCTAACCTATAAACAGTGAGATCATGACCTGAGCAGAAGTTGGACACTTAACCAACTGAGCCACCCAGGGGCCCCTATTTTGAGCATTTTTAAGTGTATAGGCCAGCGGCATTAAGTACATTTACATTGTTCAACCATCACCACCATCCATATCCAGAACATTCTCATCATCTCAAACTAAAACTTTATGCCCATTAAATAATAATTTCCCATTCCACCCTTCCCCAGCCCTTGGTAATCTAATTTCTATTTCTATAAATTTGCCTATTCTTGGTGCCCCTTATATAAGCGAAATCATGATATTTGTTCTTTTGTGCCTGCATAATTTGCCTTTGTCCTTTCCACTTAGCATAATGTCTTTAAGTTTCATTTATGTTACAGCATGTGTCGGAATTTCCTTCTTTTTAAAGACTAAATAACATTCCATTACATTATGTTTACCCATTCATCTGTCAAGGGACATTTGGGTTGTTTCCACCTTTTTACTTTGTGAACAGGTGTACACATAACCTGTTCAAGTCCCAGCCTTCAATTCCTTTGTATATACAGTTTACCCCTTATGTGGTAATTCTATGTTTAGTTTTTTTAAAATTATTTTTATTTTTATCATTATTTTTAATATATTTTTAAGTTTTTAAACATTTATTTATTTTGAGAGAGAGAGCACAAGTGGGGGAGTGCAGAGAGAGAGAGGGAGAGAGAATCCCAAGCAGGCTCCACACTGTCAGCACAGAGCCCCACACAGGGCTCTAACCCATGAACTGTGAGATCATGACCTGAGCCAAAATTAAGAGTTGGCCGCTTAACCAACTAAGCCACCCAGGTGCCCCTTATCATTATTTTTTAAAACACTGACAGTACATTAAGCAAAAGGAGAAATTAGTCACTAATAAGCCCACCACTCAGAGATAACCATCATTAACAATGGAGTATTTATTCTTTCAGACTTTCAAATCTATCCTAATATCCATTAAAAAAAGAAACTTTCAAAATATCATTTTAGGGGCACCTGGCTGGCTCAGTCTCTAAAGCATGCAACTCTTGATCCAGAGGTCATGAATTAAAGCCCCATGTTGGGCATAGAGCCTATAAGAAAGAAAGAAAGAAAGAAAGAAAGAAAGAAAGAAAGAAAGAAAGAAAGAAAGAAAGAAAGAGGAAAGGGAAGGAAGGAAGGAAGGAAGGAAAAAAGAAAGAAAGGTAGGTAGGTAGGTAGGTCGGTCATTTTAGTCTTTGTTGTTCCCAGGCATCTTGGTGGCTGCTCGTGGTTGGGGCTGATTCACACCTAAGGCAAGGAAGATGGTGGCTGCAAAGAAGATGAAAAAGTTGCTAGAGTTGGTTAATTCTAGTTTCCAACTCATTATGGCAAGTGGAAAGTACATGCTGGGGTACAAGCAGACTCTACAAATAATCAGATATGGCAAAGAGAAACTGGTTGTCCTCACCAACAACTGCCCAGCCTTGAGGAAATCTGAAATAGAATACTATGGCATGTTGGCTAAAACTGGTGTCCATCACTATAGTGGCAATAATATTGATTTGGGCACACCATGGAGGAAATACTACAGAGTATGAATTCTGACTAGCATTGATCCAAGTGATTCTGATATCATTGGAAGCATGCCAGAACAGATTGGTGAAAAGTAAATTACGTAAAACTTTTCTTTAATAAAGTTGACCACAGCTTGTTTTAAAAACACTGTTAATTTTTTTTTTTAACACTGTTTAGTCCTCTCAGAAACCCTCTGAGGAAGACATTGTCATCATCTTACTGACAGGTAAGGAAACGGAGGCTCAGTGAGCAGAGACTGCAGCTGTGACTGAGGGGAGTCAGTTGGGCTTGAAGAGGAGGCTGAAATGTCTTCAAGCTAGAGCCAGTATCTTAGAAATCAGGTAGAAATTCAGGTTGTTCTGCAGATGAAGAGGCTAAGGCCCAAGAAGGGGACAGTGCCGGCTCAAGGTCATACATACAATAGGTTAGTGACGAATTTGGAATCAGAATTCAAAACTCTCTGATCTATGCTTTCCCCACTCTGATACCGCCAAGCCTTGCCTTGCACCTGTGTTTCTCAAACTTTAGTGCACATCAAAATCCTGAGTATAGGGTGGGGCAAACCCACCCCTGGAGTTTCAGAACCAACAAGTCCAAGTCCAACTCTGGAATCTGCATTTTAGGCAAACAGGGGCTCCTTGATAACACTTTAGAACCACTGCCCTGGATCAAGGCATTTGCTTATTAAGGGCACTAACTTCTACCCAGCTCCCCAAGTGTCCTTGGGAGCAAGAGACCAAGAGTTACCCTTAAGTCACCCAAGCACCCAACTTGAGCATGATTTGACATTCTGGAAGGTCATCCATCTCTCACTGTGGGCACCATAATGCCCATCTACTCTTAGAAGATCCTCTCACTTTCTGTTCTGGCCCTCATTTTTAAAAAAAATTTTGTTAACGTTGACTTATTTTTGAAAGACTGAGAGACAGAGCATGAGCAGGGGAGGGTCAGAGAGAGAGAGAGAGGGAGACACAGAATCTGAAGCAGGCTCCAGGCTCTGAGATGTCAGCACAGAGCCCGACGTAGGGCTCGAACTCACGAATCACGAGATTATGACCTGAGCCGAAGTTGGCCACTTAAACCAACTGAGCCACCCAGGTGCCCCTGTTCTGGCCCTCATTGACCCCAAGGACTGGCTGCTCTGCACTCTTGGGGGCTATTCTTACCACCCTTACTATGCACTGCCCATCTCCTGCTGGACTGCAAGGACCTTGAGAGTATGGACCTTATAAAGTCTACTCCATTCATTCATTCAACAGAGAACTTCTGTGTGACAAGTAATATACTAGATTATGGAGATGCAGAAAAGCCTGTCCATTTCTCATCATCCATTCCCCGGTCTAGGCCAACATTGGACCTTGCTGGTACCACAATCCATCCTCCTGTACCCTCTACAATCCATCCTTATGCAGCAGAATTTAAACATAAATATGATTGTGTCACTTCCCTACTTTAGGCCTTCCAGAGGCTTCTAATTGTTCTTAGGATGAAAACTGGAATTCTTACATTTAGGACCTAGGCCACCTGTGCAACACCACTTGCCTCTGACCCTTATCTTCTAGCCCTGACCCTCTTCCTCACTGTCTGTCGTATAGTCATCCTAGCCTTCTTGGAGCTCCTCAGCAGTCCCTGGCCTGGGACATTGTCTGCCTCATCACTGACAGAGATGGAGTGTGAAGTGCAAGATGGATATTAGGGATCTACTTCTGTAAGAGGAAGTGGGAGGTAGCAGGATTGGGCGAGAAAGAAAAGCCATGAAGCAGGGCTGCCAAAGCCTTAGCCAACCTTCTGGGGAAGGCTTAGAGCAAATACTGCTCCAGCACTTGCCGAGTCTTGCTCAGTCACTAAGGTTAGACTTTTCCAGTTAGGGTGTGATGGCAACCTCAGGCAAGGCAGTTCTGTGCAAGTGAGGCTGACACTGATGGCACTGACAGGTAGAGGCTGTCTGCTAACCACACCCCTTGGTTGAAGGCAAGTTCTCCCCTCTTATTTTTTAGGCAAGCTTTTCTTTGATGGGTGAGGGCACATCCCCATGTTTACCACACTCATCAGTATTGCTATTCCTTATCACCTTGACAGGCTTCTGGGCAGTCATAAGCTTCTTTCTCTGAGAAAACTTCACTCAGATCTCTGGGCTATAAGTGCTCATAAAACTCTGTCCTTTTTCTCCCCAGCAGTTATCACAGTTTGTAATCACATGCTTGTGTGTGTGTGATTGTCTAATGGATGTCTGTCTTTCCTAAGACACTGTATATCTGTATAGGCAAGGACCATCTGTGTGACTCACTATAGTCCCAGAGCTCAGGCCAGTACCTGCTACATGGTAGGTGCTCAGTAAAAACTTGTTAAGGAATGAAGACTGGTAACATGTCTTGCAAACAAATGACTCTCCCAGTTGTGTGGATCATCAAGAGCTTGCTGTTTGTTTGGAGCTCTCATTCAGCTCACGGGGAGGACATTCATGACTGTTTCAGGTTTTAAGATTTAGGAGCCTACTCCTGCCCCACACCAATCTGGTCTAGAGGGCAAAGTAAAGGCAAAGTTCACACTATTACCACCATCATCATCAACACAACTACCACCCAAAAGCCTTTTAAGGGCTCAGTGCATTGCAATAGCAGCGCAAATTTCCAAACCCAGAGAGCCACACAAGCCTGGTGCCTCCATGTATGGGCTGCATCACAGGGTTAGAAATTGCAGTCGCTCCTCTACACTTAACTGTGCCACCTGAATAAGTCACTTAATCTCTTTGAGCTTCACCTGTAAGATGGGGATAATGCCTGCCCTTTTCACTTCATTGATGTCGATCAGGTTCAAATGCAGTGTTAGGAAAGTGTTTTGCAGATTGTAAAGTGTGGTTCACAGGAAAGAAAGGGAGCTTTCTTTTCATGTAATCATGACAGGTTGGCAAAGGACATAATTGGGACACTAACTTGTTTTCTACAATGATGACGTAGGAGCCCACGTAGATGGACTGTGTGCTAGGCATTGTTTTTCCCAGTTGTGCAAATGGATTTGTGTTCCTCTCTATGCCTGCTTTCCCTCCTAGCTCCTCTGCCCTTTCTGATCAGGGGTGGAGACAACAGGAAGTGCACCAACCCTTGGGTGAACAGTGAAAGACTGTGTTTACATCATACGCAGGTCAAGATTAAGTCTGTTTAGAGGTGGAGGGGTGTGTGGGTGTGTTTGTCTACAGCTGGGCAGAGCAGATGAGAACATGATGTTGAAGGCAGTGTAGTCCTTAGGGAAGCCAAACTCCCTCGGGGGAAATCTTTCACCTGGAAACTGAATACCTGGCCACTGAGACAGAAGCCTGGAAGAAGACAGTATAGACATAGATGCCGGGGGTGGAACAATTGATGAGAAGCCCAAATAAATTTCCAGGGTCCTTGGTGGACAAGCCAGTTTGCTAACATAGAAATATTTAGAGAGATCTTTATCTCTCCATCCCCCTTTCCCTTTTATTGGTAATAAATTTATTTAATCCAAGTATATGGCATTCTCTTGACAAGGATGAATAAGAGTGACCCACAGCACGAGGTTCCAAACTCTTGGCTTTTTCAGTTACCTCATTGAACTTTCTTCACAGCCCCATGACATAAAACTAGGCTTACAAAGGCTAGGTAACATGCTCAAAGTCAATCAAGAGGTAAGGGACTATATGTAGCTACATTTAAATCTGGATTTTCTAGTACCTTCTCCCCTACACTACTGTGGCGGGGGTTGCTTTTGTTTTTAAAGTTTGCTTATTTATTTTGAGAGAGAGAGAGAGCACAAGGGGAAGAGGCACGGAGAGAGGGAGAGAGAGAATCCCAGGCAGGCTCCATGCTCAGCAAGGATTCCCATGTGGAGCTTGATCTCATGACCTGAGCAGAAACCAAGAGCTGGTTGCTTAACTGACTGAGCCACCCACGTGCCCCTACACTGCAGTGTTTTTTAAGTGCTTCCCTGTCTCCTACTTTCACACATCTACTGTGAGTGTGTGTGTTTATTGGGGGAGGGAGCTTTGGACTGTTTTTCTGCCTGAAAAACACCTAGACAGCATTTCCAAGATGGGAAGGGACCTTAGGGGTTACTTAAGCCAATTTACTTTGCGGATAGAGAATCGGAAGCCCAGAGAGGGAAAGTAACTTTTCCCACATACTCTCGGGATTTTGGGGTCTCAGACCTGGTGTCTTCCAGTCCTACTCCGGCCCACTCTCAGGGAGCCAGGGTGCCTCTGCCTGTTAATATCTTTGCCAAAAATAATAGCTATCCTATGCTGAGCATTCTTTAACAAATATTTGCTAGTGCCTACTATGTGCCAGGAAACTTTAGAGGTGCCACGAATAGGATGAACAAAGAAAACTGCCCTTCCGGAGCTTACATGGTGAATGGGGGAGGTAGCCAACAAGCCAGTAGGAAGTATCAAAACAAGATAATTTCAGATGCTTACAAGGAAATAAAGAGGTAATGACGGTGGGGAAAGACTCCAGATGGAGTAGTCAGGAAAAGCCTGACCACCTGGTACCTGCCAGGTGTTGGTCCTTTAATTCTCACAGCAACACTTAAAGGCTAGGTTCAGACCTCCACTTTGCTAACAAGGAAACCCACATTCAAAATGGATAAGCATGGCAGTGAAGTCCCAAACTCCTAACCTACCAGCCACCGTCGGGCCCTGGATGATGAAACTCGGGGCGAGTACTGCACCATGTCTCAACCAGCCTCCTCGCAGGTACTGGGTAGCGGGGGGAGGAGCTGTGGGAAGGCGGGATGCGCCTCCAAGGAGACGCTGCAAATAGCTCTAAATTCGCAGAAGGCTGAAAGAACAGCCCCTGGCTGGCCCCAGCCCAACTCTGTCCCCTCAGCTGGGACAAAGAGGCCGCCCAGCCCCCCGACAGCTTCTGAAGACCGTTCCCGCCTCTTGCCCTGCCCCCTATCGGGCCAGTGCGGGGCACTATGGGACTTGTAGTTGGCCAACCGCCCCACACCAGCTCCGGAAGCAGACTGGAGAACTACAAGGCCCAGGAGCCAGTGGGCAGGCCCGGGGCGGACCCGCGGGCTGTGGGTGTGCGATCGCTGGGGGCCGGGCTGTGCGGGCGTTGGGTGCTGAGATGCGGCTGCTGGTGCAGGAGCCTCAGACTAGTTTTAAGCGCGCGCGCTAGCCGGACGCGGCGAGGGGTTGCCAGGCGGTGGCGACAGGCATGTTGCATGCATGCATTAGGTGCAGCTTTTGCAAAACTGCTTTGGCTCTGCAGTGGCGCGGTGGAGGGTCCGAGTCGCCGGGGGATGGGCAACCAGCCCCGGAGCCAGGCTGGCACTGCTCGCTGAAAGGGCCCTTGGCTGGGCTTGGGGGCGGGGGCACTGGTGCCTGCCTTGGACTGTGCGCGACGTGTTTGTTCTTTTTCTTTTTGTGCCAAGGTTTTCCTGGGCGGGCGCACGATGCAGCGGGCAGCGGCACTGGTCCTGCGGGGCTGTAGCCCCCGGACCCCAGGCCCGTGGGGCCGTAGGCAGAGCAGCGCTGCCGCCGAGGCCTCCGCGGTGCTCAAGGTACGGCCAGAGCGGAGCCGGCGCGAGCGCATCCTTACGCTCGAGTCCATGAACCCGCAGGTGAAGGCTGTGGAGTATGCGGTGCGGGGACCCATCGTGCTCAAGGCCGGCGAGATCGAGCTCGAGCTGCAGCGGGTGAGTGCGGGCGCCCGGGTCCGCGGGGCGGGAGGGCCCAGGGGGGCGCTGAAGTGGGGTGGGGGGAGAGCAGTAGCTGTCCGGGGCTGGGGCTGGGGCCCACCCGCTGGACTTATTCCCACCCCCGTGGCCACCTCCTTGGTTGGCTAAAAGAAGAATGCCCTCCCATCCCTTCACCCACTAGTGCCGGGCACCTGGCACAAAGTAAGGCCCTTAGATACCGTTCACTTGTTGAATTGAATTCATCAGTTATAATTGAGCGACTGGTAGTGCCAGGCACTGCACGTTATGGGACTGTCCTACCCACGTGGAACCAAGATTCATGGGGGGAGGGCAACAACAAGCAGTAAAGAAATAGACAAGATAATTTCAGATAGTGAATAAGTGCTTTGAAGAAAGTAAAAGGAAGGGGCGGTGTAAGGAGGTGCTGAATGAGAGTGGTGGGAAGGATATTATGTTAGGTAGGAGAGGGAGGAAGGCTCTAAGACTTGGGTTTGTTCCCAAAGCCTTTTCCTTTTTGTCTGAGATCTTTTGGGTCATTCTGCCAGTAAGGATTCCATGACAAGAGTTGAGGTGTGGAGGAGGGTCCTGAACAATTAACTTGCTTTAGGCCCCTCACTGGAAACTTGATTAGCCACCACATTTTGTTCTCTGAGGACACACTAATCTCCAGTCAGTAGTCAAAATCTTGGGCCTTTGGGGCCTTGGTAGGATGGCTCTGGGGCTTTCTTCATTTCAGTGGCTGGAAGTGACCACATCCCCAGGAGTGATTTCTCCCTCCCTCCAACCAGGGTGACTGGGTGTTTGTGAGAGATGCCCCTGTAGGACACCAGTTCTAATCTGAGTGGAATTTAGGAGGCCACATCAAGAGGGGCACTGTAAAAAAATGTAAATACTCCTAAGATTTGTAAGATCTGATGAAATAGCTGTTCTCTTAAGATAGTTCTAACCCAGAAGAGGGGTGGGGGAGGGTTCCTTGATCTTGCTCTCAGAGGCACTAGAACTGGATGGCTGGGGGCAAGTTGATCACTTACTGTCCCTTGAATGCATGGGAGGAAGCTGTGGTGGAATGCCCAGTACTCCTGACTGAAATTAGTGAGCTGGACAAGTCAGAGTCCAGTGTCTTCCTCTGACTCCTTGCAAGGCTAAGTTCAAAGTTTGGCCTATAGGAGGCTGGCTCAGTTTCTGTGGGCCAGGGGCAGAAAACATGAGTTTTGCTGCTCTGCTCCTTGTTGCTATCTGGCCGACTGGAGGTAACTGTCCTGGAGACAACAGTCTCCCTGTTAAAGCTGAGATTAAATTGTTCCTGGTTTATCATTTTACCGCTAATTTCTCAGATTCCAGAGCTGGTAGGGGTTCCAGGGATTATCCCTATCTTTTGCTAAATAAGAGCTTGGGTGTGGGCTTCATGAAGTAGGAGGATGATTAGGACAGAAAGGTGCCCTGTCTTTGCCTTTAAGAAGCTGACTGCCATTCAGTTCTCTGGGCCTGAGCCTCTCCAATTCTTTAAGGATTGGTGGGATTTTTTAGCAGAGAAAAATGTGAGAGCATTCCATGTGGGAGCAGGGCTGTGAGCAAAGACAGAAGTTTGGGAAGTTCTGGGCATTCATGGAAGGGGATGGTGCTGTTGGAAGAGTGCTATGGCAGGGGCATATGAGAGGTCAATGAGACAGAAAAGGTGGACTGCAGTCTTGGGTGCGGGGCTGAGGACTTTATGGTGCAAAGTTTTGTGGTGTGAAGTGAGGGAAGCATGAAGGGTTTCCAGCAGGGTATGGTTCCATAATTGAGGTGGACAAATTTCTTGGTCATTTAAGCCAGAAACCCCTGTGATTTCTGGGATAGACACCCCACATTCCCCTGGTCTACTCCTGAGTGAGTTGAGGTGTTTTCTGTCCACCTGCATTGTCTGGTATTTTCATTCAAGCCCATCTCTTTGTGTTTTATTCTCACTTCATCTGAGTCTCTGTTTCCCAGTTGAGGTGCTGGAGATATAGCTCAACCAAGTCAGCATAGCCTCACCTAAACCTTTCATTTTGGGAGACCTCTTCTGTCCACTTTGCTAGCTTACACAGGGCCTCTTCCATATTTTCCCAGTTATTTTGGAGGGGGTGGGACTTGGCTTGGCACCCCTTCATTTTTTTCTACCTGTTTTGTATTCCAGTGATCAAAGCTGAACTGATGTTATAAAGGGTTTGATTGGGTAGAGATAGGATGAGCAAGGATTTGCAGGGAGTAGGGTGATTTGGGGTGAATCTCCTATGCTCTCTGGGCTTTGGTTTCCCTGGTCTTTAAGAGAGAGGTGGTTTGGTGGGCCCAAAGTCCCCTGCCCTTCTGCCTCTGCCCTGACTTTTGTACCATCTTGTCCATCTGAATGTGTCCTGGCCTTTATGCTGCCTTATGGAACTATTTCACCATGTGCTCTGCAAACACTTCCCACTGTTTGGACACGTGGTTCTGGTGTTTGACTTTGGGGTGGCTTGATGGGCGAGCTCCATCCTTCTTCCTTCTGTGATAGAGGAGGAAATCCTCAGGAAAGCCTGAAGGAGGGGGGAGGTTAGCTAAGTGGGTATGAAAGGGGCCATTCTCCTCCAGTCCAGTCTGTGTGCTTTCAGGGAGGCCTTGTTTCTCCCTGACAGCAACTCCAAGGGGGAGACACTGTTAGCTTTTTAGATCCTGCTGTTCTCTGGGAGCAGCACTTAAAAATAAGCTGCAATTAGTAGGAGTTTTGAAAAGATCTGTCAGTTCTTCCTCAACCTACTTCTTTTTTTCCTTTATTGCAGGAGGGGAGGAAGTTGGCACAAATAGAGACAGAGGAATGACTTTACTTCTATTTGTAAAGTACACACAGTTGAGGCAAAACATTCATAAAAAGAGAGAAAAACTGATTATGACTCTTAACATCATTGTGTGCTCATCTAAACCCTGGTAAAAATGGAGAGTGCTATAGCACATGGTTATAGTCAGCTAAGACCTAAGATTGGAAACCCTGGCTATTCCAAGTACAGGCAGTAAATCTCATTGGTCATTTTCCTCAGAGTTTAGATGCTACTTTAAAATAAATTTGTAGGGATGCCTGGGTAGCTCAGTCATTTGAGCGTCCAATGCCCGATTTCAGCTTAGGTCATGATACCAGTCAGGGTAATGGGATTGGGCTCCGTGCTGAGCATAGAACCTGCTTAGGATTCTCTCTCCCCCACTCGCATGCGTGCCCTCTGTCTTTAAAGATAGGGCACCTGCATGGCTCAGTCGGTTAAGCAACTGACTTCAGCTCAGGTCATGATCCACGGTTCATGGGTTTGAGCCTTGTGTTGGGCTCTGTGCTGACAACTCAGAGCCTGGAGCCTGCTTTGGATTCTATGTCTCCCTCTCTCTCTCTGCCCCTCCCCCACTGTGCACACGCTCTCACACTCTTTCAAAAATAAAAAATAAAATAAAGATAAATAAAATAAATGTGTAGTATGGGCTTATTATAAGATGAACCCTCCACCATCCACCCTGCTCAAGTCACTGTAGACCTGCACCCTCAGCTTTTATGTGCTGTGGGCCTCAGGTCTTTCAGACCACCTTGGCCTCAGTTTATTCCTCTGCAAAATGGGGCCAGTTTATTTCTCCTAAAGACTAGTTTGTGATGTGAGTAATGATGCTTTGAAAACAGCTAGAAGCCAGTTAGAACTCTTAAGAGCCCTTTTCTCAAACTAATGAGAGTTTTTTGAGGAGAAGCACCAACAGACTCCCTGTTCTTGCCTTCATGCTGAGCCTCTTTGGGTCTGCGAATGTGCATTCTGTGGGGTTTGCTCTGTCTTGCCTGGGCCTTACCCTTGCTGTCATGAATTATCCTATTAGGAGCTCATTCAGCTTTCATCCCTGCTTCTGCCCTGTGAGTCTCAGTTTCTATGGTTGACCCTCCCACAAACCCCCAGAGTTCAGCAGCCTACATCCAGCCTTCCCTGCTTTAGTGGTTGGGAAACTCAGCCATTGAAGTTCCCAGCTAGTCTCTTAATTGTGGGCATTTATAGCTTCAGCTGGGTTTCTTCTAGCTTTGTCTTTCCACAATGGTTAGGACCAGACCCTGTGCTGAGCCTCAGTTTCCACAATTGTGAAATACACCTGTTTTCAGGGACAGTGGGGACTGGTAGGAATTCGTCTCTGGGGCCTCCTTCTGGGGCTCTCTGTAGGACTTCCTGCCTGCCCTAGTCCTGTCCGCTGCCTCAGGGTCTTTTCACATGGTGTTCCTGGCCTGGTGCTTGTTGTGTCTTCTCTCCCTTCCCTGTGCCCACTTGTTATTCTTTACCAGCCTGGGCTCTGAAGGGTGGTGGAATCTCCTGTTTTGCTCATTCCTGTCACTGAGCATGGGCAATCCATAAGTATTTGTTGAATGAGAGGGAGATTCTCTGGGGAAAAACTGTCCTACCAGGCCTTTCCACCCACATGTCGCATGAAATGACAGGAGCCATCCCTCGCTCAGGGAAACTGCCTTGTGCCTGTTAGAATCATCTGTCATCCAGGGTGCCTGGGTGTCCAACTCTTTGATTTCAGCTCAGGTCATGATTTCATAGTTTGTGAATTCGAGCCCTGCATCAGGCTCTGCGCTGATAGTGCAGAACCTCCTTGGGATTCTCTCTCTCTACCTCTCTCTGTCTGCTCTCTCTTTCTCAAAATAAAATAAACTTAAAAAAAAGTCATCTGTTATCCCCTGAGCCCTCATGGTGATGCTGGGCCTGTGAGCTGGGAAGACAATGATAGTCTTTTTCTTTCTCCCTGCTAACATGCGCTGAAATATGCAATCCATAGAACCCGGGGGCCTACTCCCCCAATCCCTACCTAAGCTGAATGGTGGGAAGGGAGCTCTCCTGGGTGGGACCTTCATCTCACTGCTGCACAGAGAGGCAGCTGTGGGCGGGATATATGCAGGTGGATTATCTAGATGGGTTCTAGGATACTCTGAGAGGAAACTAGGTTACTACGTGCTGACCTAGCAGGCTCCTGGGCTAGGCTGAAGCAAGGTTAGCATTGGGTGTGCCTGTCAGACCTGGATGAGTCAGTATGAGCAGGAGTCTGTCCCCTGCTCTTTGGTATTTCCCAACCCATATAGATCTTGAGTGCTTAGATACAGAAGTCTGCCCAGAACGGTCTCCTCTATATGGTGGCCGTTTGGGCAGGCTGGTCTCCTGCCCATTCATGGGAGCCAGTTTCCTACCCTACCCCCCAGCACATCCATCACAGCAAAATATCTGGGGTCTGTGGGCACCCAGACCCAAGAAAAGAGATGTTCAGTGTTCCCAGGCTCCTTGTCAGCAGGCCCTGAATTGGTTGAGCAGTCCAGAGGGAGGGACGGGAAAGAAACATCCAGCATTTTGTTCCAGGCATCATTCTCCCCCTGCGTTGGGCTGGCTGAGGGCCCACAGCTGTGTGTTTGTTCCTGCCTCTCAACTATGACAGATTTACTCCTTCCAAAGAATGGACTATGCCCATACCATGGAAATCACCTGTGTTCAGCTGGCTGCGCCTAGAGGGCTATGCAATTCAGTCAGGCTGATAGAGGTACTTGTGCCAACAGCCCAGGCCAGTGCCAAGGGCTGGGTCAGGCCTGCCCCTTTGCACACAGTGGCCTGGGTCCCTCCCCCATCCCCAGCCTCTTGCCTACCAACTGTGGCATGAGCCCTGAGGCCACATGCCTCACAGCCTCTCTCCAAGGTGCCTGCTCTCACTCCTGGCCTATCCCTGGAGCAGAGAGTGGTGCCATGCCTTGGCCCTCAGGACCCTTTGGCTGCTTCTCCCATTCACCCTGGGACCTCTTTTTGTATTGTCCACCTCCAAAGAGCTCCACAGAAGGGACACAAGGGAATTAAAAGGCAGCTTTCCCCGCAGAAGCTTTTGGAGACTTATCAAGCCCTATTTATGAAGGTCTAGGGCCATTTCTGGGACACCGTCCTCAGCCACCCATGCCTCTTTGCTCCAGAGCAGCCAGAGAATTTCTATATGGGAGGGCCTTAGGGGTGGCAGATGAGGGTCAGGAAAACTTGTGTGCCAGCTACTTTCATCCCTTAGGGCCACTGTTTTTTACTTAAGGTATACATTACTGATTCTACAAAAGGGAAGGTTTTTTTTTTTTCTTTTTAATGTTTCATTTATTTTTGAGAGAGAGAGAGAGACAGCATGAGCAAGGGAGGGTCAGAGAGAGAGAGATACACAGAATCCAAAGACAGGCTCTAGGCTCTAAGCTAGCTGTCAGCACAGAGCCCGATGCGGGGCTTGAACCCATGAACCAGGAGATCACGACCTGAGCCGAAGTCGGACTCTTAACTGCCTGAGCCACCCAGGCGCCCCAACAAGGGAAAGTTTTCTAAAGGTGCTTTTATTCACACACTGTGTGAAATGGAGAGAAGACAAATGTCAAAGCCATAGAATTGTATGTTTAAAATTGGTGTTTAGCATGCCCTTGAGAAAAGGCAGCTGGAGATGAGAAGGTGGCCAGGCCTTCTACCCAGGCCACCCCTCGGTCCTGCCACCTCCTTGCCCCACCTCCTTCTTCCTCCACCACCACCCTCTCAGCCTCATCCTTGGTCCAGCTTTGTAAGATGATGATGTTTGTACTCTGCCAGGTGCTTTCGTACTGTTTGTCTCAGATAATCCTTCAGGCGCTCTGGGAGGTCCTGGAATCTGCTGCTGATTCTTACTCTTCCAGTGGCTAATTCTGGGCTTATCAGGGAGCTCTGTGGAATCCCCACACTTCCAGATCCCCACAATCCTCCATCCAAAGTGCATTTTCTCCTTTGCAGCAGTCAGGAGCCCTTCAGTCCCTCCCCCCGCCCAGTGACACTGTTGGCGGGGTCTCTGAGTTCCTCCTCTCTGGGACCTTCTTCCTGTGCTGAACACATTGCTCAGGCAGCGGCCACGAGTTTGCCCATCAGCCAGTCTTTCCATCCTGATACACCCCCCCCTTTTTTAAGTAAAAATTAGCCCACATTCTTTATTCTGCAAAGCCATGTTGCAAGGAAACCACCCAAAAGGTCCCTGCTGATTGGGGTCTTCTGGAGGGGAGGGTGGCCTTAGTGCCCCTGCCATTTATTTAGTCTGTCAAGGTGGAGCTGCGCTTGGGGACGAGTAGTGGAAGCCTCTCCCTGATGTTTGGCAGCCTCTGCTGCTGACCCCTGCCTTCCTCCTGCCATGTTTGCTCCAAGACCCTCTTTTAGTCAGTCCTCCCAGGCCACAGTTCGTTGGCCCCAGACCTGCAACTGCCTCAGGGTGCTGTGGCAGCCCTGGAGAGCTCTTTCAGCCTTCTCAGAAAGGGGAAGGGGCGGGCAGCGAGCATAGTGGTTAAGAAGAGTGATCTTGGAGTGACCTCAGGCAAGTTTCTTAACTGTTTGAAGCCTCATTTTCCTCATTTGTAAAATGAGATTAATACTAGTTTTTCTTCATGGGGGTGGTGGTTAAGGTTAAATGGGGCTAGCCATGTCAAGGGGTTGGCACTATGCCTGACACCTGCTAAGGCTCAAAATAGGAGTGTTTATTAATATCCTGTGGGGGCATTGGTTGGCCTCTGGAATCCAGGATCTGAGAGTCTCCAAGTAACCACCTGTTGCCTTCTCTCTGCTCAGGGTATTAAGAAACCATTCACTGAGGTTATCCGTGCCAACATTGGGGATGCCCAGGCCATGGGCCAGCAGCCAATAACCTTCCTCCGACAGGTAAGCTGGGCCTCAGGAGCAGAAGCCGCTGGGAGAGCCAGCCCATTTCTCTCCAGCCCCCTCAGGACCCAGCAGGCACCAGAATCTCACAGGGAGGTACCGTTGAAGTAGCAGTCTCCCTCTAGTGCCTGATGTCCCCTGGGTCTCTCCTTCAACCTTCTCCCCTTCCAAAGTTGTCTAGAATTCCTAGACTCATTTTGGGATTACTCTAGTGTACCAGGCTCCCAGGCATGCCCTTCCATGGTCCATGGTCTTGGATACTGAGTTGGGAGCTTGGTTGATGAGGGCATCCGAGAGGCAGCCTGGAGAGGTAGAAGCCCAATGGGCTGGGAGGTGGTATGTGGGAGTCCAGATATAGCTTCCCAAGTGAGACATCCTGAGTTTGAGTGTTGACTCTGCCACTTGCCAGCTGTGTGGCTTTGAGCAAGTGGATATCACCAGAGTACTGCCTTGGAGCACAGCTGGGGGCCTCAGTGTGACGATGAGTATAAAGCGCTCATCCCTGGCCCAGCAGGAGAGTATGGGGTTGGTGATCACTATCAGCTGCTGCTCTCCTGTCTGCCTTGCTGATGTGACCCAGCTTGCTCCTGAGGTCTCCAGGAGGCAGGTTTTAATGTTTCAGTTTGAGCACCAACCACAAGGATGCTGCATGGGCTGAAATTGTGGGATTGGTGGGCTGGAGGGGGAAAAAACAGGGTGGGAGAATGCCATAGGGCCTCCTGAACAGAGGCTGGAGACCAGCTGTGATGAAAGCTGTTTCCTAGAGAAGAATTGGGGCCCTTTTTGGAGCAAAATATGGTCCTTGTTTGGTTAAGGTTCGCAGGCTCAAGCAGGCAGGGAAGCTGAGCACTGAAGGCCCCAGTTCTTTTCCCGGCCTGTGTCTCCTTCCTGCTGTAGGGGCCGATACAGGGAGGGGCGACCCTGCCCTGCTCTTGATGGAGGGGTGTGGGGAGGTGACTGGGGGACCTTAGCTCAGGGAGCGCACACAGGGTATGAAGAAAAGAACTGAGGCTGGCCCTGACCTGAAGGACATCCATTGGCCTCCCCACCTGTGGCTGCTAACCTCAGGAGCATGCCAGCTGCCTGTGAATATGAGAGCCCAAACTGGGCCCAGGATGGGGAAATGGATCAGACCAAATAGAGCAGCTCTGCCAGGGAAGTGGAGGTGGGAGGAGGCTGGGGGGCCCTGGTTGTCCTGGAATCATGCAGCTTTGGAGGGGAGAGGCAAAAGATGTTCCCCACACATGCCTGGGACTCTGGGCATGAAGAGGCTCCTGTTGCCTCAGCCTTTTCTGTCTGGCTGACATGCTCCCAAATCCTGCTCTGCCACTGGCCATGGCAAGCCCAGCCTCTCCCACCTGATGCTGGCCTCCTGCAACCTTCACGAATCTCCTCTCATCTTCACGAGTGCCCCTGGGAGGAGGGCTGGCTGGGTCACTGCCCATTGTACAAATGAAGAAGAATGAGGCTCCAAGAAGCCAGCACCTGCCTGAAGTTACCCAGCTGGAGTCAGAGCTGTGAGCCCCACCCTCCTCTTAGTGGTCCTGGCACAGTTCCTAAGCTGCCAGCTTAGACTTGCCCGGTGAGCTGGGGTTTACCAGCACTTTTGCAAACATTTCCTTGCTTAATCCTCTTAATTTGTGAGGTTAGGGTGATTTTCTCTGTTACAGAGATGAGAAAGCTGATCGGCTTTCAATTCTGGCCAGGAAAGGGGATGATGGTGAGAAAGGGGAAGGGGGCCCAGGGCATGGGGATCGGGGACAGTCAATCTGTGAGTTAGGAAGGGGCCTATGTTCCTGTCAGTTGGGGCTCACCTGCTTGCTCAGCACTGGCCCCTGCTAAGGAGCCCCCTGGTGTATGAACTACTGTCCTATTTGGAAGAGTTGGTGCCAGGGACTGAGTAACAGGCTCATTCTGTCCCCTGGCTCCTCTTCTGGAAGACCCCCTTTGGGCCCCAAGCCCAGCTCATGATGTACCCCACCTTTCAGCATCTCTTCTGCTCCTGAGAGCCCAGTGTGCTCCTCCCCACCTACCCCCAAGCTCCTGCTGGCTGGAGCCCATGTAGAGCATGTCTGTAGCACGTCCCTGAGTTGTCATCTCCGTACCCCTCCTGGGGCTCTGGAGTGGGAGGTACTGGGAGCCCAGCCGCGCCTCTTTTCCCCCAGGTGATGGCACTCTGTACTTACCCAAACCTGTTGGACAGCCCCAGCTTCCCAGAAGATGCTAAGAAACGAGCGCGGAGGATCCTACAGGCTTGTGGCGGAAACAGCCTGGGTGAGGTCCCCGACTGGCCAGGTCCCAGAGGGTGTGAAATGAAAGTGTGTTCTGAGCGTGGGCTTGGACCCTGTCCCCGAATGGAGAGTTATTCATGTGAATGAGTGTGTGAATGTGCATGGGATGGTCACATGCAGAGTAAAGGAAAAATAGTGTTCCTCTTCTTGTCTGTGCTCTGCTAACCTCCTGTTAGCTAAGCAATGAGGTCAGTGCCCTCTTTGGTAGGTTGGGGCACATCAGGTACAAGAGTCTACATTTGCCTGGGTTTTGGTGTTACACCTGGAAGCCAGCTTGGATAGCTGAGCCCTCTGTCAGAGGAGAGGGTTTAACCCAGTGACTGGCCTCAGTGACAGGCGGCTGGGTAAAGTGCAGTGTGCGACTTTGTCCAGCCTTCTTGCCTGTCTGTGGCCCCCGCCCAGCATCCAGGAGGTGGCGGTCAGTTATGGGGTAAGGGAAGTGCTGTGAGATGCCTGTGACCCCTGTTTGGTGGCTTCCTTCCTTCTGGCTGTGCTCCCACTACCCCGGCCTCTGGTCCTCTGTGCCGGAAGCCCATGTCTGTCCATCTGCCTCCTTATGGAGGGGGCACACCAAGCACCAGAGGGCTCCATGGAGGGAGGCCCCAGAAGTTGGCCCCTGTACATGTGAAAATGATATTCTCTCTCCCTTTGCTGCTGAGATGGATTTCCAGTCTCTGGCCCTCTGGCTCTTTGTTCTCATCTCATGTTCTTTGTTCTGTTTGTTTTTGCCCCATTCCTTTACCCAGCGCCTACACAGGGGATCCAGCTTTCCTTACCCCAGGAAAAACAGTTGTTCTTAGAGCTTTTTTAGGACACGTGCCTAAATGTTCTAGAATGTGGGAGACGGATTCTTGTGGCTTGTTCAGCAGAGGATCAGCTACTCTTGGCCTCTCTGCCATCTCCCTGCCTCTTTCCTCCCCTTTTCTGCTCTTTCCCTTTATTGAGAGCCCTATGCTTACTTTCCTTGCCGTGGTTATCACATCAGCCCTCTGTCCAAGTCTGGTCAGTGTTCTTCTTTTTTTTTTTTTTTTTTTAATGTTTATTTATTTTTGTTGGGGGAGGGGAGGAGCAGAGAGAAGGAGACATAGAATCTGAAGCAGGCTCCAGGCTTTGAGCTTTCAGCACAGAGACCTAAAGCGGGGCTCAAACTCATGAACCATGAGATCATGACCTGAGCTGAAGTTGGACGCTTAACCGACTGAGCCATCTAGGCGCCCTGCTCACTGTCCTTCTCAGGAAGGGGCCAGTCGCCCCTTGCTTTCCTGCCAGTCAGCCTGGGTAGGGTGTGGGCCAGCACCTTGTGTGGCAAGGCCTAAACCACAAGCTGATAGAGAGCCACCCAACAAGCCCAGAGGCCCGGCCTCCAGGGTCCTCTCCTCCTGTACCCTCTGTCCAGCCCAGAGGACAAAGGTGCTTCTCAAAGACCCCTTGGCCTTGGGCCTAAGACTCCTGGAAGCTGCAAGGAAAGAGAAGAGGAGGGAGTGTTTGCCTTCTGTGTGTCTGAGAGGAATGTCTGGGGAAGGAGGAGGAGTTCTTTGTTCCATGTAGGGAGTCTCATCAAGTTTTTACAACTCTGTCAGGCAGGCTATGGGAAGGAGTTTGAGAAGCGATGTTCCTGTGAGTCTCATCTTGGGGTATTGTAGCAAGAGGAAAGTTGGCCTTTGGGGTTTGGGGGACCTGCACTGAGTTCTTTCTGAGAACCTTATGAAGATAGGTGAGGTAGGTGCTTTCTGAGCCCCTCTCCTCATTCTTAAACTAGGAAGTACTTTGTACTCCTCTCTTGGACTTGTGAAGAAAGTTGATATATGTGCTAAAGCCCCTTGTCAGGTGTGGAGAAGCCCTGTCCCTGGGGGTTGCTACCAGTTCCTGTCCATTACAGGGGGCAGGGCAATGTCATCCAGGGGGTGGTGCTCTGTCAACTAAGCCTGGGCAGCCTGAGTACCTGCCTGCCCATAAGGGTAAAGGAAATGGAAAATGTCAGTGTACCCAGGGCTACCCTGACCCAAGCGGGGATTATTAAACACACACACAGTGTCTTAGAACTCACCCGGATGTTTTTATCCTGCCCTTTAAAATTACTTCTTACTAGAGTTTCCTTTATTATCTGTTTGACAAGGAATTCCGCTTTCAAGTTGTATCTTGGATCTTAGGTAGGATTAAGGTAGAATCTAGTCCTTATCTAGCCCTCCCTGAGTACTGCTCTAGGCGTTGAGGGACACAGGTGAACCAGGTAGATAGAGTTTCCATGTTCACAAAGCTCGCTGTCAGATTTGGGAGAAACAAACATTAAAAAGAATTCAGAACAAAAAGTGTTCTAGGAGAGAGCTATGGGGCTTGAACAAGGGATTCTAATGTCCAGGGAGGGTTTAAGGAGCAAATACCTTTCAAATTCATGTGGAGGGTGAGAAAGAGAGAACCTGCAAATGCATGCCAGACAGAAGAAATGGTGTGTGCAAAGGCCCTGAGGTCTAAGAACTGGGTGATCAAGTGAAGAGGTCTGGATGGGGCGATATGTGATGGGGCTAGGAAGTTTGGTAGTGGTGATGGTGCCAGTTTGTAGACCATGGGAGTCAGGTTGCCATCAGCCTGAGGGCAGTGGGTCTTAAGCAGGGGTGTGGTGGGGTGGGCCAAGCACAGAAGAATCAGGCCCTTGCCCTCAGGGAACTTATAGTCAAGATGGGGAGGCAGGGCTTCATGTGTATACAATAAAATAACTGGAGAAATTCCATGTCAGGAGAGAGGCTGGGGGTAGGGCATTATCTTTATGATAGGCCGCCTGGAGAGAGACTAGATTAGAGCTTTGAAGGACCAGTGTGGTTTGGAGCATAACAGAAAAGCTAAAGAAAAAGGGTGGAAAGTCATGGCCTACAGGAACAGGGACTTTGCCAATGGCAGAAGGCCTGGGAATTCAAAGAAGTGGATGAGCTAGAGGAAGGAAGGAAGGGGAGGCTTCACCCCATGGCGAATGCCCCATGAAGAGAAGAGGGCATTGAGAGAAGGCTTAGGCAAATAGGGAGTCCTAGAAGGTTTCTGAGCATGGGAGCTCAGAAATAAGTAAGTCAATCAGTAGAGGAAGAATTCTCTAACACCAGCATTTGTACTTCCCACTGTTTTAATTTACAAAATATTTCAACTGCAATAGAATACCCAAAGTAATGTAACAAAAGAGGTCATATGACCACCCGGATTTGATACATGTTAATGTTTGCCTGTGAACCTTAGAGAATTGGCTTAGCCTCCCTCTTCTTCCCCCTCCATTTTACAGCTGGTCAGAGGGGAAGTGTGAGCCAGTTTCACACAGAGGCTGAGGCAGAGCCTGCCTGGCCTTCTTCAGCAGAGCCTCAAACCATGCGCCTCCTGGGTGCAGGGTCTGGACTGATATCCACCGAGGCCCAAAGAAGCCCCATCCCGCCTCCTGGTGGTGGTTTTGCAGTAGACTTAGAAGGAATAGGCGGTTCTTTTTAAATGTGGTATAAAATATTAATGGTGTAAAAGGATATAGGATGAAAAATCTGCCTCCCACTCTAATCCCCAGCCTCCTGTTCACTTCCCCAGAGTTCAGCTCACCATTTTGAGACTCCTACCAGATCTTGTGCATGGCCAGGTACCTATTTTCAAATTCTTTCTAAAAACATAGTGGCTTGGGGCACCTGGGTGGCTCAGTCGGTTAAGTGTCCAGCTTTGGGTCAGGTCATGATCTCACGGTTTGTGGGTTTGAGCCCGCATCTGGCTCTGTGCTGACAGCTCAGAGCCTGGAGCCTGTTTCAGATTCTGTCTCTCCCTCTCTCTCTCTGCCCCTCCCCCACTTGTGCTCTGTCTCTCTCTGTCTCAGAAATAAATAAAACAAAAAAAATTAAAAACAAAACATAGTGGCTTACCTTAAAAAAAAACTCTTTATTTGAGGTATAGCACACCTATAGTAAAATGCATAAATATTAATGTACAGCTCAAAGAGTTTTTGCACGTGTACACACCTGTGTAACCCCCACCCAGATGAAGACGTTGAACATTTCCAGGGCTGCAGAAGGCTCCTTTGTGCCCCCTTGGCAGTCATATCACCACCGACAGAGTGATCACCACTGTTCTACTTTCCAACACCGTAAATTAGCTTTGCCTGTTTTTGAACTAAATGTAAATGGTAGTCTGGATTTTAATCCAAATGATAGCCTAAGGATATTGTTGACATGGGTTAGGGGTAAGGGAGTCATGCCCAGCAGCCCTGGGGATCTGTAGTTAGTACTGATCAGGGCTCTGGTCTCCTGGGGTTGGCAGCTGGTGCCATTTTGGGTCGACCCATTCTTCCAGGTTCTGTGGAACTGTGTGTAGTCAGTGGTGATAAAGACATAGCAAGCCCAGCTGTAATGATTTATACTGTTGTAGAATGTGTATAAATCCAACAAGGGTAGATAAAACAGGTATGGGCACATTTAACTGATTGGAAGCCAGGGCCTAGAATAATGCTTGACATATAATGGGTTCTCAGTAAATAGTGAGTGGATGAATGGGTGTGTGGGTGGGTAGACGAACAGATGTGCAGATGGATGGATGGCAGGTGGATGGATATAAGGATGAATGGATAGATAGCAGATGAGTGGATGGGTGGATGAGAGGGTAGGTGGATAAAGCCTGAATAAGTGATTAAACAGCTTGCCAGGATTCCACAGCCTAGAGTAGTGGGAGTTAGGTCCCGTCCAAGACCTCCCCAACCCCACCCTAGCTAATTATGTGGATGTCAGAGATGTAGCAGAGATGCACAGAGACTCCATAGCACCAGTCATCCTGCCTCTCTAGTCACTGTCTTGTTTACTGTCTTACAGGCTCTTACAGTGCTAGCCAGGGCGTCAATTGCATCCGTGAAGACGTGGCTGCCTACATCACCAGGAGAGACGGCGGCGTGCCTGCAGACCCAGACAATATTTACTTGACCACTGGGGCCAGTGACGGCATTTCCGTACGTGTTATCTAGTGTTCATCCACGTGAAGAATAGCCTTGCATGCTAGGGCCAAGCATGTGAGCATGCCAGCAGGGACATGGGCTTGGGAGGAGGGATTGGCTACCCTCTGGATCCTGCTGTCTCCCCAACCCTGCTGTCCTTACCCCGTTCAGTTGTTTTGAAGCTGGATACTCCCACAGCCTTGGTTTCCCTCCAGAGTGCACACCTGCAGGTCCAGCTCGAGGGTGCATTGGCCTTTCTCTTACTTAGTACATACTGGTGTTCCTTCTCTGCCAGGCACTGTACCAGGTGCTGGGGAGACCGTGGGAACCAAACACGTTTGGCCTCTGCTTACACACTTGTGTTGGATCAGACTAGCCTTCATATCACATAAATAAATGTCTCATCACACACTTTCAGTTTCTCTTCTGGGTGAAGAGGACAAAATACTACAGTAGGGGCAGCAGGTGGCAGGAGTGGCTGTGGGGGGGGCAGAAAAGTTTCTCCAAGGCTGGATGAGCAGAGATCTGGAGGATATGTAGGTATGAACAGGGGAGGCAGGGGTCAGAGTGTGTTTGGAACAGAAGGTCAACATGTGCAGAGGCCGTGAGCTAGGAGGCTTTGTGTTTGGAAATGGAGAGTTGGAGTGAATGAGCACATGTAGCAAGGGCCAGAATTTCCAGAAATGGGCTAGGGAGGCAACTGGAGCCCAAGTCCTACAGGGCTTTTGCGGCCATGCTGAGGATTTAGGTTATTGTCCTAATAACAGTGTCCATTGAAAGATTTGAAGGTGGGGTGAGTGACATAAGATAGATAATTAGATTTATGTTAAGTTTTAACTTTGGCAGGGAAGGGGCATGATCAGTGTGAGGGAGTGTTTAGGAGGAGGGGGAAGAGGTGACTTGGGCTGGGGGTCAGCTGTGGATGGATTGAAGAGGGACTGGTATCAAAGTATGCTTAGCAGAAGGGGTCTGAAGTCCTGGTTCTGAGGGACCTGTGGTCCATTCCCATGTAGCATGCTCCTTTCTGTGCCTCAGCAGTGCTGGGCGCCTTAAATTCACTTATTTTCTCTCCTCAGAGTGTGTGCTGATGTTTCCTTTAATGGTTATCTTTGTCTTTTGCCCTTCAAGGCTCTTGTTTCTAATGTTTGCTGAGTGCTTTAATCCTTTCCCAAAACCTTTCAGATGCATTAAACTCTTACTGGAGCCTGTGAGGAAACAGGACCAGTAATGTTAAGTGGTCTGCAGGCTTTAAGTCAGCCTCTTGTAGCATTTGGGATTCGAGTGTTGGGGCTCAGATCTCTAACTGTGGCACATTCCATTGTGTTCTGCTGTCAGAGCCCCTTGTAATTCCCAGAGAAGCCCACCTACACACAGAGGTCCTGCAGCAGGGGAGAGAGGTGTCTTCAAGATTTAGGGAAAAGAATGAAGTTGTTGAGATTCTTAATCCACTGGCATTCTTGCAGCAAGGAACTGAGCCTGTGTGTAAGGTGGGGCCTCTGCCAGAAGAGGGTTTGTTATGAACTACTGTCATGTCCACTAGTAGCCCATAAGACTCACGTGGCCTGGTTTCTCTGGAGTCCTGCAAACCTTGAGCCCACACAGCTGTGTAAACAACCAGGTTGAAGCACCACCTGCTGGTAGTAGATGGGTATTTTCTCCCAGTTCAACCATCCCTTCCTTGTTCAGGGGTCTGTCCAACTTTCAGCAACGGTAATTACTAACAAGACAGATTCCCGGCACTCCTCTTCTCCAGGACAGACATAATGAGCTTAAGGGCTGAGGTCAGAATAATTCTGAGACAGGGCCAGTTTGTGGACCACTGCTTTAGAAGACCTCTTTAAAGAGTAGAAGAGTACTTCTACTTCTACTTTAAAGAGTAGAAGCATTGAGTCTTTTAACTACTGTGCTAAGAACGTTAAAGCATTTCATTTTGCTTATTCTTCATAGCAGACCTCATTTTACAGATGGGGAAAGTGAGGCTCAGGGAAGCCAAGTGGCTCACGTGGGCTGTACTGCAGGCAGGCAGCAGGACGGATGGCAAAAGGCTAGGGGTGGGGCCTCCCATAGTGTCTGCCTGGCAGCCCCCAAAGGGTGCAGGGTGACAGTGTTCCCGCAAGACATGGCTTCTCTATTGCAGACAATTCTGAAGATCCTGGTCTCCGGGGGCGGCAAGTCACGGACTGGCGTCATGATCCCCATCCCGCAGTACCCCCTCTACTCAGCAGTCATCTCTGAGCTCGATGCCATCCAGGTGAACTATTACCTGGATGAGGAGAACTGCTGGGCCTTAAATGTGAAGGAGCTTCGGCGGGCCCTGAAGGAGGCCAAAGACCACTGTGACCCCAAGGTGCTGTGCATCATCAACCCTGGGAACCCCACAGGTCTGTGCTTCACTTTGCCTCTTTCTTGGGGGGTGGGGGCAGGGCAGCCCATGTACTAACTTCTGGACACTAAAGAGTTAAATAATGTGACATTCTCTTTGCTCCCATTTTCTAAATCCAATTCCAGATTTGCTAACATAAAGCCATAAAATCTGCCACAGGCCACCTTAGGAGATGAGCAAATGCAGGCATTTTTTTTGGACAGGGTTGCATTATTAAGACCGGTTTTTTTTTTCTTTTCCCATTCTTACATTTGCAAAGAATCTCCTTGAGGTTACTTACAACCTGTCACCATTAATCGTAAGCCTCATGTTACCTTTACTCCTAGTTGTTTTTCTGAACCAGTTTTCAGAATACTGGTGTGTGCTTTTGTTTTTCTTTGACGCAGCGTTACTGTGTACTTAGAGACCTGAAAAGGAAATGCCATATTAAAAACAAAAGCAAATAAACTGAAAGAAACCTGTTTCCAGAAGTTGAAAAGCACTCCTAATTTTGCATATTTTTCTTTAATAAAAAAAATAAAAGTCCAGCCCTGCCTGTTTAGATCTTTCTGGGCTGCTGGCTTCATTTACCCCCAGTGCTATTTGGATGCTGAGAACAAGGGCTCCTCTTTCCTTCTTTGTTGAGATAAATTGGGTCAGGGCCAAAACGCGTTGGAGTTGATTGTGGAATCTGCTTCTTTGGAACATTAAATGATGCTTCAATCAGCTGAAAGCACCACTTGAATTCCTGAGTGCAGAAAATGGGTGCCCCTGGCTGTAACACTCATTATTTACAGCAGCTGGGGCGGGGGGGGGGTGCAGATTCTAACCCTAATGCAATAGGAAAATGACTACAGCTGGGTTCTCAATCCTGGTTGCATATTAGAATCACAGAGGGAGCTTTTAAAAATGCCAAAGTCATGGCTGCATCCCCAGAATCTCTGGGGATCAGGCCCAGGCATCAGTATTCCCTGCAGCTGATGATGAGAACCACCACCTTAGGACAGTGGTTCTCAGACTTCAGCTTGTTAAAAACAAACTGCTGGACCCCACTCCAAGAGATTCTGATGTAATTAGGCTAAGTTGGGGCATGAGAGTTTGTATTTCTAATGAGCTCCCAGGTGATGCTGTTGCTACTGGTCCCAATTTGAAGTAATAGGTCCTACATCTTGGGAAATACTCTGTATACCTAGTTTATATTAGAGAGTTGGTAACGTCTAAGGCCAGGTGTTTATGCATATCTTTTCACCAGATTCTCTGGGAAGAAATAATTGCATCAGACTTTACTATTTTAGGTAAAGGGATCATGGGAGTGTACATTAATATGAGTAATTTTTAGAGTAACTATAAGTGGGCAGAGGCTGGTGTTGCTCTCTGGGGTCTGAAATGTGTGAAAATCGGTGAGCTCTTAATAGAAACCTCCAGTAATGGTCATGTATCTTGTATCTTGTCTGGACCAAACACTGACCACTTGGGCTGAAAGGTCTCAAAATGGACTGGGATATTAAACCAGGACTCTGGGTTCTAAGATAGAAACCCAGCTCAAGACTCAAGAGATTGGGTCCTAGAATTGTAAAGTCCAGGGGTGAAGGAGCACACCTGAATCAGCATCATTGTCATAGGAACCTCAGTCCATTTCCCAGGTTAGTTGGAGTCCTTCTCAGGAAGGATCTATCCTTGGAATGATCTTCAGCCGCTCCGACCATGGCCCACCAGCTGAGCAACCTCAGCAGAGAGCCTCACCCGTAGTTTTAACAAAAATTCCAGACCAGACTCTCTTTGGCCCAGATTGGGTCATCAGCCCATCCCTGAACCAGTCAAATCACTGAGACTGTGGCCAGGTCTGTGCCTTGGCCCTGCTGGAGTGCAAAGAGAAGCAGTTCCCCATAGAACAGCTGAGTTCTGTCACTCAAAGAAGGGAAGGACACTGGGCAGATGCAAGCAACAGATTTTCTCTTTGGTTGCTGGAAATTTCCTTTGGCCCGGCTTCTGGTGAGAGGCATTTGGAAGGCCCCTCTCCAGCCTTCTGTGTCAAAGCCATCCCTTCTATGAGGTGGTCTCATGTCTCCCCCTGCTGGGCACAGCTTGCCTTGGCCCTCTAATGCCATGTATGACTGTCCCTTCTATACCACTGTATGTGGTGGCCATCCTCTGGCTCAGAGGCATGTTCTGAGTGACTCCCAGACACTGGAGAGAAATAAGCTCTGTCCTTAACCTCAGGGTTGCGTTGCACACATCAGTGGAATTATTTATATATAGAGTGTCCATTCCCTCTACTGAGCTGCAGGCTTTCTGAAGCCCTGGTTCTTGCTAACTTCCTCTTTGCACTCCCCTTGGCATTATGTGTACATGGTTTTGATATTCTTGCTGCTCAAATCTTTGCTTGCATTCTAACAGGATAGTTTGTGGGATCAGAGGAATGGAAGGGCTGGGCTTGCAGGCAGGCTCAGCCCCCTGGGGAACCAGCACCTGTCAGTCAGTGGTAACAGTGGCTGGTTCCTTGTAGAATCCTGGGCTGCCTCCCTTCTAGAATCCCAGAACCCTGAGCTTCAAAGGAAGCCTGGTTTGGTGGTTGCTTGGCAAGAAAAAAGTTGGGCCTTTCGTAAAGGAATTGACCTTTAGTAAAGGAATTGGTTCATTGCTTAGATAGTTCAAGGCCAAGATCCTGGCTGAATCATACTGTGCTCTTATAAGATATATCTATTTTTTTCTAGACATGTCCTTGATATTCTCACACAGAGAAGAATATAGGTATTTTTATTTTTAACAAAAAGGTAACTTTCTATGTATGTAAATAGTGCCTGTGTATATATATATACACATGTATGTACAGAGTTATATGTAATATCCATAGAGATGCATATATACCTAGTAAAGAAACAGCCTTTTTAAAGCAGTCAGTGAGCCTGTCTGTGGTGGTGCTTTTCCGGAAGGCATATGAGCACCACTGATACCCCCAGTGCCACACCCATAGCAGGTCTCAGGAAACACTGGGGAAAGTTTGTTTCCATCTTGCTGCATTTCTTTCTTCCCCACCTAAGCCCATGGCATTTCTGGTGAACTGGTAGAGTAATATTTTGCTATTTGTGCTCATTTCTGTTAAATGGGTGGTGGCGGTTTCCACTGTTTGTGTTGAGTCAAGTGCTCAAGGGGAGACCTTGAAAGGGAAGACTGCATAATGTTTCCCATGATCATCAGTATGCATACATAGCTCCCACGTGACCATGAACAGGAGACACCAGAGCTGACGCACAGGCTTGTTCATTTAGTGCTTACTCTACAAATATTTACTGAGCACCTGCTGAGTATGGGCTTTGAGGATACCCAATGAACCATACAGACCTTGTCCCTGCCTCATGGAGCTTGTGTGTGCCTCTCTGGGAAGCTGTAGTAACTGTCCATCAGCCAGTGTGATTGTCTCTGTTGGTTGCTGTTGGTGTGATTGGTAAGGGCCGGGGTGGGGGGTGCGGCTCAGAGCTGATTGATTTAACCCCTTCAGTTTTATTTTCTTGCTCCTTAAGACACTGTCCTCTAGCACAAACATATCCCACCACCCACCCACACACGTCTCTCATAAGAATAACAAGAAAGTTAAGTGTGAAACACTTTTCCTCCCACATATCTGGTGTAAGTGAGTCAGACAGATGGGGCCGACACTCAGGAGTCCCTCGACATTGACTACACCCTACTTATTAGGCACAGCAACTAGGGTGGTCCCTAAGGGTCATGCAGGAACACAGGATACCTGAGTGATTCTGGGTGGGATTCTTATCTAGGGTCAGTTTAAACAGCATTACAGGCTACATTCTGATTTTGTTGGGGATTTTTTAGGACAGGTCCAAAGCAGAAAGTGCATAGAAGATGTGATTCACTTTGCCTGGGAAGAGAAGCTCTTTCTTCTGGCTGATGAGGTAAGAGTTCCTCAGCTCTCTCTTTCATGAGGAGTGAGGCTGAATTTTCTCTTCTAGGGGGAGGGAGCCAGACCTGACTGTTCTGTACCACAGGGAACTTTCTAGGTTGTTGGAGGAGTGATTCTAACCAAGAAGGAGGATGTTAACAACCTATGAAGCTGCGACCTAAATCATCCCTCTATTGGTTTGGATTCTTGATTATAAATTTCAGAAAGTTAACCCAAACCACTTTAAACTTGAAAAGAGTGGCATCTGGGTGGCTCAGTAGGTTAAGCATCTGACTCTTGATTTTGGCTCAGGTCATGATGGCTCAGGGTTTGTGAGATCGAACCCTGCATGGGCTCTACACTGATAGTGGAGCCTGCTTATAATTCTCTCTCTCCCTGTCTCTCTGCCACCACTCCCCGGACCCCAGCCCCCCTTAACGCTCATGATCGCTAGCTTGCCCTCTCTCTCTCAGAGTAAATAAATAAACTTAAAAAGAAAAGACAGTGGGGGTAACAGGTGTGGGGCTAAGTCCAGGGACTCAAACCATATCCCTCAGATTCTCTCTCCTTCCACTGAGGCCTCACAGCTTGCTATCTTCCCAGCCTAGGAAGAGAATTTCTTCCTGGTGATTCTAGCAAAAGTCTCAGAGTTGAGCCTCATTAGTGCAGCTTGGGTCACACACCTGCTGCTGAACTGTGGCAGGTGGTTGCAGTATGCAAATTGACCAGGCCCCATGTAAGGGGCAAGCTCTTTTCCCTGAGAGCAGGGGAGCAGTGTTCCCTGAGGGGAAATTGGGGGACTCTTTCTCAGGAAGGGGGAGTGAGTGCTGGGTGGACATAATGCTGTGTTCCTGTGCCTCCTGTGCTTCCATGTCTACCATCTCATTTAGTCCTCAATGCCGTCTGTGAGGGGAGGTGGGGAAATTTAAATTAACTTCATGGTTGCCGCTCCTTGAACCCCAGTTCTGGAGCCAAGACTGCCCATTCTTTTCCTGCTTTGCAAGGAAGAAACTCAAGGCCTGTCAAATTCTATTTTCACTTCTTCATTTCTGCATGATTTCTCGTTAGTGGTAGCTTCTAGCACACTGGTTTCATTTCTTTGCTCATTAGCACCCTCCCACACACACACATAACTTATGCACCAAATTGTTGCCATGATCAGTAGATGCGCCTAAAAATCTTCATTTCCTGTTTCTTTTTTTTAAATTCCAGTATAGTTAACATACAGGGTTATATTTGTGTCAGATGTTAAAAATCTTCATTTCTAAAGGAGAGAAGGGACAGCAGAGTGACATGGTGTACAAAACTCCTCCCCTTGAGGTCCAGGAAGAGGAGGGCATGGGGGAGGAAGAGAAGGAGAACTGTGCCTGGCCCATTGAAGATGGAGCTGGGCTGACCTTCCCACTGGCCCACAGTGCCCCAGAGAGCCTCAGTTTCCCTTATCTCCGAAATGGGTGTGGGAAGTTCATCTTCAAGGGCAGAGGAGGGTGCTTGCATGCTGAGTGTAGACTATGTGGACAGGGAAAAACAAAGCATGTGTGGGTACCGTTCATGTCTACAGTCTAGTGGGAAAGCTGACAGTGAAGTGAATAGAAAAACAGAATAGTTCCAAATGGGGGAGGTGTCATAAAAGGCCAGGAGAACAATTCGTTTAGCTCTTCAAGTAGGGAGGGGATAGCTCCATGAACTGCTTTCATTGTTTAAAAAATTTTTTTGTAATGTTCATTTTTGAGAGAGAGAGAGAGAGAGAGTGAGTGAGTGAATGAGTGGGGGGTGGGGGGAGTGGGCAGAGAGAGGGAGACACAGAATCTGAAGCAGGCTCCAGGCTCCAAGCTGTCAGCCTAGAGCCTGACATGGGGCTCGAACAGTGAGATCATGACCTGAACCAAAGTCAGACACTTAACCAATTGAGCCACCCAGGTGCCCCTGAGCTGCTTTCATTATTAATCTTATGGAAAAAGGTAAACATTCAGGGAGGAAACTTGCTTGGGCAGGTAGGAATCCTGACATCATTACTGGTCAGATAATGTAGAAAGGAGATCTGGAAGTCGGGTAGAGGTGAATGTGGGTGAATGGGAGAAATCAAGTGGGCATACACCCCAAAGCCTTTCTCCATGGTTGTTCTAGAAGGTTCCTATGGGCACATGTGCCTTATTCCTGGAATGGGCTTCATAGCCCACAGCCTGACTACAGGTTGACTCTGAGCACCTGTGCCCTCCTGCATGGGCTCAGGCCTCTCAGGGAATGTGGGTGACTGTCCCTGTCCTGTCATCTCCCCCAGGTGTACCAGGACAATGTGTACTCTCCGGACTGCAGATTCCACTCTTTTAAGAAGGTGCTTTACGAGATGGGGCCCGAGTACTCCAGCAACGTGGAGCTCGCCTCCTTCCACTCTACCTCCAAGGGCTACATGGGCGAGTATGTTGGCCCCCACCTTCTTCTCACTGCCTCTGGGCCTGCCCCGTACCAGCTTCCCTCTCCCCTGCCCCACAGTCAACCTTCTGGACAGAGAAGGCTGCCCTTATCTATGGCCTCTGCTAACCTAAGAAGCAGGAGACAGGCTACATCTCCCCAAGGGGAAGCTCTGTGATGTGAGGACGGCAGGACAGCCTTGTGCAAAGGCTCATATAAAATAAGGTCATGCTTGAAAGAAACCTGCCTGCAATAAACAATGCAAATGAAAGCAGGACCTACAGCAGCTTCCAACACTAGTGTTTTCTGCCAACCCAGTTCAGTCCAACATTGACTGAAATCTGAGGGGCCAGGGAAGGCAGGTTTAGTGGACAGATGCCATCAGGCCAGTGAGTAGGCCAAACTGTAAGTGTGCCTCACCCTAGCACTGGGGCCAGAGAGTCCGCTTCAATCCTGTATTTACTCATTCAGCTAATACTGTTTGATGACCTGCTGTGTGAGTCCAATACTGATCTCGGCACTGAGGATACAGCAGTGAGCAAACCACAGCAATCCCTGCCCTAACAGCTTATGTTCTAGTGAAGAGAGAGAGAGGCAGTAGACAAATGAATAAAATCATGTGTCAGGTGGACAAAAATAGGGAAGAAATGGGAATGTAGGTGGGGGGATGGGGTCATTGAGGAGAAAGGAGGGAGCTATGTAGGTATCTGAGGGAGGAACATTCTGAGATGAGAGAATAGCATGTGTAAAGGCCCTGGGGCATGCCTGGAATGTTCAAGGAGTAGCAAGGAAACTGGAAAGGAGTGTTTGAGGGGAAAGTGGCAGACACTGAGACCAAAGAAGTCATAAGAGGCCAGATCATCTGGGCTACTTAGTTTATTTTTTAGTTTTACTCAGTGAGATGGGATCTGTTGGAGGATTGCAGCAGAGGTATGAACTCACCTGACTTAAGTTTTACTGGACACTGTCTGATTGCTGTCTGGTGGGGGCAAGAACAGAAACAAGTCAAGAGGCTGTTACAGCCAGGCGAGGTACTGTGGGCCAGGATCAAGATGGGGAGAAGATGCTGAATCCTGGATATATTTGATGGTGGAGTGGACAGGAGTTGCTTGATGGAAAAGATGATTGTGAGAGAGAGGAATCAAGGATGATTCCCAGGCTTTTTATTCAAACAACAGGAAGGATGAAGTAGCCATCAATGGATGAGGAAGGCTGTGGATGAAGCAGGTTTGGGGGAAAGATTGGGAGTTGGTTTTTTGACATGTTGAATTTGCAAATGCCCATTGCATGTCCAGATGGAGATGGATGTCTGAGTCCCCAACTCAGGGCTGATAGCCAGCTGACTTAAGTTTGGGAGGTGCAATGAATGGTTGTTAGATCTCTGAGCCTGGATGTCTCACAAGGAGCAAGCGTTCCATCCAGGAACTGGTTCGGGCCCTCACTGCTCAGAAGCTGGGGGAGAAGAGGAGGAACCTGCAGAAGAGAATAAGGAAAGGCTGTGAGTTTACAGCTAAGGACATTCACCTCCCAACATTGTGGGGGTTCTTCATGTGCCGGCCATCAGGATGGGGAAAGATCTCTCTTGGTAAGCTGGAGGCCAATAGAACATGAAGTTTAGAGGAATATTTTTAACTAGAGTGAGGGAGCTGCACCATTGGGATGATTGCCCAGCTGGCTTTATTTGATGTAGGCAGGGGTTAATTTATGCTGGTATTTCTGGTCTATGCTAATAGCAGTGCTTTATCTCTGCTAGACTTTCATGTGCTATGTACCTCTTTTCCTAAACAAGTCTGTTCTCTATTAAATCATTTTTCAAACTCAAGCGTTTTTATCACATTCCTAGCCATGTCTGCATCTGTGTTATTGATTATTGTTTTAACACTTCTGGATGTTGGTTTCCTGAGTTATGACCTGTAGTCCTCAGATCCTGATTGCCTAGAATTAGACTACCCTTCTCAATTTGATTTTCTTCTCATCAGCAGAGGATTAAGCAGAAAGTTCTTTCTTTCAGCCTTTGTTTTGGGAAACCTTTGTACAACACTAGAATTTATCTTCTTGCCTTGGAAAGTCCAGTCAAGAGGTGAGATGGGAACTTGCTTTTGCCAGTTCAGTTCTGCAGCCTAATTCCAGTGGCATTTTATTGAGTGTCTCATTCTGTCAGGTGCTCTGAGGTTGAGGGCGTGGGGTATAAAGAGGAAGGTAAGACCAGGTGCCCGTGTCAGGGAGTCTGCATTTCTAGGGTCTTAGTCTGAATGTTATCTTATCACAGTCCAGAGAAGGAGGCACAGCTCCAGAAAGTGTGACTGTTGGGGCAGATTCAGGTCTGAAAGTTTTTGTTTTTCTTTTTGTTTTAACTCATTGCATATATCGTCTTACTTTCCTGACTCTATCAAATATCTATATCAGGATCCTTGTGATAAGTAATGGAAACTCAACTTAAAACTGACCTTCACCAAAGAGGCTTTTTAAAACAAAAATTAATATCAATAAAAAGTCTAGGAGTGTTAAAGATGTCAGTGGGACTCTGTTCCTGATTTCTTGCTTTGTCTCATTGTCTTTCTCAGCTCTGCTCTCCTATAGGTTAGCTTTGTTTTCAGAAGGCAGAACGTTCCAGCAAAAGTCCTCAGACTGTGCTCATAGGCCTCAGTGAATCAGATACCTACCCTTGGAGCCTATGCAGGCTTGAATTATGTGCCCCTTTAGAACAGGGGCTAGTGTGTTAGTTAGGACTCAGGCTAAGCTGCTGTAACAAAGAGGCCCAAAAATATAGTGGCTAAAACAAGATGAAAGTGGATCTTTCTTTGATATAACAGGCCAAAGGTAGGGGAAGTCCAGGACAGGCTGTGCTCCACGAAGTGATTCAAGGACTAGGGCTGGTAGGATGGCTCTGCCGCGTCAACATGTGGCATCCATCTCTAGCACTGAGGCTGCTGCTCCAGTGTCTCCATTTCTCAGGAAATGGGAAAAAAGAAAGAAAAAGAAGAGAGCATACTTTTTTCTTGTTGAGGAAGTGATGTGAAATTTGCTCATGTCACTTCCATTCACCTTCCATTGGGAAGAATTCAGCCACACCTGACCACTCAGTGTTGGGCATGGGGATGATTACAGAACATTCTGGCTTACCAGATTGCATTTCGTCGAGGCCTCTCTGTGACTGGTGGGTCCTCTCCCCATCTTCAACCTGCAGGTGTGGCTACCGAGGAGGCTACATGGAGGTGATCAACCTGCACCCTGAGATCAAAGGCCAGCTGGTGAAACTGCTCTCTGTGCGACTGTGCCCACCAGTGTCCGGGCAGGCTGCCATGGACATCGTTGTGAACCCCCCAGTGCCTGGAGAGGAGTCCTTTGAGCTGTTCCACAGGGTGAGTTGCTGTATCCTGTGGCCCATCTGTATCCCTGCTATAGCAAGGGCCATGAGTCTTCATGGTATATTCAGGATCACCATGGCCAGCCTCTCTCCACACCTCCGATGGGTGCTCTAGGTTCCTCTTGGTGCCTAAACCACCCCACAAGGTTCAGTGTGAAGATATAGCTGGGCTGTGTTCTGAAGTGGAGGACTATGCATGCATGTGGGTGGAGGACCCCTACCTCTTCCTCTCCTGTGAGCACCTTGGTTGGGCAGGCACCCAGAGGCAAGGGCCTTGTGTGCTGAGAACACCCTGGGGGATTCTGTTACTAAACTAAAAAGAAGAAAAGGATGGGTATGGCATTCGTTCTAGGCCATAGGCCTGTCCTCACAGCTTAAAGTGATCTGGTCAGATCCTTTCCATTTTAAGTGACAAAAACCTGACTTGAGCTAGTTTATTTTTATTTATTTATTTATTTTTGGTTTATTTATTTTTGAGACAGAGAGAGACAGAGCACGAGCAGGGGAGGGGCAGAGAGAGAGAGAGAGGGAGACACAGAATCTGAAACAGGCTCCAGGCCCTGAGCTGCCAGCACAGCACCCCACATGGGGCTTGAACCCACAGACCACGAGATCATGACCTGAGCCGAAGTTGGACACTTAGCCAACTGAGCCACCCAGGCGCCCCGACTTTAACTAGTTTAAAAAAAAAAAAAAAAAAAAAAGGGGGAATTTATGGGTCATGTAACCAAAAAGTCAGTTCCCAGCCATTCTAGGCTCACATTTTTTTAAATTGTGGCAAAATACATAGAATGTAAAATTTTCTATTTTAATTGTTTTTCACTGAACAGTTCAGTACATAAAATACACTCACGTTGTTGTGCACCCATCACCACCATCCATCTCCAGAACCTTTTCCTCATCCCAAACTGAAACTCTATGCCTGTTAAACACTAACTCCCCATTTCTCCATCCCTACAGCCCCTGGTGACTAACCTCTGTTCTACTTTCTGTCTCTATGAACATGATGATTCTAGGTACTTCATCTACATGGAATCATACAGTATTTGTCTTTTGTGACTGGTTTATTTCACTCAGCATAATGTCCTCAAGGTACATCTGTGTTTTAGCATGTGTTAGACTTGGCTTCCCTTGGAAGACTGAGTAATATTCCACTGTGTGTGTAACCATGTTTCCTTCATCCTCAGGCCACAGCTTCCATCCCCTGTTCCAGTACTTGCAGAAGTCCTGGACTGACACATGTGTACCTCTAAGCCAGCCACTGATTTCCTTTGCCTGAGTCACATGCCCTGTGAACACCACATGGATTGAAAGTGGCCCCCAAAAATGAAGCGGTTGGGCCATCTCCTAGAAGCATGTCTTAGGGCACTCCATTCAGGGCCAGGTCCATTCAGACTGCTGGGCAGGGATGGGGTTTTCTCATTTTCAGGAATGACCTCTTGGTAAGAGAATAGAAGCCATGACACAAGTTACCCAGGACCTGCCTTTTTCCCAGAACTCCCTGCACTTGTGTGGCCCAGGACCTGCGGCAGCCTTGTGGGCTGAGCACCCAGGGAAGAACTTGCAGAGGAATGTGTGTCACCCACTTCCCTAGTTTGCTGTGTTCGTGCACACACAGGCTCACTTTTTACCAGCCCACCCCATTACCTTTGCATTGAAGGGATGGCTTCTAGTAGCTCGAGCCATTACATGATGCCCAGAGGTGCTGACTGTTATGTTTTCTATGTCTCATCAGGAGAAAGAGTCTGTTCTGGGTAATCTGGCCAAGAAGGCTAAGCTGACAGAAGACCTGTTTAACCAAGTCCCAGGAATTCACTGCAACCCCTTGCAGGGAGCTATGTATGCCTTTCCTCGGATCTTCATCCCCAGCAAGGCCGTGGAAGCAGCTCAGGTCTGGGGTGCTGGGCGGGGGCTCACTGGGTTCATTTGGAATTGCTGGGTTAGGGGCTGGTTCTTGCCTTGGAGAGCAAAAGTTCTGCCTTTGGAGGCTCGGAATTTTGCGGACCCTTTGGCCAGATGGTGCTTACAGCATAAAGAGGATGGGCCCCACTGCAACATGCTGTGGTGAAGGGGCAGAGATGAGGTCAACCCCAGGCGAGTGGTGCTGATCTGGGTTCTGTTACCTCCAGTGCTCTGAAGGCAGGTGCCCAAGCGTGAGGTGATGCACTTAAAACTGAATGCACGCTGGGGAAGCAGTAACAGCCATCTCCTCTGTGCAGCGAATGCCCTAGAGCAGCATTTCTTAGTCCTTGAATGTCAACACAAAACTACCTGGGGACCTTGCCGTTTCAGGAAGTCTGTGGTGGGGCCGAGATTCTGTGTTTGCAACAAGTTTTCTGGTCGTACTATAGACATCTGGCTACTTTGAGGATCAGAAGCCAGAGCAGTATTTCTGAAAGTGTTATCCTCGTGTCCCCCAAACCTCCTCAGTACCTTGTTAAACGTTCAGAATCTGGGCCCTCCCCCACTCACTCAGACCTGCTGAGTCAGAATCCATAGTGCTGGAGCCTGAGAAGCTATTTAACAGGTACCCCAGGTTGTAAAAACCAAGGTGTGAGAGGCACTGTGAACAGAGCCCCCAATCAACTGTTCCCTACAGTATCCCTGGGCACAGACCTCAGGGCTGTGTTGTCAGAGGGTTATGTGGCTTGGCATATAGGAGGCCACCATCAAAGCTTATGGAGCTACTGCCTGGCTGTGGGGCGCAGAGGAAAGAGACTGTCAGTCCTGGGTAGAGAGTGGAAGTAGCACAGCCCTTGGCCATCATGAAGTAGCCCTCAGGCCCCAGCTTCCAGCAGGTTCCAGTGTCGTACCCTGATCCCTGTGCAGAGAGGGTGCACAGGCCCTGCCACAGGAAAGAACCTGCCGTTTCAATTGTATTTGACTTTAAGTGTTCAGTGGTGCGTTTGTGCAGTGCAAAGCCGTAAATGAACCTTCAGTCCTGCCCTGCTCCCACAGGCCCATAAAATGGCCCCTGACATGTTCTACTGCATGAAGCTCCTCGAGGAGACTGGCATCTGTGTCGTACCCGGCAGTGGCTTCGGGCAGAGGGAAGGCACCTACCACTTCAGGTACCTCTGCCTCTCTGTGCCAGGGGGCTGGTCCCAGGTTTGTCTTGGAAGATTTGGGCTTTTTATCATAGAACAGAGGCTGGCTCCAGAGACTGAGGTGTGTGCAGCCCCAAACTCCCTGGAAACCACCCGCCCTCCCACTCCCATTCTGTCCTGCTGCAGAGCCAAGCCAAGACCTGGGTCCAGGGATTAAGGAGAACTATGGGTAGACTCCAAGGTCATCTCCTTGACCACTGTCTCCCCCTTCATTGCCTCCATCTATTGCATATTATCTGAAATGTCCCCAGTGGGATGTTTTCTTCTTTATTTCCATGTCATTTTCCAAGTCCATGATAGCAGCATGCAGCACCCAGGTGCTCAGTAGCTCATCCAAAAGTCTGGAGAGACACCGCATCCGAAACAATGGAATTAGTTTCACTCACTGTGATGCATTTCACAGGGTGTGCCAACTCTGCCCCTGCGTGGATGGCAACCCCAGAAGCAGAGCAGGCTAGAGCAGCTCAGCCTGGGTTTCCCCACTGAGGCCAGTTCTATTCAGAACAGCATCTTCTCCGTGCTCAGTGCTCTCAGATGTCTCCTGCAGCAGATGCTAAAAAGAGAAATGTCATGAACTTAGTTAGCACCTGGAGCCAAGTCCTGACTCAGGTTGTGTGCAGTGTGCCCCAGATGGACAAACGTGTCTGGTTGGCCTTTCCACCCTAGTGAGGTTCACCTTGGCAGTTCATGGCTCATTCAAAAAATGGTTAAATCACCAGGGCTGCTTTTAGGGTGGGGAAGCAAACCAACAGTCTTAGGGGAAGGAGTTAGTTACTATGGCAACTTGGGAGTTCCTTTGGAGGGAGAGTTGTGACTGGAGGTTCTCACTCTAAGAGAGATTTTAATTTTTTTTTAAGTTTATTTTTACTTATTTTGAGAAAGAGAAAGCAGAGAAGGAACAGAGAGGGACACAGATAATCCCAAGCAGGCTCTGCACTGTCAGCACAGAGCCCAATGTGGGGCTCGAATTCACAAACCTGAGCCGAAATCAAAAGTCAGATGCTTAACCCACCCAGCAACCCACCTGAGCCACTCAGCCTCCCCTATAAGAGAAATTTTAAAAAGGCCCACCTAACAGGAAGAACATCTTGCTCTATATCTGTAGGAAACACCAAGTCATGCTCTAGAGAAAGTTGTATACACAGGTCAGAATGTTGCACAGGCCTTCTGTGATAATGGGTGCACATGTTAGTGAGCTTAAATGCTGCCACCATCTTACTGCTTTTGATCATATATGTTACTTGAGTAAAAACTAAATGTATGCATTGGGGTAGGAGGTGGTTCAATAAGTCAAGAAGTTTCAGGTTCTGTCCAGGGGCTGGTGCTATCGTGGTGGACAAGACGAGCCTTCCCCCTCCTACATTGCTTGCCCACACACCTCCTCATCTCCACAACTGTAGCTGAAGGCAGGAGCTGCGGGTTCATTCCTCTCCCCTTTTCCAGAGCAACTTGTGTCCAGGCTGATGCTGTCCTCTTTCCTGACAGAATGACCATCCTCCCTCCGGTGGAGAAGCTGAAAACGGTTCTACAGAAGGTGAAGGACTTTCACATAAAGTTCCTAGAGAAGTATGCATGAGGACTGCTTGGGCCCAAAGGGAGACCCAGTCATCGGGCCTTCCTCCTGATGGCCCGCCCACACCAGACTGAACTTGCCTTCCCTAGCGACTCTGCCTCAGGCCTCACAAAGGCCACTGGTCACTTTCGTTGTCATTTTGCCCCAAGAGACTTCTTTCTTTGTGCCTTGATGTTGGGAGCACTTCTCTTCTGAGCAAATGTGAATTGGGGATATCTCAGAAGCCCTGTGTTTTTGTTTTTGTTTTTGTTTTGGAAGCAACCAAAGTAGAGGGGACTTGCTCAGCATATGTGGCTGGTATTCTCTGAATCTGGAGAGGTCGTTTGGGGTTTAACACAACCAGGGTATGTTGGGTGAGATGTTTCAGATCTGAAGAAACAAGAAGGTGTCGGGAAATGTATGACAACCATGGCGAGGAATGGAAATCCTAAACTCACCACCGTGATCTGTGAAATAAAACCGTTAGTGGTGTGAAAATCTAGTTCTTCAAACAGGAGAGCCTGGAAATCCACTAGAGGCTCAGAGAGGGCCCACCATTCTGGCCTGTAGGCAGACAGCCTGCCTCTCAGACAAGAATGGTGAAGGCAGTAGCATGTGGATTGCATTAGATGCCAGACTAGGTTGTGACCGGTACTGGGGGACAGCCAAGGTCAAAGGGTTCTGCAGGGGAAAAGTGGGTGTGAGCCAGGCTCCAAGTTGAATCAGGTCTCCACTTGGGAGCACACACCAGGTAGTGAGGACTCTGCACATTGAGCAACAAGTAATGAGGGCTTTGGGGGTGAAACGTTCTCTTAAGCATGCTTAGGCTGGGACCCCTAGGTCTCCCTGGACTTCAGGGACACGGGGTACAGCCTGTCCCAGTCACATGGAGGCATTCTGCCTGCTGATGTGTGGATCCATCCTGCTCTTAGCCAATAGCCATTTTCTACCAAGGGCTTGATTGAGCCTTTCCACACATCACCCCCTGTTGGTGACAGCAGAGACATGGAAACACTGAAGATGTCCAAATGAGGGAGGGCATTCTCAAGGACTTGACCAGTCAAGCCCCCTACCGCCCAATCAGTCCCCTCCTGTGGTGTCTGTTGAGTTGTTTTAAACCGAATTCAGTCCATTTCCTAGCTCATAACTGGTCAAAGTGCCTGGTAGCTTGGCTGCCGTGGGCGAGTACATGTAATTGGATTTGAAGTTTATAAAAGTATTTTAACTTAATGCCAAGCGTTTTGCCTTCAGGTTTGCTGCTGGCTCCCCTCCCAGACTCTGCAGACTGTGCTGTGGCATCAGTCAGGTCTCCAGCCAGGGGAGTATCCTCCACCAGGCCTGCCACTTCCCTGGTGTTAGCAAACCTGGGTTGGGGTCTGACTCACACGTTGAACAAAGTGGGTGCTATGGGAGCAAGTGGGCTTATCTAAGCCCCTTCACTAAGAGACCCCTCCTACCATTGGCCTTCCCCAGTGGGCAGTGAGGGAAGCCAAGGCCAGCTCTGGAGCCTGGGGGCCCAGCAAGTCCCAAATTGGAATCAAAGGAGCTGGAGAAACAAATATGAAGAGGAGTGAGCTTTGAAGGCAACCTCCTATGCTGTAATTTTCATGCTTGGGCCCATGCAAAGGAATACAATAGAACACTACAGACTGCCCCTACTTGCTAACATTATAGTTCCTGTGAAGAAAGTAGCCACAATCTCCAGTAACAAAGGGAATGTTTTGGAACTTTTCCTTCCTTAAAAATTGAGAAAATTGCACTTGTGCTTGTTGGATGGCACATCAACCAGAATGTGTCTCAGAGTTGTGAGGTTTCTGGTGGAGAGGTTACATAGTAGAAGCTAGTCTATTTTTTATATTTTTGTAACAATTGCTTTTTTCATGGGGGGATGAGGGGGTTAGTATTTGTAGTCTTAACAAGTCTAGTAGTTTTTTATAAATCTCTTCAGATTATAAATAACACCTAAAAACTTTGCAACGTTTACATGATTTTTTAAAAGATGACGTATACACTTGATTTGCTTTTAAAATAAATAAAAACATAATAAGGTCAGCTTGTTTAGGAGGTTAACTTCATTCAGGGTAGGAACGCTGATCATGATAGATTTGATTTTTTACAGACTTTACTCTGATGTCTTGTTTGGGTACCGCCAAAGAAAGTCATTTGTCATTTGGGGTCGCGCTTTAAATCTACACCTGCGAAGTTTTTTGTTATTCATCTAGATCTGCACATGGAGGACTCCAGACTGTACCTCGGGCGGTCGATCACCTCATACCCTGAGGCCTGGCGTGTTGCTGTCCCAGTGTTGTGTGATTTTGCAGGAAGAGTTGACAGGCCTTCCTGTCCCTGTTTCCCAGTTTAGATTCTCATAGGCATCTCCTGACAAAGGTACTTAATGATAGCTCTGCTGGAAATTTCTAAACAATAAAATACATGTCCAAAATGGTGACGGTGTTTAACTTTCCTTGTAGTTTCAAAGTCAAGCAGATCTCACTAATTGTTCATCTTCACTCTTTGTAACTTAATGGTCCTAGCACTAGAATGAATATTTTCCTCAAATACTACAAACTTCTCTCACAACTTCTCAGCTTCTGTTTCCTTTTAGGTGTCAACCCTCCAGGACCCTGAGCCGCTTTTTGTTGCTTGAGGTAGGAAAACCTAGATCCTTGAAATGGGATATTGTTAAAATGAATACAGACCTTGTCTGTCTGGTGGAAATAGAACAAACATCCTCTTCACAGGGGTCAGGAGAAGCTTGAGCACAGCGAGGCCAGTGAGAAAAGAGGAGCCGATGATACTGATGATACAACTGTATCAGTTTTGTTGTGTCATTTTGAATTCAAAACTTTATTTTTCACTCAAAACTAAAATGTATATGTTTTTATTAAAAAAAAGAATTGGAGGGGTGCCTGGGTGGCTCAGTCAGTTAATCATCTGACTCTTGGTTTGAGCTCAGGTCATGATCTCACAGTTCGTGGGATCGGGCCCTGTGCTGAGAGTATTGAGCCTCTTGGGATTCTCTCTCTTCCTCTCTTTCTGCCCCTCACCCCCTCTCAAAATAAATAAATAAACTTAAAAGAAGAAAACGTAAAAAAGTAGGATTCTTTCAGTTGGAAGAAATGGAAACCTACTCAGAGTAGCCTGAGTTTGGAAAGAGGAATATATTGAAGTCCTGGAGGAAAGCTGGCTTAGGTTCTCCTGTTCACTCTGTTAAACTCAAAGCCTGTCTTGTCCAGCTCCACGGTGAAAAATTCCAAGGAAGGACTTAGACTGACTACCTTTGTCTGTGTGTGTTTCCCTGAGTCAGTCTCTGTGGCCAAGGGTGCTTTGGCTGGCCCTTCGCTTCTGGGGAGGTGGAAGAGGGGCTTAGAGTCACCAGCCCCATCAGAGCCATTGGAGGAGCTGCTCTCTGTAGGATAGGGGACCTCATTTACTACAGGTGGCTCTTTAGAGAGGAACTGGGGGAGGAAATGGTGTGTTTAGGGTGTGTTAAGGGTCATTACTGGTTGATAACCAAGGGGACTAGAGATGTTCTCTGCATCTTTCCTCATCATTCATATATATGACACATATACAACTTGTCTGGAGACTAAACTTGGTGATGCTTATTATACAGAGAGTAATTAAATAGGGGTTAGAAAACACTTATTATTCTATATTATTTTTGGTATGGTTTGCTGTAACACACCTAGAAAGCTGACAGCAAATGTTTTTTGCTGTAACACACCTAGAAAGCTGACAGCAAATGTTTGATAAGTACCATGGGCCATGGACTTCTAGGGAATAGGGAGTCAAAACTAATAAGATATTACTGTCCTCAAAAAGCCATACATGCAATGGCCACCAGACAGTTCAGTACTCAAATTCAATCCACCGAGTGTGCTGGGCTTAAAAGAAGCATGTGAGTCAGGCATAGAAGAAGGGGATGATGCTGCTCTCTACCAATTTAAGGACTGGTACTTTCTGAGGTATGCCAGATATCTGTGGATTTCATCCTGCCCCCAAGCCAGGAGACACCCCTCTCCCTAAGAAACAAAGATGGAACTTTCTGCCACTGCTCAGCTCTCTTCCTTAAGAGGCACAGGTCAGATACAGTTTCCTATTAAGATTTCATTCTCCCATTAAAAAAACCCAACATATTGATGTTTTTTGTTCCCTCCCCAATTTCATCTGCCTTTGCTCTGAATGCACATACTGTAGCATCCCCTTGAAGTCCTTTTGAAGATATGAAATGTTGAAGATTTTAAAAATATTAAAGATCTTGAAGATCTTTGAACACCCAGAATCCCAGCGATAACTGACAAGTTCAGACCACAAAAGTATGCATCCCACAAAAGTGTAAAGCTCAAAAAATGTTCTGATTAGCAAAGTAAACATGTTTGTGTGGAAAAGTTAGAAAATAAAGAAAAGCAGAAAATTTGAAATCCCCTAACCATGGTTAGAAGTCTAACATTCTGGGAGGTTTCTTTACTGTCCTTTTCCTGAGAATATTTTTAATGGGGTTGAGGCACGTGTGTGTGTGTGGCTTGAATCCTAACTTTTTCCCCAGTCAGTATCACAACATCTTAATAAAGGTGCCGGATGTGCAGTTTGGATGGTCACCTCATCAATTCTGTGGAGGATCCCATCATTTAGTTAACTGCACTCTTAAGCATTTAGATTGTATATGGTTCTTGGTTTTTAAAAATAATGCCACACAACTAGCATCCTCACATTAAGAGGGTATCACACCTCCCTTGCCCTTGTATTTAGGCTTGTTGTGGAACATTCTTAGGACTGAGCATTTGCCATGAGTTTCAAGGGCTTCGTCCCCAGAGCAGAGTCCAGAGTGGAGTGGACCATGGGGTACACCTAGGCTCTAGCTCTTACCACTTGTAGGATCACTGAGCCCCTGTCCCCATCTGTAAAATGGAGCTAATAATTACTCATGGAGTAATAGGATAATTATGAGGATTAAATGGGGAAAAATTGTGTGTGTGTGTGTGTGTGTGTGTGAGAGAGAGAGAGAGAGAGAGAGAGAGAGACAGACAGATTTAGCATAGTTCCTGGCAAGTAGCCTCACTTACTGAACACTTTCCATGATCATCTCCAGTTTAGAGCAATGCTGATATGACCCATGTTTGATAATGTTGAAATTGAATGGGAAAATATGCCCTCAATATGCCAGATACAATATGAACATGACAGAATCAGTGAGGACCATTTGCCAAAACTTCTGTACATATTCTGTGAGGCAGAGTACACTGGTTAGTTATTTTTTTTGTCAGTGGTAACTTTTTCTTTTTAGTCACAGTTTCTGAAATAAAAATGCCTTGAGTCCAGTTACACTGGGATCTTTATGAGGTAAGTCCAATTTAAAAATCACTTTTTACAACTGGACATTGTAACTAGACATTTGTTTTTGGTGTGGGTCCATCTTGACTAGCTGGCACCAGTTAGGAACTGAAATTACTGGGCTCCTTGGTACTTACATGGAGTTGTGCCCTCCCCCAAAGGACCTCTGTGGGCCTTTATCCCTTTGTGGTTAAGGTAAGCTGCTGTTTGCCATTGCTGACTTAAAACTTCAAAACAGGATGCCCCCGATCGTTTGAGTCAGCATCATGGGATACACATTGGGTACCAAAACCCCACTTGAGGAGACAAAGTATATAAGTTAGGGTTTTTCTGGTTGCACATGACAGAAGAACAAACCTGAGAAGTTAAGAACTGGGTAAGTCAAACATTTCTCAGCCTCCCTTGCTTCTATATCTGGCCACAAATTCAATGGGACATAAATAATGTCATGTGGCAGCTCCTGGGAACTTCCCTTAGCAGAAGATTACCTCCCCTTTGTCCCTTTTCTTCCCTGTCCTCTCCTCTAGCTGCTTGGAATACAGTTGTAATGGGTGGCATCTGAGCCATGACAACAAGGACAACATGTATGTATGTAGTGAACACTGTGTGAGATTTAGCTATTATTTCTGCTGTTGTGTTACTCCACCCTAATCTAAGGACACAATCTTTTGGGCTTTCAGAAACAACTGCCTGGAGTTTAGCTTGATTGTCTCATCTTGTTACCCACTAGGGCAGCTTAATAAGTGTTGGCAACATTCACAGGTATGTTAGAGCTTCTTGTCATTCATGCTGGGTACAGTGCTCAGTGGTGGGAACACAACAGTGAATAAGACATGATCTCATGATTTATAAAGTTAATAATGACCCATGCTAGTAAGAGTGGGAATACACATTGGTAGGAGTGTGAATTTGTACAACCTTTTGGAAGGGCAATTTGACACTGTCAGTGGTAAACATACATAAGCCTACTACAGGAATGTATGGTGTTACGGAAAGGACAGACAAAAGAACAGAAGAGAGTCTAGAAACAGATTCATACATTTGTCATTGTAGCATAAAAAAGACCACACACTCACATATGTATATAGATATCTTTGATACACTTGTACTTACAAAATAACTCTTGATACAAAACAATACAAGGAGGGGCCCTGAGTGGCTCAGTCAGTTAAGCATCTGACTTCGGCTCAGGTCATGATCTCATAGATCGTGGGTTCAAGCTCCGCATCTGGCTCTCTGCTGTCAGTGTGGAAGATCCTCTCTCTCCTTTTCTCTCTGCCTGCCCCCCACTCACACACGGATGCTGTCTCTCAAAAATGAATAAACATTTAAAAAAGGAGATAATGCAATACAATGGGAAAGAAAAGTCTCTTCAACAAATGGTACCCCAGCACCTGGATATCCACATGGGGAAACAATCAACTTCAACTCCTACCATACACATATACAAAATTTGAGATAGAGCTCAGACCCAAAACATGAGCTCAAGCTATAAATCTTCTAGAAGAAAACATAAGAGAGTATCTTTGCCACTTTGAGGTAGGTAAATATTTCTGAGGACAGAAAGGCACAAATCACAAAAGAAAAAATTGATAAATTGAACCACATCAAAATTAAGAACTGCTTTTTAAAGAACACCATTAAGAAATGAAAAGGCAAGCTTCAGAGAGAGAAGACATTCTCAGAATATAAAGGACTTGTATCAAGAATATATAAAGAACTTCAAAACATCAATAACAAGATAAACAACCCAATTAAAAAAACAAAGGAAAGACTTGAACAGACGTTTCACAAAAGGAAGTATACAAATGGCCAATAAGCACATGGAAAAATGTTCAACATCATCAGTGCTCAAAAGGAATGGAAATTAAAAGTACTAAGATACCACTGGAATGGCTAAAATGAAAAAGAGTGACAATATCAAATGTCAGGGAGGTGGAGTGATCAAATTTTTGATCGTGGGAATGAAAAATAATCCAATCACTTTGGAAAACTGGTAGCTTCCTACAGATTAAACCTACATCTACTCTATGACCCAGCAATGCCACTCCTGGGAATTCACCTAAAAGAAATAAAAACACATGTCCTCCAAAGCCTTGTGTAAAAAGGCTTTGTTTGGTATTCCCTTCCTTACACTGTGGCCTAAAACCTTTTGCTAGGCAGAAAGCTGGGGCACCCTGCAGCTGGCTCCACTTGTTTCCCATATCTCAGAGAACAACACTACCTTGTGCTGCCTGTTGTTTAATGCCTCACCTATTGTTTTGTAGGGGTTTTTTCCTCCAATTTTTTAGCCGATTAAGGTAGTCAGGTAAGTCCAGTCCCTGTTACTCTATCATGGTCTGGAACAAAGTTCTGTTCCATGTCTTCATAGAGCTGTGGGTTAAACTAGTGTATTCAATTGTCAAAACATATAGAACTGTCCACACTCAATGCCGAGCCTCGTGGAGTCTCTGCATCTCTCTTAAAGACAAGGGATTTTCCCTCATCCTACTCCCTGAGCTGAAATCAAGAGTCTGACAGACGTTCAACTGACTGAGCCACCCAGGTATTTCAAGGTACACTATTAACTAGAAGTAGCAATTGCACTTCCCATATGTAATATAGTGATGGACATCTGCAGTATTGTCTGATCAGACTCATCCCATCTGTTTCCAGGTAATATTCTTCCCTCCCCCAAGTAAGGGAGCTCCTCTTAGGTAAATCGGCAAACCCCTGGTCTTTGGAGGGGTCAGTAAGTCTGTTCCCAGGATTTTCTAACTTGAAAAACAGAGTCTAACTCTCCAAAAACTAAAAATTTTAAAAGAAATAAAAACAAAAACAACCCATGAAACTCGAACTTCAAAGACAACATGGATCTTGTTTCATGGAAGAAATGGGATCTTCAGCAAAACTGACATTCATAGAGAATCAGAGATGAGAGTCTATGACCCAAAAGCTTAGCAGCATCTCTGAACTTTCGATTTCTTATATTTTAAGGGTCAGTAAATCCTCCCTTTTGTCCAAATTAGGTAGAGTTGAGTTTCTACTACTTTCAGACAAACTACATCTCAGTATATACAGAAGGAAAAAGGAATTATATATATGTGGACTATAGATGCTCAATCTACTCAGCTTGATCTTTAGCAAAGACAGCTGGGAGAAAAAAATGGTGTGACCACAACCATCCACAACTGTTGCCAGTTTTGTCAGAGCAGGAAGTGAAGCTGGGTCTGGTTTGGGCTGTTAAAAGGTAGATTGTATGGAATTTTTTTATTATGGAAACATAGTTGACATACCATATAAGTTTCAGATGTCCAACAGTGATTTGACAGGTCTATACATTACTCATTGCTCACCGCAATCAGTGTAGTTACCAGTCATCATTTGTAGTTACCAGTAACACATAAAGTTATTACAATATTATTGATGATATTCCCTATGCAGTACTTTTCATCCTCGTGATTTATTTAATTTATAACTGGAAGTTTATGCTTCTTAATCCCTTCACCTATTTCATTTATTCCCTTACCCTCTCTCCTCTGACAACACCGTTTGTTCTCTGTATTTATGAGTCTATTTCTGTTTTTTGTTTGTTCATTTGTTCTGTTTTTTTAGATTCCACATATAAGTGAAATCATATGGTATTTGTCTTTGACTTATTGCACTTAGCATAATACTCTCTTGGTCCATCTATGTTGTTGCAAATGGTAAGATCTCATCGTTTACTGTGGCAGAGTGATATTCCTTTATATATATATATATACATATATATATGTATATATATATATCCATATATGTGATATTCCATATATACACATGCACACACACATACAGTTAAACCATGGTTTACAAGCAGAATTCATTTTGCAAACATGCTTGTAATCCAAAGCACTCATATATCAAAGTGAATTTCAAGAACCATTGGCCCAGTTGTGGTCATGTGATGGTCAGCGTCACATACTACTCATATTGCAAGATATAGCTCATTTATCAAGTTAAAATTTATTAGAAATGCTTGCTCATCTTGCAGAACACTCTCAGAACAAGTTACTCTCAATCCGCAGTTTTACTGTGTGTGTGTGTGTGTGTGTGTGTGTGTGTGTATCACATCTTCTTTATCCATTCATATGTGGACGGAGACTTAGGTTGGTTCCAAATCTTGGCTGTTGTAAATAATGCTGCAATAAACATAGGGGTTTTTGTCTTTTCAAATTAGTATTTTTGTTTTAATTGGGTAAATACCAAGAAGTGGAATTACTGGGTTGTATTTTGAGCAGGGAGCAGGAACCTACTGGGTAACCTTGAGATAGAACTGCACCTAAATAGTATCTATTATGAGAATCAGTCTCTCTCACTTTCTCCCTTGCTGTCTCTCTTGGTTTCCATCTCTCAGTCTCTGCATCTCTCTTAAAGATAAGGGATTTTCCCTCATAATGCTGTTATGTCCTAAATACTTAAAGAGCAAGTACTTAAGAGGTCTGAAGCATCATTACACTACTAAAAAGTTGCAAGCCTTTATTTGTCTTTAGAGCATTGCTGTACCCATCAGAATTAGTATTTAATTGCTTAATGTAGTCAGTGTGTTTCCTGAGGGGAAAAATGTGTAAACCAAAGAGTTTTTCTTTTTTTTTTTTTTAGTGTTTATTTGGTTTTGAGAGAGAGACAGAGAGAGACAGAGACAGAGATAGAGACAGAGAGTGAGTGAGGCAGGGGCAGAGAGAGAGGGAGACACAGAATCTGAAGCAGGCTCCAAGTTGTCATCACTGAGTTTGATGCGGGGCTCGAACTCACAAACCGTGAGTTCATGACCTGCACCGAAGTTGAACACTTAACCAACTGAGCCACCCAGGCGCCCCAGAATTTTTCATTTTAAAAAATTGTTTCTTTTGGGGCACCTGGGTGGCTCAGTCGGTTAAGTGTCTGACTTCAGCTCAGGTCATGATCTCACAGCTCGTGGATTTGAGCCCCGCATCAGGCTCTGTGCTGACAGTTAGCTCAGAGTCTGGAGCCTGTCTCCAAATTCTGTATCTCCCTCTCTCTCTGACCCTCCCCTGCTTATAGTCTTTCTCTCTCTCTCAAAAATAAATAAAACATTAAAAAATTGTTTAAAAAATTGTTTCTTTTAAATAATAGGTGATATGTTTATCATAAAAAAAATTGAAGACACAGATAAGAAAAAAGAGAAAATCACTCATGGCAATATGACTATAATCTGGGTAGTGCAGAATGCAAAGGGTTTAGTGAACATTTTTTTAAGTGTAATAATGGCATTATAAACACATAAGAAATGTCCTTTTAAAAATGCATATTGGAACACCTGGGTGGGAGGTGTAAAAATACATATTGGAACACATGGTCTCATTGTGGGTTTGAACCCTGTGTCAGGCTCTGTGCTGACAGCTCAGAACCCGGAGCCTGCTTCGGGTTCTGTGTCTCCCTCTCCCTCTGCCCCTCCCAACTCCCTCTCTCTCAAAAATAAATAAGCATTAAAAAAAATAAAGATGCATGTTGAAGTATGTAAGGATAAAACCCAGTGATATCTGATATTTGCTTTCAGGAGATGGGGTCCATGGGTAGCTGAGTGAACTCACAGTTTGTGAGTTCAAGCCCCACACTGGACTCTCTGCTGTCAACACAGAGCCCACTACAGATCCTCTGCCTCTCCCCTGCTCACTCACTCTCTCTCTCTCAAAAATAAATAAGTATTTAAAAATAAGATAAAATAATTCAGGAGAAAGTTCATTTTAAAAATATTTTTGAGAGAGAGCACAAGCAAGGGAGGGGCAGAGAGAGGGAGACAGAGGTTTCTAATCAGCCTCCAGGCTGACAGCAGAGAGCCCAAACGTGGGGCTTGAACTCATGAACCACGAGATCATGACCTGAGTTGGAGTCTGACACTCAACTGACTGAGCCACCGAGGTGCCATGCAAAAGGTCAGTTTTTAATGTTTATTTATTTTTGAGAGAGAAAGAGACAGAGTTTTAGTGGGGAAGGACAGAGAGAGAGGGAGACACACAGAATCTGAAGGAGGCTCCAGGCTCTAAGCTCTTAGCACAGAGCCTGATACAGGGCTCAAACTCACAAACCGTGACATCATGAGTTGAGCCAAAGTCAGACGCTTAACTGACTGAGCCACCCAGGCACCCTGAGAGGTCATTTTTTTTTTATAATTTAGTTTTTTAATTTACATCCAAGTTAGTTAGCATGTAGTGCAACAATGATTTCAGGAGCAGATTCCCTAATGCCTCTTACCCATTTAGCCCATCTCTCATCCCACAACCCCTCCATTAACCCTCTGTTTGTTCTTCATATTTAAGAGTTTGTGTTTTGTCCCCTTTCCTGTTTTTATATTATTTTTGCTTCCCTTCCCTTATGTTCTTCTGTTTTGCATCTTTTTTTTATATCAGACAAAATAGACTTTATTTTTTTTATCTAGTGACTTTATTTTTATTTTTTTTCTTTTATAGATTATTGTCAAGTTGGTTTCCATATAACACCCAGTGCTCATCCCAAAAAGTGCCCTCCTCCATGCCCATCACCCCTCTTCCCCTCTCCCCTACCCTGATCAGCCCTCAGTTTGATCTCAGTATTCAAGAGTCTCTTATGGTTTGCCTCCCTCCCTCTCCCCAACTATCTTTCCCCTTCCCCTCCCCCATGGTCTTTTGTTAAGTTTTCTCCTGTTCCACTTATAAGTGAAAACATATGGTATCTGTCCTTCTCTGCCTGACTTATTTCACTTAGCATAACACCCTTGAGTTCAATCCACATTGCTACAAATGGCCAGATTTCATTCTTTCTCATTGCCATGGAGTATTTCCATTGTACAGATAAACCACGTCTTCTTGATCCATTCATCAGCTGATGGACATTTAGGCCCTTTCCATGATTTGCTATTGTTGAAAGTGCTGCTATCAACATTGGGGTACATGTGCCCCTATGCATCAGCACTCCTGTATCCCTTGAGTAAATTCCTAATAGTACTACTGCTGGCTAATAGGGGAGTTCTATTGTTAATTTTTTGAGGAACCTCCACACTGTTTTCCAGAGGGGCTGCACCAGTTTACATTCCCACCAACAAGTGTAAGAGGGTGCCAGTTTCTCCACATCCTCGCCAGCGTCTATAGTCTCCTGATTTGTTCATTTTAGCCACTCTGACCAGCGTGAGGTGGTATCTCAGTGTGGTTTTGCTTTGTATTTCCCCGATGATGAGTGATGCTGAGCATCGTTTCATGTGTCTGTTGGCCATCTGGACGTCCTCTTTGGAGAAGTGACTGTTCATGTCTTCTGCCCATTTCTTCACTGGATTATTTGTTTTTTGGGTGTGGAGTTTGGTGAATTCCTTACAGATTTTGGATACTAGCCCTTTATCCGATATGTCATTTGCAACTATCTTTTCCCATTCTGTCAGTTGCCTATTAGTTTTATTGATTGTTTCCTTTGCCTGGCAGAAGCTTTTTATCTCGATGAGGTCCCATTTTTGCTCTTGATTCCCTTGCCTTTGGGGATGTGTCAAGTAAGAAATTGCTGTGGTTGAGGTCAAGGAGGTTGTTTCCTGCTTTCTCTTCTAGGAGTTTGATAGTTTCCTGTCTCACATTCAGGTCCTTCATCCATTTTGAGTTTATTTTTGTGTATGGTGTAATAAAGTGGTCTAGTTTCATTCTTTTGCATGTTTCTGTCCACCTCTCCCAGCACCATCTGTTAAAGAGGCTGTCTTTTTTCCACTGGACACTCTTTCCTGCTTTGTCAAAGATTAATTGGCCATATATTTGTGGGTCCAATTTTGAGTTCTCTATTCTATTCCATTGGTCTCTGTGTCTGTTTTTGTGCCAATATCATACTGTCTAGATAATTACAGCTTTGTAGTAGAGGCTAAAGTCTGGGATTGTGATGCTTCCCATTTTGGTATTCTTCTTCCATATTACTTTGGCTATTCTGGGTCTTGTGTGGTTCCATACAAATTTTAGGATAGTTTTTTCTAGCTTTGAGAAGAATGCTGGTGCAATTTTGATTGGGATTGCATTGAATGCATAGATTGCTTTGGATAGTAATGACATTTTAACAATATTTATTCTTTCGATCCATGAGCATGGAATGTTTTTCCATTTCTTTGTGTCTTCAATTTTCTTCATAAGTGTTCTATAGTTTTCATCACACAGATCTTTTATATCTTTGGTTAGGTTTATTCCTAGGTATTTTATGTTTTTTTGTGCAATTGTGAATGGGATCAGTTTCTTGGTTTCTCTTTCTGTTGCTTCATTATCGGTGTATAAACATGCATCTGATTTCTGTACGGTGATTTTGTACCCTGCAACTTTGCTGAATTCATGGATCAGTTCTAGGAGGCTTCAGGTAGAGTCTGTCAGGTTTTCCATGTAGAGTATCATGTCATCTGTGAAAAGTGAAAGTTTGACTTCATCTTTGCCAATTCTGATGCCTTTTATTTCCTTTTGTTATCTGATTGCTGATGCTAGGACTTCCAGCACTATGTTAAACAACAGTGGTGAGAGTGGACATCCCTGTCATGTTCCTGATCTCAGGGGGAAAGCTCTCAGTTTTTCCCCATTGAGGATGATATTAGCTGTGGGCTTTGCATAAATGGCTTTTATGATGGTTAAGTAAGTTCCTTCTATCCCGACTTTCTCGAGGGTTTTTATTAAGAAAGGATGCTGTATTTTGTCAAATGCTTTCTCTGCATCATTTTGACAGGATCATATGGTTTTTTATCTTTTCTTTTGTTAACGTGATGTATCACATTGATTGATTTGTGAATATTGAACCAGCCCTGTAACCTCAACCCCCCTTGATCATGGTGGATAATTCTTTTTATATGCTGTTGAATTCAATTTGCAAGTATCTTGTTGAGGATTTTTGCATCCGTATTCATCAAGGATTTTGGCCTATACTTCTCTTTCTTTTTTTTTGGGAAAAAAAGTGATGATTTGTAGAATGAGTCCGGAAGTTTTCCTTCCATTTCTATTTTTTGGAATAGCTTGAGAAGAATGGGTATTAACTCTGATTTAAATGTCTGGTAGAATTCCCCAGGGAGGCCATCTGGCCCAGGGCTCTTATTTGTTCGGAGATTTTTGATAACTTACTCAATTTCTTCACTAGTTATGGGTCTGTTCAGATTTTCTCTCTCTTCCCATTTGAATTTTGGTTGTGCGTGTGTGTTTAGGAATTTGTCCATTTCTTCTAGGTTGTCCAGTTTGTTTGCATATAATTTTTTATAGTATTCCCTGATAATTGTTTGTATTTCTTAGGGATTGGTTGTAATAAATCCATTTTAATTCGTGATTTTGTCTATTTGGGTGGTCTCTCTTTTCTTTTTGAAAAGCCTGACTAGAGGTTTATCAATTTTGTTTATTTTTTCAAAAAACCAGCTCTTGGTTTCGTTGATCTGTTCAACTGTTTTTTGGATTCTATATTGTTTATTTCGGCCCTGATCTTTATTATTTCTCTTCTTCTGCTGGATTTGGGGTGCTGTTGCTTCTCTGATTCTAGTTCCTTTAGGTGCGCTGTTAGATTTTGTATTTGTGCTTTTTCTAGTTTCTTGAAATAGGCCTGGAGTGCAATGCACTTTCCTCTTAGGACTGCCTTTGCTGCATCCCAAAGAGTTTGGATTGTTGTATTTTCATTTTCGTTTGCTTCCATATATTTTTAAATTTCTTCTCTAATTGCCTGATTGGCTCATTCATTCTTTAGTAGGGTGGTCTTTAACCTCCATGTTTTTGGAGGTTTTCCAGACTTTTTCCTGTGATTGATTTCAAGTTTCATAGCATTGTGATCTGAAAGTGTGAATGGTATGATCTCAATTCTTTTATATTTATTGAGGGCTGCTTTATGACCCAGTTTGTGATCTGTCTTGGAGAATGTGCCATGTGCACTTGAGAAGAAAGTAAATTCCATAGCCTCAGGAGGTAGAGTTCTAAATATATCTGTCAAGGCCATCTGGTCCAATGTGTCATTCAGGTCCATTGTTTCTTTAGTGATTTTCTGTCTCATTGATCTACCAATTGCTGTAAGTGGAGTATTAAAGTCCCCTGCTATTACCACATTCTTATCAATAAGATTGTTTCTGTTTGTGATTAATTGTTTTATGTATTTGGGGGCTCCCTTTGAAACAGCATACCTGTATCCCTTGGATAAATACCTAGTAGTGCAATTGCTGGGTCGTAGAGTAGTTGTATTTTTACATTTTTGAGGAACCTCCATACTATTTTCCAGAGTGGCTGCACTGTTTGCATTCCCACCAGCAGTGCAAAAGAGATTGAGAGGTTGGTTTTTAAAAACAGAATAGGTGAGGCAAAGATGGCCAAATGTTGATAATGAATTGGGGCAATGGATGTAGAGCGGTTCATTATATAATTCTACTCAGGTGTGTATTTTCATAATAAAAATGTTTTTAAAACATATATAAATGTGAAACAGAGAAAACCATTATTTTCAACTTTGTGTACCTCCTGTCAGAACACTTATGCAGGCATGTATTTTTTAAATAGTACCATATTGAATTCATTTGCTATTATATATTTAACATTATGTCATAAAACATTCATTAAAACATTGTGTTTTAACAAGTACATATGATGTATTGAATGGATGTATTTTGTAACAAAATTTAATGGGGCATTTTTGGGTAATTTCCAATTCCTCACAATCATGAATGATCTTTCAGGGAACATTCTTGTATTGAATCTTGTAGGACAGCAATTATTTCCCTAAGATAAAGACCTCAACGGGGATTTCCAGATGAAAACATGTTTAAGCACCAGGGGGAGCTGGTCACCTACAGGATCCCCAGAGGCAGTTTTTGTTTTGTTTTGTTTTGTTTTGTTTTAAAGCAAACCCTCACCCTCCAAATTAGCAGTCGAGCCCATCTTGGACTTCCTATTTCAGCTTTAGAAGATGAAAGTGTCGAACACCTGGCCATGAAGCTCCCAAACAATGTCTGGTACCCAGTAACACTTCACAGATTCCCCTGGTCATATGCCAGTTATATGACATAGAGATCCTGTGCATAGAGGGGGATGAGATGGGTGGTGGGTGGGGTAGACATGAATACCAGAATCTAGTGAAATGTGAACCTGTTCCCTTCTTTATTATCACTGGGCAAGTTTCTTAGCCTACACATGATTCTTCTGGTACCTTCCTGTACATTCTCATAAACTTTGGGGTTATTTTGATATTTTGACTGGCTTTGAGCACTTGGTTAGAAGGAAACTGAGGGAGGCCAGGCTGGCTCAGTCACTAGGACATGTCACTCTTGAGCTCGGGTTTCTGGGTTTGAGCCTCACAATGTGTGTAGGGATTGCTTAAAAATAAAATCTTAAAAAAAAAAAAAGGAAACAGATATTTAACAACTGTATTTCCTCAAAGATTGTTGAGATCTTAATTCAGAGTCTCTCAGGTCCCGGTGCTGCCTACAAGTCCCATCCCTGAATAGATCCACATTGCTCTGTCAGAAAAGGTGCTCTATTGGGGCTCTTGGGTGGCTCAGTCCATTAAGCGTCTGACTTTGGCTCAGGTCATGATCTCATGGTTCGTGGGTTCGAGCTCCACGTTGGGCTCCATACTGACAGCTTGGAGCCTGGAGCCTGCTTCGGATTCTGTGTCTCCCCCTCTCTCTGTCCCTCCCCTGCTTGTTCTCTCTCTCTCTCTCTTACTCTCTCAAAAATAAATATATGTATAAAAAAAGATGGGTGTCTGGGTGGCTCAGTGGGTTGAGCATCTGACTTCGGCTCAGGTAGTGATCTCACAGTTCGTGAGTTCAAGTCTCTGTGCTGACCGCTCAGGGCCTGGAGCCTGCTTGGATTCTGTTTCTCCCAATCTCTCTGTCCCTCCCCCTGCTTGAGCTCTGTCTCTCTGTCTCTGTCTCTCAAGAAATAAATGTTAAAAAAAATGTGCTCTACGGATGACCTCCCAACATTTCAGCTGGTCAAAGATGACAGTGGAGAAGAAGAGAAGCACCAATGCCAGGAGTAGAGGTAACACCAACTCCCTGCCTACCCCCAACAAATGAGGACAACTGATGTTTCTCAAATACGTAAAATAAAATGCCATCACCTTCCATTCCTGAGCCCTTTCTATATGGATAGCCTGGCACTGGCAGTGCCCGGGTCTTGTAGTTTAGATGAACATGGCCCCCTCTCAGGATCATGGTTGGGGATGTAACACAAGCCCAGTAACCCTGACCCCAGTGATGGGTTTAAGGATGGGTGGCATATGTCCCACACAAGCCAATGAGAGCCCCACTCGGGACTTTTGCTCAACGTATGAGAAAGAGTTGCTGCTTTTACAGGATTACTGGCTTGGTTGTATAGCATCTGGTAGAAGAGCAAGTCCTTGAAGTTTGGACTTGAATTAGAATTCTCTCTTCATTGCCTATTGGCTATGTAACCTTCATGAAATTCCTTGGTATCTCTGAGATATGTTTTCCTTATCTGTAAACTGGGGCAAGAATGATTTTCTACCTTACAGGATTGGTGTGGGTTTCATATAACGTAACACATGTAAAACACTGGCACATATCAGTCATTCCATGATGTTTGTTGGCTACTATGACACCCAGACCCTGGCACGTGGAGGCAGCAAGTTTCGATCTTGTTAAGCCTGTTAGTCCACAGCACTATTGCTCTCTCACCACATTTGTATGTATATCCTTTGTCCTTTTACAGTATGTGTGTGTGTGTGTGTGTGTGTGTGTGTGTGTGTATGTATCTTAATGAGGCATCATCAGATGGTGACCAAACACCTGGGATTTGGGGGGAAACTCCCAATTTCAAATATTTTATCCTGTTGACAGAAAACAAATAGCAGCTCTGGTTCAAAGGAACATATAGTTTCAACCATCAAAGATAGGAAAGAACCATTGCTGTTCTGGTCATGTGTTTTAGGCCCTGCCAGGAGATAGGTTTGTATCAGGCAAGCCTCAACTGGTTGTCAAGTGACAGAAAACTCAACTAAAACTGGCTCTAATCATAAGAACTGAGAGTGAGGAAGGTCTCTTGGAGCAGAAATGGGCAAACTTTTCCTGTATAGGGTCAGATAGTAAATATTTTAGGCTTTACGGACTATATGGTCTCTGTTGTGACTACTCAAACCTGCTATTGTAGCATAAAAGTACCCTATAAAATATGTAAAAGAATGAGTATGGCTGTGTTCCAATAAAACTTTATTTACAAAAACCTAGAGAGCTTGAAAGAAAGTAGCCAAAATATAGAAAATTCCCATTATAAGCCTTTGATGCTTCTGACATAGTCTGCATTTTCTGTCCTCTTCAAGCAAACAAAAGAAAATGATGTTGATTAGCTGGGTTAGGGATCTAGTCTATGTGGATATAACAAAGAGGTTTTTTCTCTCTGTGAATCTACTATATCAGGAGTTCAAACTCAGGACCTTAAAGAAGGGTACACTGCATGCTAGGGAGCCTGTGTGCTGAGATTTTACTATTTATAAGCTTATTTCTTTTGTGCCAGTTCTAATTTCTTAAGCAGACCTCTGGAGCCATGATTGTCTATGGATCAAGACTCTTGGACTTTCAATGATACAAGAAAATGTATTGTATACATATTGTATACAAGATGGGTCTCACTGCTTATGACTGGTGTGTCTTTGTTAATTGCAATCACAAATGTTTTAGTTGTAAGTATGTACTGATCAGTGTTAGCAGAATGTTAATCAACTATTATATACTTATGTTTTGAAGTATCTTGGTCAAATAAATATGTATACCATTGGCAAAGGCATTCTAAGAATTTTATGTGGACCAAATATTAAATAGTTCACAGAGTCTTGTCTTGAACAAATGTAGTCATTAGTCTTCTGTGAGTAAATATGAGGAAGAACAAGGAAACTATGGACAAAGTCTTTGAGACCAAAGCCATTCTAATCATAAGGAGTCAGAAAGTTTCTAAAGGAGATGGCAGAGCTGGCCAGTGGATTACTGCTTCTCCATCCTTGAAGTCTTAGAACTTACTCATCAACATAAGCTCTGACAAAAGCCTAACCTATAGGCACATAGGTTCACCTATAGTTGAATCTCTTCTCTTTGATAGCAAGAAATGAAGCATTCAAAGCATAAATTCCTGTAATGGGACCACTACAATGGACATGTCTAGATTATTGGGATACATAGGGAAGATCCAACACTGTCTTTCCTCGGATAATGATTCTGGGTATCTAGTTACTGACAAATATCTAGGACCAAGCCAGAGAGGGCCTAGAACCTAAGTAGCCTTAGCTATGAGACATTCCTGGACCAACATGGTGAGAAAGAGAATGGGACGAAGTGTCACCATGTCTGTCATGCCACAGCTACCCATATTGACAGTCTTGTTTGAAAAGCCTGGTCACTGAGAGCATTGGGAACAAGGGATCAACTATGTCTTCAAAGAAATAGCTCAACCCTCATTCTACCTTTAGGTGCCTAAGCAAGGTCAAAACCTTGGAGACTTGAGTCTAGCTGAAATCAATTGCCCATGAGGGAAACCCAATTCCCAGTGATATCAGGATTAGTTCATAAGGCTTGGTACTGGGCCGTCTTTAGTTGGGTATTTCACTGAAGGAGTACTTATAGTGTTACAGGAAGTGGCATTCTCAGTCATTCTCCTTGACTGAATCTTGCGGCTTCTAAAGTTAAGTAGACCACTTGAAATATAGATACTCATTTTATGGTTTTGGTTCTACCGTGAGTTACAGTATAGCTTTCAGGACTGAAAATTGTGACTTCTAAAGTAAAAATGTAAGTAACCATAATTTGTTTGGCAAGCAAAATATTTCAGCATGAGGTCTTTGGTACCGAAGAGGTTGAGGGAAACTCATTTTGGTTCTGTCCTCCAATTCTGGTGTTCTAATAGGGATATATTATTCTCTAGAGTCCTTTTTCAGAGATGTTAGGTCATTATTTCATATCTTCCAGATTAGATTCAGAAAGTCAAGAGGCACTCATTTCATTCAATAAGTATTTACTTAGGGGCGCCTGGGTAGCTCAGTCAGTTAAGCATCTGACTCTTGATTTCTGTTCAGGTCATGATCTTGTGGTTCGTGAGTTTGAGCGCCACATCGGGCTCTGTGCTGACAGTGTGAAGCCTGCTTGGGATTCTGTCTCCCTCTTTCTCTGCCCCTGCCCTGCTAGCTCTCTCTCTCTCTCTCTCTCTCTCTCTCTCTCTCTCTCTCTCTCTCTTTCTCTCTCTCAAAAATATAGATAAATAAACATCAAAAAAATTTTTTAAATGTTTATTTAGGTTCCACTATGTGCCACTGTTCAGTGCATTAGAAGCTTAACTTTATAATTGGTGGTTTGCATACAAACGCACAAAGACAAGCACCTGGGTAGCTCAGTTGGTTAAGTGTCTGACTCTTGATTTCAGCTCAGGTCATGATCTCATGGTTCATGAGATCAAGCCCCATATCAGGCTCTGTGCTGACAGTGTGGAGTCTTCTTGGGACTCTCTCTCCCTCTCTCTCTCTGTGCCTCTTTCACTTACGCATTCTCTCTCTCAAAATAAATAAACATAAAAATGCAGACATATATTTATGATGTTATTATCCATACTATTGCTTGCAATAAGAAATAATTGGAAGCAATCCAAATATCTATTGTGAAAAGTAATGAAGGGAAATCTCATTTAGAATGAAGTCATGAGAGGCACCTAAGTAGTTCAGTTGGTTAAGTGGTCGACTCTTGATCTCAGCTCAGGTCTAGATCTCAGCGTCCTTGAGTTCAAGCATGGCACCCCCACCCCTGCTCCATTGGGCTCTATGCTGGGCATGAAGCCTATTAAAAAAAAAAAATGGAGTCAGGAAACCTGAATGGGGACCTCTCACACACAAACTTCTGTCACAGCTTACTTTACATTTCTGAGCAAGAGGTTCATATTACTGTCCCAGCAAGAGGGAGGAATATTTTTCTCCTTGCCCAGCAACAGCCCAACTAGTGAGAAACTAACCATAACTCAGCCAATGAGAAACCGGCACCACCCTAAAGTCTTGCTTTCCTCCAACAGACTTGTTCAAAGCAGCCCCTCCTAGCTTCCTCATTTTCTCTATAAAGTAACATTTCTCTCCTTTATTCTCCAGACTTGCCTATGTTTTGCCATAGTTTGCATGTTCTGGATTGCCATTCTTCTATTTCCCAAATAAACTCATTTTAATTGGCTATTTTATTTTTAAGGTTAACATTACCAATAGAGAATTGGATGATAGTTGATTCAAACATCAGAACTGTGAGGTCATTAAAAGGAAGACATAGACCATTATGTATTAGTATGCAAATATAGCAAAGGAATAAAAAGACCAAAGAAAACTTGTTAAAGAAGTTGTATCCCATTTGCATATACACACACATGAGAAATGGTAAAAGTGATTGTATCTGAAAAGAGGACTAAAGATGGGAGGTTTGGTGCTATGTGTATAAAAAAAAAACTTGAAGAATAAAGACCAATCTGTTTGTATTGATAGTCTCATTAGTAAAGGATTTGAGGAAAGCAGTTTATTCATTTTTTCACATCTCATTTTTTTAATGATCATGTGCTGCCTTCCTAATAGGCATAATTTGCAGATCACAGGATAGACTGGTTAAATATATCACTAATTGAATGTCCTCAACCTACCACTGCTGAAGGCTTCCTCATGTCCTTTTCTTTAGCCTGACTCATGGTGGTACTGGCAATTGGTCCACTTTGACCAAAGAAGATTTAAATGAACTTTCAGAAATTAAAAACAAACAAGAATCACACTAAGAACATTCTCTAAAAGTCTGCACCAGACTAAGTCTGCTTCAGAATTTTATCAAATCCCTTGCAACTGGAAATGAATTAATCACAAGACTTCTGGAGTCTTAGATTACATGCAACTCTTTGTAATCAAACTCCAGCTATTTATATTAATATAAAACATGTTTACTTGACACTGAAAGAACATAAGAATTGCAAAGTAGCAAACCAAAAAAGTCTAAGTTTATGGATCTAACTTACTCTGTGTGGACAAAGTAAATGGGTTGGCAAGGAGAGGCAAGCAAATGAGTCATATAGTAGTACTTCAGGCAAAATACACAAGACCTGACTGATAACAATTGTTAACAGTAACTTCATGTGGGCTTCCCAAGTAACTATCAGTTACCAGGTAGTATCTACAATGTCCTTCCTACTCCCCAGAACCAGATGATTGTTACAGTATGCAAAACAGCTACTATACCAGAATAAACACTGAAGGTTTCAACTCCAGTGTTACACCTTTTAGTTAAAATTCTTTATATGACCCAGAAGCACAAGTAAGAAAAGAAAAAAATTGGGCTTCAAAATTAAGAATGTTTGTGCTTCAAAGGACACTATCAAGAAAGTGAAGACAACCATGTAATGAGAAAAAGATTTTGCAAGTCAAGTGTCTTAATAAAAGATAAACTGGGGTACATCCATACAATAGACTCTTATTCAACAATTACAAGAAATAAGTTATCAAGCCACAAAAAGATATTGGATGACTCTTAAGTGGATATTGCTAAGTGAAATCCAGTCTGGAAAGGCTATATACTGTATCACTCCAATTATATGAAATTCTGGAAAAGCAAAACAGTAAGAAGTGGTTGCCATGTGTTCAGGAGTGGGGAGTGGGAGTTGAATAGGTGAAGAACAGAGTTTATTTTAGGGTGGCCATACTATTCCATATGACATTGTAATAGTAGATACATGACAATGCATTTATCAAAACACAGTGAACTTTATAGTACAATGATATTCAACGTATGCAGATTTAAAAAACTCATCTAGGAGGTGCTGGGGGTGGTTCACAGGATGAAATGCAGAGCACAAAACCTAACTATGTTACAAACATATTAAACAATCTCCCTGAAGAGGGTGAGGTTGCTAACCTAAGTCACTTTGGAAATGAAATCTGTAAAATTAAAGGTAAAAAGAACTATTCTTAGTACTGCACAGTAGTTGATAAAGTTATTTCCCATGTGGGCATGTGTTTATAGTTCTACTACCACTGTATATGTATACTGGAATTCAACAACTAAGCAAATGGTATGCAGATGGTAGGAGCAAGCTTTCTCAACGTTCACGGAAATAACACTAGACTGATTCATTCATGCAAGTAGGCCTGTTAGAAACAAGTTTTACACGTGTGCCTTTACAGAGTTTTAACATGCAGCAGTGTGTACTGTAGTGTTTCACTGAGATAATACTGTGATACTGTGGTAGAATAAAAACAGACACATTTGGTCTTTATTCCTGGTTCCTGGGATAGAGCTCTTAAAACCATTGGAATTTCCTGAAAGGGGTGGGAGGAATGTCTTTTTTATTCATAAGATCCTTTCAACCATACCTGAGTTTATGCTAATAAGATGATTCTTGAAGGACACACTGGGAACTGTTTACCAGAGGAAAGAACCATGTGATTAGAGGAGTGAAACTTTCAGTCCCACCCCCATACCTCCAGGCTTGGAGAGAGGCTGAGATAAAGTCCAATCACAAATGACCAATGACACAAACAGTTCTGAGACCATTCTTCCACTATCTATTAAGATTAGGGTGGCAGGTATTGGGGATATTCTTTTAGCCTTGTGAGCTCTCTGGGCACAGTTGTGACCTTGCCAGCTCCAGCTGCCCATATGCCTCCTTGTCCACTACTTTGATGACACCATTTAAGTTTAATAGTAAAAAACTGGTTAATTATAACAATGCATCATAAAATTTTCAAAAGAAAAGAATGTTTTGTGAACTATGTTTTGTGTGTGCGTGGCAGTTTTAGGTTATTGATTTTTAAAATAAGTACTTTTTAATGGAAACAATTTGGCCAAAAATCTGTCACAGAATTTTGAGACCCATTAAAAGTTGAATGAGACAACAAAAACAAAAAACCCACAAATGGCCTATGAACTTTATCAATTGTGCCTATGTAATGGAACCTCCACAAAAATCTTAAAGGACAGGGTCCAGATAGCTTCACATTGGTGAACAAATATCAAGGTGCTGGGAGAGTGATGTGCTCAGAAAGGACAGGGACACCCCACATTCCTTGCCCTATTCATCTCTTCCCTTTGGGTGCTCCTGAATTGTATCATGATAAACTGGCAATTTAGTAAGTAGTGTTTTCTATGAGCCATTGTAGCAAATTATCAAACCTGAAGGAGCAGTTGTGGGTACCCGGTTTATTACCAGTTGGTCAGAAGTACAGGTGACAACCTGGGACTGGTGATGGAGACTGAGGTCAGGGCAGTCTTGTGGGACTGAGAACTTGGGGGGTCTGCACCAACTCCCAGTACTGCCAGAAGTGTTATGAGCAGAGGAAACAGGTTTTTCTTTAACATTATACTAATTCACTCCTATAGCTGGTGATGTGAGAAACAACCTTACACGTGTAATCAAGGGACATTTTGCAGAAAACCTAATCAGTATTCCTCAAAATTGTGTACATCATCAAAAACAAAGCAAGTCGGGGAAGTGTCACAGCAAAGAGAAGCCTATACAGGCAGGACTAAATGTAATGATATCCTGGAACAGAAAAAAACAAAAACTAGGAAAATCTGAATGAAGTATATTGCAAAGGATTTGAATACACTTCTCCAAAGATACACAAATACAGTAAGCACATGAAAGGATGCCTAACATCATTAGACATTACGCAAAGGCAAATAAAAACCACTTCATTACCCACTAGGGTGGCTATAATAAAGACAGATCCTAATAAGTGTTGGCAGTTAATGTGGAAAAATTGAAATCTCATTATTGCTGGTAGGAGTGTAAGATGGTGCAGGCTTTTTAGAAAAGTTTGGCAGTTTTACTAAAGATTAAACACTTATCACGTGACCCAGCAATTCCACTCCTAGGTATAGATCTAAATTAATTGTAAATATGTCCATACAAAAATTTATATGTTTATAGCAGCATTATTCAAATGGAAAAAATGTCCACCAACTGATGGATGTGTAAACAAATGCATGGTAATGCTAGCTATAGAAGAGACTACTTGGCAATAAAAATGAAGAACTGATACATACTAGGACAGGGATAAACTGTGAAAACATAATGAACAGGTTACAAGAGGCCACATATTGTTGACTCCATTTTATTTTCTAGGGCAATGAAAATGTTCTGGAGTTAGACCATGGTGATGGTTGCAAACTCTCTAATTATACTGGAAACCAGAGTTGTACACCTTTTATAAAAAGGTAGATTTAATGGCATATGAATTATTTCAATAAAGTTATTAAAAAGACTGTGCTGTTGATATTATATATGCTTATTCTGTAAACAGGTGCTCTACTTTGTAGAGCACAACTGAGTGAAATAACAGATCTCAAGGTCTTACTCTCCTTCCATGTTTTTCCTTACTATGGCCAAAAAACCGGAGTAGAAGAATTAAAAGAAAGACTACACTGAACAACTCTAATGTTTTATAAACCTTTATTGGAAAGGCTACAAACTTCATATTGCCACTGCATTTCTTAACCTTAAAGTGGTTGTGGGGAAGTAACCTTGGATACAAAACTACTATGTTGTTGAATCTTGCCCAGGCTGGTTGTAAAATATTTTTTTGTACAATGGAGGTAGAGTGGATAGGGCAATAATTTAATCTGGCAGGCCTTGATTCATGCCAGGACACTTCCTGACACCACCCACCATTCAGGTTCTAGTAGGCCTAGAAATAAACTACAAGTACTGTATTTAGGCTCAGGGATGGCATAATACATTTTTAATTTTTACTTTTCAGTTTTCCCCATTTGTTTTTTACAAATGTAAAATGTACAACTGATGTCTCTTTTCCCTAAAATTAAAGTGTGTTCTAAAAATATCTACTCTGGGAATGAAAAGAAGGTAATAGAAGATGGAAAGAAGAGCAACACATCATCCTTTTCATAGTAGTTTTACCTGATTTTTCTCATACCAGCCTAAAAGTCTTACTTTTCTATAAAACATTAGTAATCAATGCTTCCCCCAATTCAAATATTCAACTTAATGGAGACAGAGAATCTTTAACTTAACATTTAATGAAAACAGAGCATTTTAACAAGTTCTATGCAGACATGGTTCTAATATTGATTTGCTGTTACCTTATTTTTAAAAGGGGGAGGTGGTGGGGAAATACAGAGGCTAGGTTAACCTTGCCCCAATGCTCAGGATCATAACTTACGAGTTACAGAACTCAGATGTCCTTGACTGTACAAAGCATCAGTTGAAGCCATAAAGCCTGTTTTTACCAACATGTCAAACTTTCTTTTTGCCTTTTAAAATTATAAAATGGGCATGTACCTGAGGCATAAGCTTCAGGCCAATGGGTTTTTAAGGGCTGCTTAAGAACCAGAATGAAGGATACATTCTCCAGTTTAAAGGTACATTTTACAGTTCAAAGTATGTTCTTCCTTCTAAAAATGTGACACAAGAATAATTTATACCAACGGCTTTTTATTATCGAGTCTTAGAAACCTTTCACAAGATGGTTTAAAAAAAAGGGGGGGGGATAAGAAAAAAAAAAAACCCTTTACAACCACAGCTAATGTTATTTTCTCCATTGTTCCCAGTCAGCTCCAAACCCATTGTGTGCAAAGCCCATTTTTCCATGCATCTAAATGATAGATACAGGCTATGAAATTCTTTATTCTATTTGTAGCAGCTTACGCAGGTGCAGCCAAACACAAAGCTTCAGGACAAATTGTACACAAACTTTACAATGTGGGATTTGGATTTAAAATATGAAACATAAAATCTACACAAAACTGATAAAAATCAAGCACAGATACCAGGACTGAAACTTATAACCCATGTGTGAAAGGGAGTCTTGTTTCCTTTCAAGTGCTTTATTCTGCTACAGAACAGTCAAAATGAAGATGTAAAGCTTTGTGGTTAGTTTAAATTATTCACTCTGTAGATACTATACCAATTTTAAAAGTTACACATAGACCAACAGATGTCCATCAGTTCATCTGGATTGACCAGACACTCCAGCTGGATGGCTGAAAGCAAACCGAGCAAATGTGGAAAGAAAATCCACCTGTGCAATTTGTTTGCAGAGTTTACTGATGGGCACATTGCACTCCTGGTCCATGATGGCTGCTGCTTTCTTCATCAGAGCTATCATTATAGGCTTCACGCCTCTGACCACCTCCTGAGCCCCGAGTGCTATCAAATTCTTGAAGCTCTACCTCCTCTGTGTCTCCAATGATGTTTGGAACTTCCGGTCTAGATGGCAGAAGGTCTTCTAGTTCCTTCATTAAAACAAAACAAAGATTAGTTGGGAAGTATCTTCAACTTTCCTTTGGATACAATCCAAGATATATGCATGTTTGAGAGTTAAGATAGGTAAATCTATGTGCACTTTAAGCCAAAGACCACAAAATGACCCACAGGCCAAATACGCGGACATCTTTTGTACAACCCAACTACTGCTTAGAAAATAAAAAGCCAAAATTAGTTCTCAACATTAAAACACTGGAAGATTTCACATCAGACACACCTTCCTGCATGGAACAGCTGGAAGATGCTAAGCTGGCATACTATGATATGTTGGATGCCTCTTCAAGTGAAGGATCTGGTCTCTAGGGAGCCCCAATCTTCCCAACACCAACACATACACAGTCTGCTTTACTTCTTTACTATTCCCTGCTTGGCCTTGTCAACATTTACACCACCAAGCCTTGAGTTTAATAACCACCAGGATGGCCCAACAATCATTCATTTTATAAATTATGTGTTCTAACCTTAGCACCAAAAACAAATAAACAGTTGACAAAGAAACACAACCATTATTAAACTTCAAGGACCTGCTGCTTATACTTAAAGAACACTTACAGAAAGCTTATCTGGGTTGATCCAGTTGTTTTCAGGAAATTGCACATCAAATTTTATGTACAGATCACCTTTTTCAAAGGGATTACGATACTGTGGCATTCCTTCACCTCGAACTACACGGACACATCCTATTATTTAAATAAAAAGGAAACTATTAAGAATTTATTCAAGAAGTGCTCTTTTAAAAATCACTAACTATAAAAATTTACAAATCACAAAAGAACACATGGAATCTTGGATCAAACAAAATCGAGATTTACCTGGTTCAATTACTTTTCCAGGGGGGTATTTTACCACAATCTGACGTCCATCAAGGTGTTTAAATGTGAACTGAAATCCACACAGAGCTTCAACAAGTCCTATCTTATATGTCATGTGCAAATCATTCCCATCTCTCTGGAATACCTACAAATAAATCACACACAAAAATTTTATATTTTTTATTTAAAAAAACCCTGTTGTTTGGTTTATTTTTGAGACAGAGAGAGACAGAGCAAGAGTGGGAGAGGGGCAGAGAGAGAGGGGGAGACACAGAATCTGAAACAGGCTCCAGGCTGAGCTGTCAGCACAGAACCTGATGCGGGTCTCGAACCCATGGATCGCGAGACCATGACCTGAGCCGAAGTCGGACACTTAGATGACTGAGCCACCCAGGTGCCCCACAAAAAACATTTTAAAAAGTATGGAGCCATGCCCTGTTGTGCTGTGTTCCTTGAAATGATTTCAAAACCTTAAATACCATTCATTGTAAAAACAAAACTGTCATCATCCCTAATTCCCTAAATTTATATAAGGAAACATAGCTGTTGTCACATAGTGTGCTAGAAACTTCTATCAGAAAAACATTGGAATTGAGAAAACAAGGGCTCATAAGGCAGGCTGAGGCTCCAAAAAACAGAACCAGGTATAGTCTGCAACTGTGGCCCATTTCCTGACTCTGCCTCTAAGCAAAACACAACAAAACAAAAACAAAACAAAAAAAACAGTGCAGACAGTCCTGTAGGATTCTATAGAACAGTTTCACCTTGGGAGTGCTCCCTGGACATGATCCTAACAAGGGAAGGGGAGAGTCCAAGTTCAACATAAAGTTCAACCAGTAATGTTCAGCTAGTAAATGGGCTCAATACCATATTTTACACATGTACAAACAAGTTTTATCTCATCTAAAATCCAAAATTTGCTTAGGTGAATGTAAATCAAACAGCAAATGCTAAGGGTGACTAATTACACTATAAGCCTATTGACTGGGTAATGCAATGGTTATTCAATAAACATCAAATATGTTTCTGAGCTTTCAACGTATAGGAAAAATACATCCAATTTCACAAATACCTGACTTATAATTTTTGCTTACTAGAATTTACAAGTATCGGGGCATCTGGGTGGCTCAATCAGTTAAGTGTCCGACTCTTGATTTCGGCTCAGGTCATCACATGGTTGTGAGAGATCAAGCCCTACTTCGGGCTCTATGCGGAGTGTGGAGCCTGCTTAAGATTCTCTTTCTACCCCTCCCCTGCTTGCATATACTCTCTCTTAAAAAAAAAAAAAAAAAAAGAAAGAAAAAATTACAAATATCTATACTTAGCCTTTGAGATTTAAGATGAAACAAAATTTTTAACAAAGGTCACCATGATTTTTTCAATATAAAATTGTCTCTTCCAAAAAAATAATACTGGCTAATTCAGTCAGGGAAAAGTGGACATCTGAAAGATTTCCTCTTTTCCTAAATTATCTTCCAAAATTTCCCCATGAAAAGTTAATTCTCAAACCATTATCTTGATCAGTGGTCCTAGACCAGCAGCCTCAGCTGCACCAGGAAAAAAAAATCTTGGGCCACACCCCATACCTACTGCATTAGAAACTATGGAGGTGGGGTCTAGTAACCCGTAATTTTAACACCAGGTTATTCTAATGTATGCAAAAGTTGACACCCATTGAATGTATATTACCTACGTGCATTTCCTCAAGTATTTCTCACAACGGGTGGAAAAATTAAATTCAATAAGGACTCTTTAATGCAGAATGTTTTAATGCTTTTTAACTATAAAATGCTACTGTTTCTGAACATCTTATGATATTATTGTTCAAACAACCATCTATAACCAAATATCCTTTGGTTAAAGCTACACTAGAAATAGGGATCAAAGGGCACCTGGGTGGCTCAGTTGGTTAAGCATTTGACTCTTGATTTTGGCTCAGGCCATGATCTCATGGTTCATCAGTTGGAGCCTGAGTTGGACTCTGCGCTGACAATGTGGTGCCTGTTTTGGGATTCTGTCTCCCTCTTCCCCTTGCCCTCCATTCACTCTCATTCGCTCCCTCTCTCAAGATAAATAAACTTAAAAAAAAAAAAAAGAAAAGAAATAGGGAACAAGAAGGGACACCATGTTCTTGGCTAGGAGAGCTCAACTTAAAGTGATTCCAATTAAAAATGCTATCAGGGTTGCAGGGGAGGATGGGGGCGGGGGCAGGAACTAGTGGAGGGGTGAGTAGGTTAGAAAACTCAATGCTAAAATTCAAACAGAGAGTAAACAAGCAAGGACACTCAGGGACTTTTTTTTTTTTTAAAAAACCAGATTAATTAGGGGTGCCTGGGTGGCTCAGTCGGTTGAGTGTCTTTGAGTGTCAGACTTCAGCTCAGGTCATGATATCACGGTTCGTGAGTTTGAGCCCCACACCGGGTTCTGTGCCTCGGACCCTGGCAACTACTTCAGATTCTGTCTTCCTCTCTCTCTGTCCCTCACCCACTTGCACATACTCTCTCTCAAAAATAAACATTTAAAAAGAAATAAAAACCAACTAGTTAAAAACCAAGAACCAGATAGCTATAAGAATTTCTGGAAAACAAAGGTAGTACACAGAAAAGGGGCTAACTTCACCAGATATGATTTTTTGCTGTGCAAATGCATGATGGTAGCCATAGCACCAAAACAGATATATACCTGTACTGAAAGACGGATACACATGATTATTAGTACTCTCAAAATCAAATGTTTTTTGATCAGAAGATTTACACTGTTTCAGCTAACAGCACTCACCCTAATCTCATGGCCTCATAACTCCTTCAGCACAAGTGTTGGGAGTGGGGAGGGGGGAGAATGGACCAAAAACAAAGTAACTACAAACTTTTTCATGAACTAGTTGAGACTACCCAACTTTTCTTAGGTTAATATTTTTGGGGCGTCTGGGTGGCTCAGTCAGTTGAGTGTCTGACTTCAGCTCAGGTCATAATCTCATGGTTCATCAGTTCAAACCCCATGCTGGGCTCTGTGCACAGCTTGCTTCAGATTCTGGGTCTCCCTCTTTTTCTGCCCCTCCCCCGCCTGCACTCGGTCTCTTAAAAATGAATAAACATTTCCAAAAAAAAAAAAAAAAAGGAGGTTAATACTTTCAGTGGTATAAATTGAACAAGATGCCTAAATCTCGCCTTGGGCTCAAATTTACTTTACTGGTCATAATAAAACCAAATCTTTGATCTCTCACTAGCTCAACTTCCACTCTAACCTCTATCATCTCTATTTTCTACTTTAGACAGTTACATCTGCTGTTTGTTGGAAATTCCATGCAATTCCACAGCTTCCAACAATTTTAAGAGGTGACCTTCTTCCAAATGCCTCCCCACAGCCCCAAGAAAGAAAAGCAGCTTATTCATGATCTCATTTGATTCTACAATATCCTTCTGAGGGAGGACTATCTTTGTATTTAGTAAAGCCAAGCCAAGCCCAGGGAGCCCAAAGCTAGTAAATGGGGAGTCAAAACTTAAGTCCTTGTCTCCAAATCCATTAATCTTCATTTAAAAAATCTCAATTTAACTATGTAGCAACATTAGAAGCACCTGGGTAGCTCAGTTAAGCATTGACTCTTGATTTTGGCTGAGATCATGATTTCACAGTTCCTGAGATCGAGCCCCATGCTGTTAGCACGGAGCCTGGTTGGGATTCTCATTCTCCCTCTCTTTCTGCCCCTCCCCCGCTTGCGCTCTCTCTCAAAATAAACATTTTTTTTTAAAAAGATTACGTAGCAACATTAAAGAATGAATGTAGGGGTAAAAAAATAAAAAAAGGTTTCACCACCAGACATACCAAAAACTCTCTGCCAAATCAGCATTACTTCTTAACTTCCCCATTACTCTCCTGCTACTGCATTACCACACATCATTTGGTAACTGCCCTCAAACTGTTCCAATTATATAGCAATGAAAATACCATGTTGTCCGAACCATCTAAAAATAGTCTATACTCAAGCATACTATAAAGCTTATAAACATCTTAATTACTTGGCTATCTTTCTGCCTTTATACTTTGTATGGTGGTGTGCATGAAAAGACATGACTGAACAAATGAAGAAGTGGCTAAAATACCAATTAACAGAGAATTTAGAGTTACAAATATTTCAACCTATAAGACCCTAAGACAGAATTCTAGGAATTACTGTTTTTTAGCAATCAAGAAGTTCTTGCTATTTGCAGGTTTGGCAATATCCACCAAGGGCCTAGATATAGATAGTAATTTATAGCTTTGCCAAGGTAATAAATTTACCCTGAGAAAGACTAGGAGAGCCACAACTGATCTAATCAAATTCCCAGAATCTCCATCTCAATATGGCTTTATATTCTCCATTAGATTTTTTAAAAAGTTTTATTTATTTGATACAGAGCATTAGCACAGGAAGAGCAGAGAGGGAGAGGGAGAATCCCAAGCAGTCTCTGTGCCAACACAGGGTTCGATCTCACAACCATGCGATTATGACCTGACCCAAAATTAAGAGTCAGACACTCAACCGACTGAGCCACCCAGGTGCCCCTCTATTAGATTCTTGAAGTGATTTTCAAAATTTATTTGTAGAAATCACAATCAAATGGGAGAAAATTTTAGTGTAAACTAAAAAGGTGGTGACTTGTGATATAAAGACCTTCAGAGACACTCAAGTCAATGAGATCAAGTAATGCCAGAACCATGTTAAAGGCTTTTATAGTCAAGAATCTGGGTGATTACTAAAGCGGTTTCCAAAATAGCTCCAGTTACAGTCTTCAACAATAAAGGCTCTTTACAACTGTACCAAGAACCATAAAATACCTAGAAATAAATCTAACCAAAGAGGTAAAAGATCTGCACACTGAAAACTATCAATCTACACATTCAATGCAATACCAATCAAAACAGCACCAGCATCCTTCTCAGAGCTAGAACAAACAATCCTAAAATTTGTATGGAACCACAAAAGACCCCGAATAGCCAAAGTAATGTTGAAAAAGGAAACCAAAGCTGGAGGCATCACAATCCTGGACTTCAGCCTCTACTACAAAGCTGTAATCATCATGACAGGGTGGTACTGGCACAAAAACAGACACATAGACCAATGGAATAGAATAGAGAACCCAGAAATGGACCCGCACATGTATGGCCAACTGATCTTCAAATATCCAATGGAAAAAAGACAGTCTCTTTAGCAAATGTTGCTGGGAGAACTGGACAGCATCATGCAGAAGAAATGAACCTGGACCACTTTCTTACACCATACACAGAAATAAACTCAAAATGGATGAAAGACCTAAATGTGAGACAGGAAACTATCAATATCGTAGGGGAGAAAATAGGCAACAACCTCTTTGACCTGAGCCGCTACAACTTCTTACTTGACGGGTCTCTAGAGACAAGGGAAATCAAAGCAAAAATGAACTATTGGGACCTCATCAAGATAAAGATAAAAAGCTTCTGCAAAGCAAAGGAAAACAATCAACAAAACTAAAAGGCAACCAACAGAATGGGACAAGATACTTGCAAATGACATATTGGATAAAGGGTTAGTTATCCAAAATCTATAAAGAACTTACCAAACTCAACACCTGAAAAACAATCTCATGAAGAAATGGGCAGAATACATGAATAGACACTTTTCCAAAGAAGATATTCAGATGGCTAACAGACACATGAAAAGACACTCAACATAGCTCATCATCAGGGAAATACAAAGCAAAACCACACTGAGCTACCACTTCACACCAGTCAGAATGGCTAAAATTAACAACTCTGGAAACAACTGATTTTGGCGAGGATGTAGAAAAAGGGGGACCTCTTGCACTTTTGGAGGGCATGCAAACTGGTGCAGCCACCTGGAAAAGTGTGGAGGTTCCTCAAAAAAATTAAAAAATATAATTATTCTATAACCCAGCAATAGCACTACTAGAAATTTATCTAAAGGATACAGGAGTGCTGATTCATAGGGGCACATGTACCTCCAATGTTTATAGCAGCGCTATCAACAATAGCCAAAGTATGGAAAGAGCCCAAATATCCATCTACTGATGAATGGATAAAAAAAGATGTGGGGTGTATGTGTATATACACATACATACATACGTACATATACACACACAATAGAATACTACCTGCCGATGAAAAATGAAATCTTGCCATTTGCAACGTGGATGGAACTGGAGGGTATTATTATGCTAAGTGAAATAAGCCAGTCAGAAAAAGACAAATATGTTTTCACGCCTATGTAAAATTTGAGATACTTAACAGAAGACCATAGGGAAGGGAAGGAAAAATAACTTACAGAAAGGGAGGCAAACCATTAAGAGACTTTTAAAAATTTTTGTCTTTATTTTATTTTTTGAAAGAGAGAGACAGAGTGTGAGCGGGGGAGGGGCAGAGAGAGGGGGAGACACAGAATCTGAAGCAGGTTCCAGGCTCTGAGCTGTCAGCACAGAGCCCGACACGGGTCTCAAACCCACAGACTGTGAGATCATGACCTGAGCCAAGGTCGGATGCTTAACTGGTTGAGCTACCCAGGCGCCCCAACAGACTCTTAAATACAAAGAACTGAGGGTTGATGCGGCTGGGATAAAATGGGAGATGGGCACTGAGGAGGGCACTTGTTGGGATGAGCACTAGGTATTGTATGTAAGTGATGAATCATGGGAATCTACTCCCAAAGCCAAGACTACACTGTATACACTATATGTTAGCTAATGTGATAATGTTAAAAAAATAGTAATAATAAAGAATAAAGGCTCACAGTGGCACCTGCGTGGCTCAGTCTGTTAAGTGTTCGACTTCGGCCCAGATCATGATCTCATGGTTTGTGGGTTTGAGCCCCACGTTGGGCTCTGTGCTGACAGCTCAGAGCCTGGAACCTGCTTTGGATTCTGGTCTCTCTGTCCCTCCCCTGCTAGTGCTCTACCTCTCTCTGTCTCAAAAATAAACAAACATTAAAAAAGGAAATAATCATGGGCTCTTAAAAGAATAAAGGCTCACAGTACTGCTACTCTATGGCACATCAGAAAATAGAAGTGCAATGGTAAAATCAAAAGAATATATACTAGACCACACCGTTGGACCAGTTAATTATGCCTTGTACCTAACATACAACATAAAGGCAAAATAAATTTTTTTAAACTGCAGAACTTTTTCTATCCAGAAAAGCTCACCTGGTTAACCCAACAAGTAAAACAATTCAACAGAGCAGCACTGAGGAATGAAGCCCTAACCACCACTCAACACCCATGAAAGGAGTTGCACAATGAAAAATAAGCTGCCTGAGATCATCTGGTCGAATGCCCTTATTTTCATAAACCAGGAAACTGGGGTACAGACACAACAGGATTACTTATTACAGTGCTAATCAATGGCTGAGCTGCAACCAAAATGGACTCATTTTTCAGTGCTTCTGACAGCACCTGGCTTGTTGGGTCTTACTAGTTAGTTCTTATGAACTCAGCCCAACCACTTAACAACTTCATTTATGTTCAAAGTTGTTCCAGAGAACCCAAAAAGATCTAACCTGTACCTTGACCTCAAGACTCATTTCTGCATAAAACAATAATCAAACAAACAAACAAACAAAAAGGAAATTACCTCATGTTCCTTCTCTTGTAGCAAAAGAACAATGTCTCCTGGTTCCACTCCTGGGGCCTGATCTGCTTCCCCAGTGAACGTAATTCTCTGTCCATGTTTCATGCCTTTGTCTACGTGGACTTCAAGAATCTTCACTTCTTTAATCACCTTCTTGCCTTCACATTTTTTACAGCGGTCCTTTTCATTAATTACCTCTCCTAGAAAGAGAGGTCATTCAAACTTCCAACAAGAGTACCATACTGCACTCTTAAGGTACATCTTGATACTACTTTTTATTCATTAGATAAATGTTCTGAACTTAATTGCCATCTGAAGTTTTGTTTAAAGTATCATTCTTAGCAACAGAAACTCGCATCTTACTACCCAGTCTCCTCTATTTCAGAGTATAAAGTATTTTAAATAATACTTTGAGTCCCCCCGTACCATGTTTAGGACAACACAGCTTTTCTATGCTTTCTTCTGAAACATTTAATTAGTGGTATAATGCAGTAAACCTGAAATAGTACGTAATGCACTGTGAAAAAATATTGATTTCTGATGGCTGATTATTGGCACATATTAATGCTTAGACGACATGTATAATTAATGATCTCAGGGACTGTTTCTAGAACACTGCTTTCAAAAAGTATGTTCTGCAAAACACCAGTTCCTCACAACGGTAATGGTACATGGGAAAAGATTTCAGTAAACTTTGGTTTCTTAGATAGTGGGAACTGTTAGAAACTTTAATAAGGTAAAGTGCACTGAGACTTTCCAGGAGGGAAATATAATATGCAGTTTCTCCATTATCTAATCACTTCCTGCAATTTGGAAAAAGATGCTCTAGAACAGTTTTTAATATGGTAGCCACCAGCCATCTGTAGCTATTTAAAGTTTAAATTAATTAAAATTAAAAATTCAGTTCTTTAGTCACACTAGCTAAATCTCAAGTACTCAATAGCCATATGTGGCTAATGGTTACCACAGTAGACACTGCATATACAGTACATTTCCATCATTGTAGAAAAATTTTATTACATAGCACTGCTCTACAACAGGGTCTGGCAAACTAAAACCCACAGGCCAAATTGGGTATGCCCTTATTTTTCTAAGAAATGTTTAAATGGAAGTCAGTCATGCCCATTTGGTTAGATATTGTCTGTGGTTATAAAAGCATTACAAGGACAGGGGTGAGTAGTAGTTTCAAAAACCATTCTGAGCCTAAGTATTTCAAAGACATTAAAAGCCTAAAGTATTTACTTCTGTGAGAAGGACTTCAATCCCTGTAGCCATCCTTAAAAGCTAGCAGCTTACAGTAAAATCTGTTGCTGTCTCCCTCTTTCTCAAATATAGCCTTTAAAAATATAAAGGGACAAAAAACTTTGCCCATCCTTTTGGAACTAAAAAAGATGAACATTTCACTGAACATTTTATAAATTTACTATTTGTGTTCATTGGGCCTATACATAATAATTATTTTCATTTTTTCCTCTTAGAACTCTGTGTATCTTTTAATAAAATGAATACACATGTTAAAAAAAAATAAGCCTCTCCAATTCCTGCATTCTCAATCCATTTCAACATAAAACAGAGAAGTATTGGCAAGCATACCTTCTCCATTACAGTCAGAACACACAGACTGCATCTGTTGTACCATTCCCGGAGCCAGCTGTCTTATCATAATGCGCACACCTCGACCCCGACAAGCACTACACTTCTGAACAGCTCCAGACTTTCCACCTTGGCTAAAGCAAGCAAAAAGTGTAAATTAGATTTTTGTCCACAGACCATTCCAATAGGCCATGGTAAACAAGAATTGTGCTTTTCAATTTCCTCTTCTCAACACACAACGACTAGTATTTAAATGGACTTTCAGAGGTATCAGAAAATGTTCTGAGTCGGGTAGTTTAAATCATGAATAATTTTTACCTGATACAGACAAAATGTGCCACCGAAAGAACATATGAAATGTATTTTATAGACTAGAATACACACTTACCCACTGCATGCACTACAGAGTACATTCTTGCTAAGTTGTAGTTTGGTTGTCTTGCCATTATACAGATCTTCTAAAGATACTCTGGGGAGAAAAGAATTAGGTTCAATCAAATTTTGCCAAGTTCTCCTAAATACAAGATATAAATGACAGCTGATATAGCATATTCCACTATACCCTTTTAAAACAAAGAATTCGAAAACATCTTACATTAAGTCAACTGACTAAGGTTTTACTTTGTGGCTCAAATTAACAGAAGGATTTTTATGGTTATGGACAGTATATATGATGTCAAAACCAGAACGTATAGGATCAGTGCAACAATTTACTATGCTGCATTTTCTGATAAAGTTGAACACTGCACAAACTCAAGGATCAACCTTCTTCTGGCCTCAAGCAGGAGACCTTCATCTAATCCAACCCTGTGAATGAGGTATAATTATCCTCCTCATCTTACAAGACAAAACTAAGCACAGAGGGGTTAACCTGCCTTACTTGATCACATAGGCAGCTTGGCTCCAGAGTCCATGCTCTACTAAAGATTCTATTCCCCTCAAGGACAATTTTTAGAAAAGCTACAAAGTTACATTACAACTTATGGGAATCATAAGCAACTTAGATTGCATATGTCTCAAAAACAAAACAAACAAAAAAAGTGACCTTATCAACAGTATGACAGGAGGAAAAGAACAGGTTTTCAATAGAGAGCCTAGAAGTTTTAGAGATCTTAAGAAACCACTGACTTATAAGCAAAATTATAATTTGAATTAACTTTTACCAGATTTTCAAAGAGGTCTATGATCAAAATAGGGAGGTTAAGTAAGGGGTGCTTGGGTGGCTCAATCGGCTAACCTTCCAACTTTTCATTTTGGCTCAGATCATGATCTCACGGTTCATGAAATCAAGCCCCAGCATCAGGCTCCACACTGAACATGAGGCCTGCTTGGGATTCTCTTTCTCCCTCTGACCCTCCCCTACTCACATGCATGTTCTCTCTCTCTCTCTCAAAATAAATAAAATATGTATAAACAAGGTAGAGTTTAAAAGCCTATTAAAAATACACAACTGATAAAACCCAGCTCACCTTTATATAGCAGATGAATTATACAATTCATTTCCAAACCAACCTCAAAAAAATCTATGTATATTAAGTCTCAAAAAACACTATTCAGGGGTGCCTGGGAGGCTCAGTCAGGTAAAGTGTCTGACTTCAGCTCAGGTCATGATCTCAAGGTGCATGAACTTGAGCCCCGCATGGCAGTGGGGGGGGGCAGGGGGGAAGGGTCTTTCCTAATTTTTTAACTAAAAAAAATTTTTTTAACACTATACATTTAGGACCTGAAAGCAATGCTTTTAATATGCTTTTTTTACCCTTCTCATTGTGTTTTTAAATCTCTTTTAGCAATGAAGATTTACTTTATTTTTTATTTAAAAAAAATTTTTTTAATGTTTATTCATTTTTGAGAGAGAGAGACAGAGCGTGAGCAGGGGAGGAGCAGAGAGAGGGGGAGGTACAGAATCCGAAGCAGGCTCCAGGCTCTGAGCTGTCAGCACAGAGCCTGACGCGGGGCTCGAACCCACGAACCGTGAGATCACGACCTGAGCTAAGGTCAGGCGCTTAACCAACTGAGCCACTTTAAAATAGAGGAACAACAGTTCAAAGTATTTTTGCAAAGCACCCATGCTATTTATTTTGTGGTATTCAAACTTTCCCAAAATCATTATTTCAAGCTACTATTTGTACACATTCTAGGCAGTAGAAAAATAAAACACTTAGGGACAAAACTTTACCAACACTTCCAAATAATGACATAGCTATAGCTTAATCTTAGACAAAAGCAGTTGGCTGCATCTGTCTTTTAATACTCAAACAATCTTTAACAAAATCATTTACAGAAAAAAAGGTTTTTTTTTGTATATTAAATTGCAATTAGTATGCAAAACCACTAAGAGGCCAGAAAAACACGCACTTCAACAAACATGGCCAATGAAGGAAAAATGTGGGTAATGGTCTGGCCAAGCTGGCACTATCCACCAACAGTGCTAAACTGGCACAATTCTTTACAAGGCAATTTAGTCGTATTCATCAGCCTCAAAACATTGATGCCTGCCTGGGAATCTCTGCCAAGAAGAGACAAAGCTGTATATAAAGATACTCAAAGCAGCTATTTATTACAGAAAAAAACTAGCAACAACCTATAGAAAAGGTGAATGATTAAATAAACCATGGAATGGAATATTATAAAGCCACTGAAAATGAAATGTTGTAACAACAGGTAAATTATAAATAATATTAAAACAACATTTACTATATAATTTGAAAAAAATTTTTAGGACAGTATTAAGAATTTATTAAGGTACAGCAAGCACTCTCAATCCTATTTACTTCTTAGATCACTTCTATATCAAGGAAAAAAGAAGTAACCCATACCATACAATTATTATTCTTGGAATAATATTCAAATGGTAATTTATTTGAGGATAAATTCTTTTAAAATACAAATTTAAGAATGAGATTCAAACAATGTAACAGTTTATACTTCCTCTAATCTACTCAAATATATAAATTAGGTAATATGAAATATTTTAAATATAAGATGAAAGTCAGTCTCTGGCATTTGCTAGTAAAACCATTATTGGTTCGTGAAGAAGATAAAAGACCTCACAAACTTTGCAAAGTAAAATAGCTATTTTCATACTGTAGAGGGCCTACTGGTTCACAGCCTAAGATCAAGGTCAGACACCATTCATATGTTGGCAGGTTAATGTCAGGCTTGAAGCCCGGAAGCTCCATGGAAACCAATTTAGGAGAGTTCACACTGAGGATCAAGTAATGAGCGACTGTAACATGTAAACAAACTAGTCAGAGAGTCACTCACTTTGCAAGTTTTTAGATAAAAAGTAACTTGGAAAACTTAAATACTTTAAAAGACAATAATCTTCATAATTGAAATTTTAAATCATTTAGTAAAAGCAGCTTCAGACACATATAACAAAACCACCTGCCTACTCAGTAAAAACAGCATCCTTTAAGATCTGTAGCAAAATATGAACACTCAGGTTACCAAATTCAATTTAGTCACCCAAAGAAGATAGCAAGGACACAGAAGATTTTTTTTTCTGACAAAGGATGAACATTTTTGATACATTTCTCTTTACTGAGCATTACTACTTGAAAAAATAGTACTTAATATTTTATTATGAAAGAAAAAAGATATTCACTTAAGTGGATGCATCATGTCTTCTCCTCTTCTTCTGCCATTTCGACTTCTACTTTGATTGCCCATAAAGCCAAACAATCCCCCACCAAATATGTGAGAGAAAATATCATCCATGCCACCACCTCCGCCGCTACCTTCCCGAAGACCTTGTTCTCCATATCTGTCATATAATTCACGCTTCTCAGGATTTGACAGTACTTCATATGCAAAACTTATTTCTTTGAACTATAAAAAAAAGTAACAAGAAAAACAATTGGGTTTTCAAGTAGGAGAGTGGGGGAAAGGTTACAGGAATGTGGAATCTAAAACAACAGCTACAAACTACATTTGGTTTGATTCTGGTCCTACCTCCCACTGCCCGGAATGTTGGCATTCCCATTACAAAACCAAAATATTCTTAACGTAAAACTTTGGCTCTAAGGGCATAGACGGCACTTTTCTTACAACATTCCTGTTTTTAAGGTGGGCAATCTAAAACTGAAACCTCATGGGGAAAAGTGTCAAATAACTTACTTTGTCACCAGCATTTGGATTCTTATCAGGATGATATTCCTTGGCTAGCTTTCTGTATGCCTTCAATAAAAAAGAAAATTTTTAAAAAAGGTTACATACAAAATCTGCTTTAAAGATTTTTGAGTACTAAATATCCATTTTTCTGAGAAGCAATTGTTCTAAAATCATGACTCTCCAAAAGTATCTTTTATTCACTGAGATGGTTTGGCAATCTAGATTCATAAGCGCAAAATTGTCTTTACTAATTTGTCCATCCCAATACTGTTTACTCACTAACTTAATCCAAAAAAGCAGACAGCTATACTTGAACAATGCAAGAGAAAAACCAAAATACTGGAAAATTCCGCATCTTTGCTATTGTCAAATGTCTTTGATGGCCAGTAACCAGACCAAGAAGACTCCAACGAACTCTTAAAAAAATGATTGTCAAGCTTAACAAACTGGAAAACATTACTACTAAAAATTAAACTAAGGTTAAGAACCTCTGCTCAGGATAGCTCCTGCCCTTCCTCTAATTAAAATATCAAGAAAAAGCCAGGAGCTTTCAATTTTTCATATGATGGATTAATCAGGGTCTTAATTAACTGGATTGACCTCAGTCTTCGTGAAGTTGCATACATTTTAGGTGGCTAGGATATACAGCACTTAAGTCTTTATTCACAGACACATGAATTATATAATACAGACTAGCATTTCCGGTAAGGTAACAGGAAGTCCACTTTACTCTCAACTGTACCGGTCCCAGTGCCTAAAGAGCATTCTCATTTTTTCTCAGCTTACAAATCTGGATACTCTAAGATCGGTGAAGACGGTACAGGGTTTAATCAAATGCCGCAAGTGCCTTAAATCCTGAGATCAGAAATTCGCAGCATTGCAAACATCAATAAGGTCTTATATTTTTAGTTAGTGTGCACTCGGGTGTTTGGTTGAGACCCACGGCTTATTCCTGAAGCGGGCACAGAACATCTAGGTTACCTGCTCAGAGAACAATACACCCAAACACAGATCCACGGGTCGGTGAGCAGAGGAGGGAGGGAGGTGCTTCTGCGACCGCGGCGCCCAGGAAACATCCCCAACTGCCCGGAGGCACAGGCGGGGGCGGCCTCAACCCTCCCGCCAGACCCTAGACCCAGCCCCGACTCGGCTCGACTACCGCGGCGTGGACAACTTCTCCCCCGAGGCCGGGATGCGCTGCGCGCCTCTGTCCAACCTGTTTTTCCAGGGTGGTGACCTCCGCGCGGGGAGGGCCGAGCAGGCTGCAGCCTCCCAGGAGCGCCCAGACTCCGGCGCCCGCAGGCGGAGAGAGGAAGGAAGCGTTCTTCGGGAGTTTGCGCAGGGGTGGGTTTTATTTGCTGCATTTGCGGGCGGGCGGGGCCGACAGCCCAAGGTCAGCCGAGGCCGGTCTCGCAGCCGCCGTCCCCCAGCTTAGGCCCACTGCGTCCGGCGCCGGCTCGTGGGCAGCCCCGTAGCGCGGCCTGGCCGCCTCAGCCGCGCAGGCCCGCGCCCCTCACACCCTGCCCGTCCGTCCCGCTCCCCACTACCTTCTTCAGCTCGTTCTCGCTGGCGCCAGGTGGGACGCCCAGAATGTCGTACAGCTTGGTGTCCGCCACGTTCGCCATGGCGGCCGGCTGGGAAGCGCTCAGAGGAGAAGGCGACGGAGCGGACGGAGCGCAGCCAGGCCCACAGCGGCGTCGGCGGCAGCGCAGGCCGAGGAAGACAGCGAGGGGGAAGAGGGGCGGAGCTGAACTTTGACCCGGCGCACGGCGCGACGTGACGTCGCTACGCGGAGTCCGCCCCGAGCGCTCGGCCCCAGTCGTTGGGGGTCGTGGTGGTGACGGAGCCAGTGGTGGGGTCTCTTCTCCTTAGGGTCCAAGCCCTGGGAAACTGAGAGAACTGCGACCCGCGCATTTCAAGGATTCAGCTCCCTGCGAAAGGCGTTTATGGAGGGTGCTGAGGGGATGAAGAGGCTGCTCCCTCGGTCAGCTTCGAATCCGGCGGGCGAGAAAACCAGGCCGGGCCCCCGCGGGAGGCCCCGTTGAGGTCGTCCTCCGAATCGAGATGCCGCAGGTGGATCCTCTGTCTCTGGTTCCCTCGGGGCTACGATGAAAAACAGCTCCTGGGGTGGGTGTGCGTGTCTGTCTGCGTGTTTGTTTTGTATGAAGGAATTTTTAAAACATTCACCAAAAGTAGTACGTTACACCCAGGAGTACAACAGTTAGCTACATTTTACCGATTTTTGTTTCATCTGTCTTCTCCAGCTCATCTCCCTAATCTTAAGTGTTTTAAGGGAAACTGTTTTATTCATAAATATATCTCTAATATGAATTTTTAAGGCATAATCATGCCATCATTTAGTCCATGTTCAGATTTTCACAATTGTCAATCACAGATTGTCTTTTCACAATTAGTTTGTGGCATCCGGATCCAAATTAAGGCCGACCCGTTGCGTCTGGGTCATGTGTTTAAGTCTCTAACTTGATAGCTTTAAAATTAGCAAACCACCAGAGTTATAGATGTATAGTATAAGGCAGCCTGACTGGACACAGTCACCTGGTGATTGATGCTCATTGGTTTCCATTCGCTTCTCAAAAATGTTTGCAGTGCACCTACCACGTGCTGTGATGGTACAGACACTTGGACTCGGGGAGGGGAGTGTTATAAGAGAATAAGCCCTCGTGCCGGCCTTCAACTCACTAACCGTTTATGGATCCAGGAAAATAAGATGTTCTGATCCTTTGCAACCTGAACTGGTGGTAAAGACGCCAACATAATCATCTCACTCAGGCTAATCTCCCTTCCTTGGCATTCCTCCAAACCTAGTTATGGAGGGCCTGGAGTACCATGCCCAGGAGTTTGAAATTTATCCTGAAAACCCTGGGGAGTAATTGACGGGCAGTCATGGTACTCTTTCCACCTAACTCTTCCCTTTTCTTCAAATGCTACCCAAAATGCTATTCTTTCAGTGAAGTCTTTGATTCCCCAACCTGGTGAACACCATTGTCTCATCTGAGTTTCCACTACCTTTAGCTTGTGCCTCTCTTAGTTGGGTCTGATGTGCAATTTGAATAGTATTTTGGTGGGAGTCTGAACTCCATTAATAGGCTGTAGGTTACTCGGGGGAAATTCATTCTTCTGTACCCTACAGATCTGACTGTTTCCCCACTTCCTTTTCACATTTTGAGATATTCATAAAAAGCAGTGTAAAGTGGTGGTGGAGTTAGATTATGTAGGTTGGTGGCCTGGTTCTGCCATTTATTAACAGTGTGACTTTGAGCAAGTTACTTAATTTTTCTGAGGCCATTTCCTACAGGATCAAGTTAGATTTAATAGTATTTATGCCATTGGCTTATTTTCAGGATTAAGAGTTAGTCGCATACTTAGAACAGGAGCTAAAACCAAGCATATTAGCAATTGGTTTTTGCCCACTTGCCTGTAGGCTGTTTACATATCTCTCTATTCATTGTCTTTATTAATTTAAATACCTGGCTTCCTGAGCGGGATTCCCCAGCTTCCTCCTTAAAGAGTCAAAAAGAGCTCGACTTTTCTCTGTTTCAGTTTTACTCAAACTTTTTTTTTTTTTTTTTTTTTTACAAGAGGAAAAAAGTCCTCACTTAGTTCAGTTTTAGTTTCTGATATTCTAGTGAAGAGTAGCTGGGTAAATTCCCTCCTTAGCTCGAAGTTACTTTTTTTTACCTGCCTCTAAGCCAGCGCCATAGTTCATATTTTAATGTTGTTATTTATTTATAATATTTTCTCCATTTCTGAGTGTTCATTGTAGTCAGTATTGTTATTTGCTAATTTTATAGGCCAACAAGTTATTTCAGAGCAGTTCTGTGTGTTTCAGCTGACACATGCTCTCCTTTCTGTCAACACATATTGAGTCAAACCTGTGTCATTGGGAGCACTATAACATTTCAGCCACTGACTTTGTGTTTTTAAGGTAGCTCTTTTATTTTAGCTCCATATTTAGCTAATGCTATGAAGGGAACAAGACCTTTATCTCATTTCATGTGTCAGGCACCATAGAATGCTGAGTCACAGTCATCTGAGGGCTGCTCTCACTAGGCAAATGATTTAAAATTTGAGGCTCTAGTGATTTCATGCTTCTGCCAGGCTTATATTGTTCAATTACTTTTTAAAATTTATAATTATTTGGTGTAATTGTGTGGGGTTAAGGTGGGGAGAAGGCAGGTAAGGACTAGGGAGGAAGTGTATGAACTATAAGAGTTTTAAGGCCATTCATCCTGTTCACAGCTAACACAATACAGACTATGTAATCTATTACTTTACAGATAGATACATGATTTAGGCCGTTCAGAAAGTTTTGCTTTCAGCCTTTTATTTAATTAGTTTTGCATGTACAGGGCAGGTGATGCCAGTTAAAATATTTTTCAGGGGATACAAAACAAAATGCTAATGGCTCTTGTCATGAAGATATTTATAAGACTACAGTATTGATGATTGTTGGTACTCTGGGAAGAAAAAATTGTGGGGTTCGGATCACTGAATTCCTTGCAGTTCCTCAACTAGATTGTTCAGTGATGGGGCAACGTGGTTGTGTATGGTGTATACATACATCTATTTATATACATACACAAACATGTATGTATACACATATACACATGTGTATATGATTGTATATGGTGTATAGCTATATACATATACTGCTAACCTGTCAAACCCTATCATGTCAAACTTTTCCATATCAATTAGCGTATTATAAAGGTTCAATTGGCTTATAAATTGCAATGGTATAATAAACATAAGAATGGATGTTTAGCTATCTGACCGTTTGGGGAAAAATAGTGGAGAAAGTATCTCTACATATTCATTCAGTATCAAATATGTATTATGAACCCATTTTGTATCAGACACTATCAGGGTTAGGGATATAGTCATAAACAAAATCCTTGCCCTCACAGAACTTACATCTGGAGGGGAAGACAGTAAACATACGTGGTTAACACATGGTAATATGTACTCTGGAGAAAAGGAAAAGGGATAAAGAGTATTGGGATTGGATACTGTTTTTATTTAGGGTATATGGGGAAGACTTAATTGATAAGATTACATTTGAATTTCAATCTAAAAGAAGTGAGGATATTTGAGAAAACTTCCCAGGCAGTGGGCCTGCCAAAGCCCCAAGGCAGAACAGGCCTGTCTTATTTAGAGGAAGAAGGCAAATATGGCTGGGTACAGCATGTTAGGGACATAGTGGAAGGAGAGGTGGTAAAATCACAGAAGTTGTGAGAGACCCAATTAGGTCCATTATAAAGACTTTGGCTTTTATTCTGTGATGAGAAGCCATTAAAAGGTTGTGAGTTGGGGCGCCTGGGTGGCTCAGTCGGTTAAGCGTCCGACTTCGGCTCAGGTCATGATCTCGAAGCTAGTGGGTTCTAGCCCGTGTCGGGCTCTGTGCTGACAGCTCAGAGCTTGGAGCCTGTTTCAGATTCTGTGTCTCCCTCTCTCTCTGCCCTTCCCCCACTCATTCTCTGTCTCAAAAATAATTAACTATAAAAAAATAAAAGGTTGTGAGCAAAGACCTAAGTTACATTTTATTTTATTTTAATTTTTTTAACATTTTTATTTATTATTGAGAGACAGAGAGATACAGAGCATGAGCATGGGAGGGGCAGAGAGAGGGTGAGACACAGAATCTGAAGGAGGCTCCAGGCTCTGAGCTGTCAGCACAGAGCCCAATGCAGGGCTTGACCCAAAAACCGCAAGATCATGACCTGAGCCAAAGTCAGACGCTTAACTGACTGATCCACCCAGGCACCCCCTAAGTTACATTTTAAATGTATCACTCTGATAGCTGTGCTGGGAACCTATTGCAATAAAACCCAGCCTGAAAGATGAAGTGGGCAAGATAGAAGAGGTTGGGCTGGTGAGGATTGGTTGGATTCTAGATGTATTTTGATCTTGGAGCTGGCAGAATTAAATGTTGGTTGGAAATGGGAGGTAAAATAGGTGTAAAAATAAAAGTTCACGTTAAATTAGAGATGCTTATTAGATATTCATGGAGCAATGTTAAACAAGTAGTTGGGTTTATAAGAATGGAATTTGAATGGGGGGGGTCCAGGCTAAAGATGTAAATTTGGAACCCCTTCAACATATTGATGGTGTATAGAGAGATAAGGCTGGGTAAATTCATCTATGATGGTGCATTTGGTAACTGCATGTTAGAACCCCTTGGAGCTTTTTAAAAATTGCAATGCCTAAGCGTCTCCTCCCAGAAGTCCTGACTGAATTGATCAGAAATAGGGCAGGGCACTGTATTTTTTTTAAAAGTCATAAGATTCTGATTCTGTTTTGTGAACACTTAGATTGTTTACCTTTTTTTTAAAAACATTGTAAACAATATTTACGTGAACAGCCTTATAGTCTAATTTTTATGTATACCTTTTGTTGTTCCTGTAGGATACATTTCTAGAATATTTTTAATATTTCTGTCAATTTCAAACATGTTCTGGAGTACAGTTTGTAAAATATTCCAAAGTTATGAATTTGCTTAATAAAATTTCCATGCCTGAAGCATTAGAATAATTGTTATTAAACAACTGATAATATAGATTAGGAAAACATTCAAAATCTATAGTGACATTTAAGTGTCAAGTCTTTCTCCTACACATAGTGTTAAGAGGTCTCAACATTGTTTAATCAGAAAAAAAAATCATAGTTAAAAAAAAGAACAAAAATGAATAGAATACGTAAAGCTCATTTAATTCTGATTTAGTCATCAAGGCAGTCTCAATCTTGGATTTAGTTTTTCTTATCAGACACCTTCTTTCTTAGTTTCATCAAAGTAAAATCACAGTAGCAAAGATACACAAATAAATAAGGATTAAGGAAACAAATTAGGAAGCTTAATTGCAGGGACCCAGGAGAGAGAAAGAGAAAGGTAGACAACCTGGAGTAGGATGGCAACAGTGAAAATGGAGAAGAATGAATGGATTTGATATATATCTCAGAAGTAAGGCTTTGAGGTAGGATGGATGATCCTCAGCTGTTTCCATATATTTCTCCCTCCTGCATTCCTAAAAACAAAGTTTTTACTATCTAGTCACCAGACCATATCACCTACTACTCCATATTTCATTGTTAGTTTATTAACCCTTAGAGTCATTCCCCCTTATTTCTCAAAAATTTTAGCTCTTGGCTCACTCTCTCCAACTCTACTACTGTCTTAATTCTTGGCCTGAAATATATGTATAAATGATCCTTCTAACACCCTGACCTCTCAGTTATTACAACTCAAATCCAATGATCTTGTCCTATGCTGACTTGGAACTACTCACTCTCATAGTTTTATGACTTTATCATTGCCAAAGTATCCTTAGTCCCATGCACTGACTAGCTTTCCATTCCCTCTCAGACTCTTGACTCCAACAATCTGTCAGCCACACAAGGATTGGATTTAGCAAAGTGGAGACCATTAGTGAGAATAGAACAAGGACTTTGAGAGTTTGCAGGGGAGAAATAATTTTTGACAATGAGATTTTAGTAAGAATGTGGTAAATTGACTGTTAAATAGATTATGAGTCCTGGCCCTATAGGACTTGCTGATGGTTTTAAGGTAGATATTGAAAAGAGAAACAAGATGATGTCTAGAGTTTTGGCTTGAGGCTGAGCTAGTGATAGAGTCTTGACAGAGATAAAAAAGACTAAGGGGAATAAAAAAGAGACTAAGATAAAAAAAAACAGATTTGCTGGTTATATGTATTTGAAATTCTAGTATTTAACTGGAGCTGTAGGCTAAAGAATCAGACTGAATCACTTGAAACTCGGGGTAGTCAGGGCTGGGATACTTTTGCAGCAGTTATCCTGTGGTGGCATTCAAAGTCTAGGGACTAGAGGGCCAGGAGCCCCAGGGGTAAGGAGGAAAAACAGGCACAGTTTGAGTGGCCTGCAGGTTTTTCTTTGAACAAGAAGGCAAAAGTAAGTTAAGAAAAGGGGATGAAGCTATGGGAAATTTGATGGATGGTGAATTTCAGAGGAAGAATTTCTGGATAATTTGGGATCCAATCCACAGGAATTTAAATTGCTAGTACCAGCCAATATTGCTTGGAAACCATTTCAGATCTGGTGTGATATGCTTCATAAGCCCTAGGATGATTTATTAAAGAACTTTAATTATATTAAAAGGTATCAGATATTTTTCAATTCTGGCCTAATCAAGAGTCCTAATGCTTGCTTTCTAAATTTCAGGATTGGAAGGATTAACCAGTTTCTCAAATGAAAAAGGTAAAAAAGGACTCGATTTAATCTACAATAGAAAAATTTCATTAAATGACTTTTGGAATCAACTGTATTCCAGGTTTATCTATCTCAACTTGAATGGTTCTTAGACATATAAGTCCATGAATGTAGACATCTTGTTAACAAGAAAAGATACCTCACCCCCATTGCCATTTATTTTGAGAGAGAAAGTGTGCAAGCGCCTTGAGCAGAGGAGGGGCAGAGAGGGAAGGGAAGGGGGGAGGGGCAGAGAGAGGGGGAAAGAGAATCCTAAGCAGGCTCTTCTCAGCATGGAGTCTAATGCAGGGCTCCATCCCATGACTGAGATCACAACCTGAGCCCATATCAAGAGTCAGAAGCTCAACTGACCAAGCCACCCAAACACCCCCTTCTATTGTTTCTTTATACAAGTCAAACAAATACAAATTTATATTCTATCTTCACTTTTTATTATTATGAAAAGTATATATATTTCTCAGCATTGGCTTTGATCACCTAATGAGTCCTGAAAATTCTATATCAGTACATAGAGAGTTATTTCATTTTTTTCTAATTTTTTATAGGAACATACTTTGTGAGGCTATACCATGATTAATTCTTTACTGATGGACGCTTGACTTGTTATCTGGTGATTAAGATACGTATCTATGCCAGAGATAAAAGTGCCTTAGAAGTTATTATTTTCCAACTTTTAGAAAATAAGATCCAGTTCTTAAGGGACATTCTGTAAGGCTGAATCAAGTTTTGAATTTATTTTTAGTAGTTTAATTTTTAAAGGAAGTTGCTTTAATCAAAAGAAATTTTCAAATTTTCTTTGGAACAGAAGGCATTAATTTCAGATATGGAATTTAAGAGCTCCCAGGGGGCTCTATAAAGCCAACAGCCATCAGCATCAACATTTTGCCATTTGAGCTGGAAGTCATTAGCTTTCTCCTATGATTCAGGGAAGGATACCTTGAAACTGAAAGAACAGTAGCTTTGAATTACAGTTTCTAGGTCAATGTAATGGAGACTACTTTAGCTGTGGTTTAGCTGTGAACTTGGCTAGCACATCTTCCCTGCTAAGAAACAAGCTACTTGGGTCAAACTGGAAAAATACATAGAAGAAATCCAGAGGAATTTTGGTCTCAGCGATGGAAGACTTCTTTTCCTCTAAAAGAAACCATGCCAAAATATTGTGTCTTCTTGGCAAGAAGATCCCATTCTGAAATTTTATTTAGGCAAACCAAAGATAAGGATGCTTTTTACCTGGCAGACTGGCAGACTAAGAAGTGTTATGAATAAATGGCCCACCTTATCTAGAAAGCCATCATTTTAATGGTGGCCTAAAGTGAAGTGCCACACCTCAAGTCCTGCAAGAATTTCTTGAGTTCTTAGCAGAATTAATGAAGTTGTAAATGTTAGTTGTGACCACTCCCCTAAAAGTTGCTCTGGGAATCACAAGTTATGGTTCTTTGCTGAGGTTGTCATCAAGTAACAACAATAATTAACATTTATTGAATGCTCATTCTTGCTAGGTACAATAGAATGGGCATGGCCTTTTTTCTCAAAGACCATGCACTATGAAGCATCAACACTGCCTGTTTTCCAGCAATTGGATTCCTGAATTGGATGGACATTGAGAAATGAATGCGGTTCCATTGCTTTTTGAAGATGGGAGATAAACAGTAATTGTTAGGTTCCAGAATGCTCTATAAAGGTAAGAGAAATGCCATCTGTAGATATGTGCAGGCCAAAGACCATGGTTCTTATTCTTGTGCAGTAAGTATTTTGATTGCTTCCTATTTTTCTATATGTTTAATGGGAGCAAGAACTACATCTCTTGTCAAAGCAGGATAAGGAAGACTTTATTCATGGTGGGTGGGGCACTATCGTGTGATAGGTATAGTGACTACTAAGATAGAATTTTGCAGTGTGACAGAGAGATTGGGCTCACCTCTGAATAGAGCATGGACAAATGGGAATTTTTGGCCAAGGAACAGGGTGGGGTCAGTGGAATGAAAATTACTAAGAGGACACGTTTGAGGTAAGGGGAGAGTCCAACTAAACTGACCTAACAAGATTCCTGCTAAAGGCAGGCCAGGATGATCATACATCATCTAGGGGATGGCGGAGGATGAAGAACCTGATTACATATTGAGGATGATCAAATATGGAGGATGGGAGATTCTAGTTAACTGATTTATCAGGAATCTTGTTAAATTGGCCAAAGCACAGGTAAATTAAGAAGTCAAAAAGTTAGGCCTCATTGAGAAAGAGAGTTCAGGGGAGTCTGAATTTGCATGGAAATACTGTTCACATGTGTGTAAAGCAAAAATATAAAATTCCCTGAAAAAAAGTAATGCATGCTCCACTGAATTTCTTAACTTTGGTGCATGTGCATGCTGCCATTTACCACACTGGATTATGTGCAACTTGAGTGTCTAACTCAGTAGACTTCAGGCTCTTAATGTGTAGGGTTTATGGCTTTTGTTTTTATTTCCTAGCAAAGTAAACTGGTCTAGACAGTACATGTTTGCAGAGTAAATAAATTTTTCTGAATGTATTGTTTCCAAGCATTTTCCATATGAGTTTCTGTTTAAATCTTTGTGTTTATAATATAAACACAAAGCGTTTTTTTTTGTGTGTGTGTGTTAAAAAATATACACATTACAAATGAGCCTGGGGTTCTGTTCTTCTCAGAAGCATCTGCTCTTGTGCTTTTTATTGTATATGTTGTAATTCAATAAAAATGTCGTTAGATTCCTATTGACCTTGTATTATTAATATGTTCCCTATCAATTATAAGATGTGCATTTGAGGGTTTATTTTGTAATAAGTTTTATTTCTTCTAAGTTTCCATGTGCTTTCTGTTTTAAGAAGTTTGTAAAGCATAGGGGTGCCTGGGTGGCTCAGGTCATGATCTCATGCTTCGTGAGTTCAAGCCCCGCGTCGGGCTCTGTGCTGACAGACCCTGTGTCTCCTTCTCTCTCTGCCCCTCCCCTGCTCTCTCTCTCTCTCAAAAAAAAAAAAATAAATAAACATTAAAAAATTTTTTTTAAAAAGTTTGTAAATCACAAAAGCAGCCCTGAATACACACAGGTCTCTACTTCTCCATTGTCCTAGCACTTCCACCTTTCTACTATAATGCCCTCATCCTTCCAGTTGCTCCCATCACAAACACACTCTCTCTTATTTCACCCTGAACTCGTTTTCCATTTCTATCCACTCATGTTATTTAGTGCCTCTTTACTTTTAAACCAGCGATGAAGTGGCTTCTAAAGTACCTATCAAATTCAATTTGGTGACTGGTTATCAGAGTTATATCAATTTTGAAGGAAAATAAATCTTTCTGGACCTTTTTCATTTTCCTACCTTCCCTACAACACCTGATAATGGAAAGACAGTGGAAACCTTTCAATTATTCACATTCTCCTACTGAAAGTACTGAACTCTGCCTAGCAGACATTTTTCTTCCCAAATATCCTAAATCTTTTGAATTATCACCTCAGGAAATGTGTGGAGTATTTAAAAAGCAGGTCACTTGGGGAAGACATGAAATTTTATATAAATCTTTATAGCATCAGCCATACTATAAAGAATATCAACCACCTTTATCTTAAAAGGCTGAAGACATGTCTCTAAATCACTCAACATGTAGAAGATTCAAATTTGGTCTAAGACCAGAGTTTTTGTGGCATTAACATCATCTCAGTGAAACCTGTAGATACGGTGTTTGTAAAGGTAAAATCTATGCCTGCCAAACCTAGTACCCACTCCTAAAGTACAGTCACTTGATTTCCCTTTGTGTCATTGATCTAGCACAATTATGTATCTCAGATGGACAGAAGGGAGTATGTATGGAGATTTTCTAATAAATTTTTACAACCCATGTGTGTCCTCTTTCCAGCATCCAGCCATTGTAATTTCATTCAATCTTTACACATTTTTGTTGAGCACTTACTCCTTGTTAGACACTGCTGGAGACTAGAGATACATTCATGAATAAAACAGCAAATTCCTTTTATAGAGCTTGTATTTCAGTTAGGATTGGGGTGGGAGTCAGGGGAGGAAGAAATACAAAAGACAATATCTGATAGTGTCAAAAGCTAAGGGAAAAATAGAGAATGGGGCTAAAGAGTGCTGGGAAGGCATGGGACCAGGAGTGGGAGAAGCTATCTGAAATAGGGTAGCCAGGGAGGACCTCACTAGAAGACAATTGAGCAGAGACCAGAAGGAAGGTGAGAGAACTGGCCATACTGCTCTTTGAGGGAAGAATGTATTCAGTGGGCTTGGTTGATTAGTTCTATTTTTGTCTCCTTCAAGAAAGCTTCTTCTAACAGTCTGATTGAAAGAAAATATTTTACTATTTCAGCAGGTCAATCCCATTCGGTTACTGTATACATTCTACCTTCTTTTAACTGTAGAAGGGTTTAAATGGTTCACTAAGATCACAAAATCCATTTCCAACTGAAATACATTAATAAATAAAACGCATCATATTAATATCTATAAAGACAGAATAGAGCCTATTAGTGATGGTACAGAATTCACTCCATCTATTAGAACCATGACCAAGATATAGCCGACAAGAGACAACTCTGTTGCCTCGCCGTAAAGGGTGAAAAATGCAAGGTAAAAAATGTGAGTTAGACTCCTTCCCATTGCTAATAATGAAAGAAGATGAACTGGGAGTGCCTGACTTATACATTTTGTTTTCAAATTAACCTTTCTTCCCAAGGGATTGGTGATTTCAGTTAGGGCTCTTTGGGTGGCAAGGAACAGAGGTCCCACTGAACTTACTTAAGTAAAGAAAGTTTGTTTATTATTCCCAGACCAGGAACCACCTCCAGGAACCTGGGACCAGGAACTGCAGCTGTGGGAGCTGCATGTCCCCAATTCTGTTGTTCTACCCTGTCCTATTCTTGCTCACTAGTTTCCTTTACCTATTCTCTAATAAATAGCTGTGACTTAAAAATGGCTTTGGTGTTTTGTTTTGGCTAATTGCTGATACTCCTTTTAATATTAAAGTAATACAGGGGCACCTGCATGGCTCAGTTGGTTAAGTGATAGGCTGTTGATCTCGGCTCGGGTCACGATCTCATGGTTCAGCAGATTGAGCCCCACATTGGGCTCTTCACTGACAGAGCCTGCTTGAGATACTCTCTCTCCCTCTCTCTTTCTGCCCCTCCCCACCCCCACTCACATATGTGTACACACTGTCAAAATAAATAAATAAACTTTGAAAAATAAAGGAATACATTCATGAGTAACGAATTATTTCTCTCACTCCAGACCCTTAGTCTTGTCCTCCAGGAGGCAATTTCTTTCTTTTTTAAATTTAATTTTATTTATTATTATTATTTTTTAATTTACATGCTAGTTAGCATATTGTTCAATAGTGATTTTAGGAGTAGATTCTGGTGATTCATCCCCTATGTATAATCCCCTATGTTGTCCTCATCCCAAGTGTCTTCCTTAATGTCCCTTGCCCATTTAGCCTATTCCCCCACCCAAAACCCCTCCAGCTATTCTGTTTGTTCTCTGTATTTAAGAGTCTGTTATGTTTTGTCCCCCTCCCTGTTTTTATATTATTTTTTCTTCCCTTCCCTTATGTTAATCTGTTTTGTATCTTAAATTCCACATATGCGTGAAGTCATATATTTGTCTTTCTCTAATTTCGCTTAGGATAATACACTCTAGTTCCATCCACATTGTTGCAAATGGCAAGATTTTATTTTTGATTGCCAAGTAATACTCCATTGTATATATGTATACCACATCTTCTTTATCCATTCATCTGTTGATGGACGTTTGGGCTCTTTTCATACTTTGGCAAAGTTCTATTTTTAACTTTTTGAGGAACCTCCATACTGTTTTCTAGAGTGGCTGCACCAGTTTGCATTCCCACAAGCATTGCAAAAGAGATCTCTTTCTCTGCATCCTTGCCAACATGGGTTGTTGCCTGAGTTGTTAATTTTAGCCATTCTGACAGGTGTAAGGTGGTAGCTCATTGTGGTTTTGATTTGTAGTTCCCTGACGATGAGTGATGTTGAACATTTTTTCATGTGTCAGCCATCTGGATGTCTTCTTTGGAGAAGTGTCTATTCAATGTCTTTTGCCCATTTCTTCACTGGATTATTTGTACTTTGGGTGTTGAGTTTGATAAATTCTTTATAGATTTTTGCATACTAACCCTTTATCTGATATGTCATTTGCAAATATCTTCTCCCATTCCATGGGTTGCCTTTTAGTTTCGCTGATTGTTTCCTTTGCCGTGCAGAAGCTTTTTATCTTGATGAGGTCCCAGTAGTTCATTTTTGCTTTTGTTTCCTTGCCTCCGGAGACATGATGAGTAAGAAGTTGCTGCAGCCAAGGTCAAAGAGGTTTTTGCCTGCTTTCTCCTTGAGGATTTTGATAGCTTCCTGTCTTATATTTAGGTCTTTCATCCATTTTGAGTTTATTTTTGTGTATGGTGTAAGAAAGTGGTCCAGGTTCATTTTTCTGCATGTTACTGTCCAGTTTTCCCAACACCACTTGCTGAAGAGACTGTCATTATTTCATTGAATATTCTTTCCTGCTTTGTCAAAGATTAGTTGTCCATACGTTTGTGGGTCCATTTCTGGGTTCTCTATTCTGTTCCATTGATCTATGTGTCTGTTTTTGTGCCAGTACCATACTGTCTTGATGATTACAGCTTTGTAATACATCTTGAAGTCCAGGATTGTGATGCCTTCCAGGAGGCAATTTCTGTTAATAATAACAGTCTCTTCTGCATCATCTCAGACATTTCCTATGCACATATAAACCCACTTGTCCCCATTTTATACACAAATTTCCCATTTTCACCAAATCTTAAAGAAGCTGTACCCAGAAGCAGATTAGTTTACTAATTTACCTTGTTTGGCTAAAGCAAAGTTCATGTTAGAAAAAATTCAGTAAAACACTTTCTGCGTCTTTTGTATTCTTACTCATTCTTCAGTTTTACATCTTACATTTCCAAAGCATGTGTCCCCCCCCTCCACTCTGGGATCACATATTAAGGGGTTTAAATTTTAGATCACAAAATAAATCACTCATTCCCAATAAGCAATATAGCACCACACATTATTCATTTCAGATTCTTTGACCATAGCTGTGTTTGGCCAGGAATGTTTTATGATTTCAGCTTCACAGTGCTGTAAACTTTGGCAAAAACCAGAACAATTTACATTTTGTATTGGGCACACAATTGGAGTGTGCAAGAATAAGAACTTTTTCTGTTGTTCTGTAACTCAATTTCCATCAAGACATCTATTTGACTGAGGTGGCGGAAATGTGGAGTTCCTCCCTTTCCTGTGGTTGTGTCTAAGCTCTAGGGGCTTTTGTCATACCAGGAAGTTAGAATGTGTTGCCTACCAGTCGTCCAAGGAGCCATCCCCCCCCCCCCCACCATCTGCCTGGTCCTGGTGGTGGTATAGCATGTTCCGCACTATAGTGAATGGCACTAGGGCCATTCTGCTGCTGCTTCCGTTGCTGTGTCTGGGCTTGGGAAGTAACTGTGCCTCTCCATAGCCACATCTGCCCAGACTCCTATATGGCCATTTCCTCTCTGGGGTTTTGCAACTTTCCCACGAAGCAAGGCACAAACCTATTGCTCTCAGATTCTTGGGATTTAGTATGTTTCTTTCTGCACTTTCCGCTGGACAACATTGGGCCCCCTTTATCCAGATTTCACTTGTGTCTAAACCTTCATCACTTTCTCTGCACCTCTTGTCCCTCTTCCCCAGTCTATCAGCCCTCAGTCTTTTGTCTTAGTCTGAAACTGATGGAGATGGGGAGGGGGTGAAGAGCAAACAGGTAGAAGGAGCCATTATCCTCCTGCAGTGTTATTGCTCTGTTAGCACTGCTTTCAGGTTTCTGTCACTGCCCAGTTGGCCCTCCCTTCCACCCACATTTGACCCCAGCTGGCCCCAGCACATCAGCCCCCTCCTGTTACATCATGTAAAGGAAAATCTATTAGAAGTGCTCCACTTTGTCTGCATTTTCCAGAGGGCTCTATTTACTAAAATTTAGCATTCTTTTTTCAATCTCACTTCCTAGTTTTAAAAGGGACAGGGTACTTGGTAAGCCCTAACCGGAGGGCCATAGAATCTGTTCTTTGTCTGCTCCTGAGGACAGAAGCCCCAAGGGGAATAGCTGAGAAGACTCAGGCAGGAGGCTGAGCTGCCAGGACCAGAAAGTAGCCTGGATTGAGTCTTTGATATAAGGAAATGAAGAATTTGGGGTGGGGAGGTGTCCACCTATGTCTCCCCCAGTCATACTGGTCCTCTTTACTTTCTGGACAATTGGCCTTTGTGATTTCTTGCCTTCAAACCAACTTTCCAGATACATCACTAATTCCTGCTGACTTTAGACACAAGGATATAAAAAATCATGAAGCTCATAGCATATATGACTCTTTTTTTAACGTTTGTTTATTTATTTATTTAGAGGGTGAGCATGAGAAGGGGAGGAGCAGAGAGAAAGAGACAGAATCCCAAGCAGCTCTGCATTATTAATGCACAGCCCTACGTGGGGCTCCCGAGGTTCATGAGATAATGACCTGAGCGAAAATCAAGAGTCAGAGGCTTAACCAGCTGAGCCACCGAGGTGTCCCTCTATATGACTCTTGATTCCAGGCTCTAAGATGTGGCAGATAATTTCAGAAATACTTCAGACAAAATGAATTTTTTATAATAAGTAGAGAAAAAGGAGGATATACATTCTATTAAGCTAAAAATCAGTTCTTTTTTTGTTGTTATACAGTATTACCATAGATTAAGCTTTTTAGGAAAATGTGAAAATATATACAGTTTTGTTCATCATGGCATAGACATTAAAATGTCAATGTCCAATATAGTCCAAGAAGCTGGGCTGAAAATCTGCATCTCTGTTGTGTTGGGTGGGCTCTGTCTTCTTAGCAGCAAAGTCTCACATCGCTCTAACTGTGCTGTTGTTGTGGTAAAGGATGCAGAAAAGCCACTTTCCTTCTTTCAGTACCATTGATCATACTGCATCATCTGAGAACTGATGTTTTTCAGTCACAATTACCCTTCAAATTTAGGAAGACACTTGGCATGAAATCTGAAGTCCCTAGGACTGTGTAGCATCCCATGGCAACTGCAAAGGTAGGTGCTGGTTAGGAAGTGACCGTAATTCTTGTCATGAGTACCAATAACCCCAAATTTTGGATGGCAACTTCAAGAGTATTATTCCAAAGGTAGCACACTTACAGTAAAATGTTAACTTCTTTATTACTTTTTCTAAATATGTGTAGAGTGATCACTTTAAGCTCATTTTATGGAAGGTTTATACAAGGTTCATTTTGCTACATAGCTTTAGTTATTTTCTCTTTCTCTTTATGACACTTCAAAGAAAATCATTTAGATCAGCAAAGTATTTTATTCTAGATCAGGACTTGGAAATTCAATTCACTACAGAGAGGCATGAATGGGGGTAAACTGAGTGTCTTACAATTTGGATTGATAAAGATTGTGGCATTGTGGAGGACTTGTACATCAACTAGTTGAGGAAGCCCCTTTTCAGGTCTGGCTAATTGCAGCCAGATGGAAATGTGAGCCTTATATGGTCAGAACTGTTTTAAGAGAATATGGAAATCTAGATTTTCATGTGAAAAAGTTCTAAGTTATATGGGACCTACCAAAACAAATATTTGTGGTTTATTTGGCCTATGGGTTACCAAGTTGCAACTTCTATTTTAGACTTTCTAGTTTACATTCCTTTTGTTATAAAAATGAACCCATGAGACTCTATAGGCAAGTTTTGGTAGCATATATCAAATCAAGATAGACAGTAGAGAATTTATTTTTAAAACAGGAAAAAGAGAAATTAAACTCATTCCAAATGGTGGCAATATTGACACCTTTTTTCAGAGAACAAGAATAGAGGAAAATTTTTCACTAAAAAATTTGCACATCTTTTAGAAAAGGACATAACAATAGTTGCTTGAGGTAACCCTTGGAAAATCTGAATACATTCTAGCCACTAATTGCAGAGGAAATACCTTTGAGGATACTAATGGGATTTAAAAATTGTTTTTATAATTTCCATTTAATTAAAAAAATCCACTCCAAATCTTGGCAGATTAACAAATGTATTGATTTATTATTAGTCTTTCTATCAGACCTCAGACTTATAGTTGTAATCATTTCTATTGCTCTTTAAGAACTGATAAATGAGGGATTATGGATCCTACTTTCTGGGTTTTTAAAAAAATTAATAAATCAAGCGCCAAAGTCTAGAAGGCAATGGGATCATAAATAACAAATATTAGGACTATATGGTCTCAAACCACTTGAGAAGAATGATATGGTTCTTTCCATTAAAATTACAAAATAAATGTATGAAGGAAAAAGGTTTTTGTTGTACCTAAGCACATGATAGATGTTTCAAAGCTATTTTATGACTTATTTTAATATAACTTGGATAAAAACGTTCACAGGAATTGAAAAATGGCTGAAAGGGCATAAATGGAAGGACACTGATAAATAGCAAGTAGTAGGAGGACTCAGGACCGATCAGTCCTACCATAATGTTTGTTAAAGACCCAGATACTCAAATAAGGAACAGACCATGTGGAGTCTCTAATGGAGCAGATACCCAGAAGAAAATATTTGGCTATCCTTTTTTGGGAAGAGGGTGGGGTTAATAAACTATTTTAGAATAGCTTTAGATTTAGAGAAAAGTTGTAAAGATAGCACAGAGAGTTCACATAAACCCCTTACCCAGTCTCCCCTATTGCTAGCATCCTACATTGCCATGGTACATCTGTCACAGCTAAGAAACCAACTTGGTACGATTGACTAAACTCCAGACTTTATTCTGATTTCACTTATTTTTCTACTAATGTCCTTTTTCTGTTCCAAAGTAACACCCAGAGTATCACATTACATTTAATTGTCCTGCTTCCTTACTCTTTTATGGTCTATGACAGGTTCTCAATCTTTCCTTGTTTTTCCTGACTGGGACAGTTTTGAGAATTACTGATCATGTAATTTGTAGACTTTCCCTCAATTTGGATTTGTCTGATGCTTTTCTCAGATATGGAATTATGTGTTTTTAGGAAGAACATCACAGAAGTGAAATGACCTTTTCATCACATGCTATCAGAATACATGCTATCGACATGACTTATCATTGGTGATATTAACCTTGATTACCTGGCTCAGGTATTGTTTGCCAGGTTTCTCCACTATAAGGTTACTCTCCTATGCCCCCATACTGTATTCTTGGAAGAAAATCACTAAATGTAGCCCACTCCAGGGCTGGGGTGGAGGTTGTATATATAACCTAAGGAGGAGTGGTTATCAGTATAAATTCTTTGGCAAGGAAGATTTGTCTCTTCTCCTCTACTTATTTATTTATTCAATTGTTTATTTATATCACTATGGACTCCTATATATTTATTTTATATTTTGGGTTATAATGCAATACTATTAATTTTTCTTGTTCAAGTTGTTCTAGCATTGGCCATTGGGAACTCTTCTAAATTGGATCCTGTGTCCCTTTGACAAGTTCCCACTCTTTTGTTTTTTTTAGTGTATTCTGATATTACAAGATGTTCCAGACTTATCTTGTATTTTCCTTGCTCCAAAGAGACCTGTTTTTTAAAAATTTTTAATTATTTATTTTTGAGAGAGAGAGAGAATCAGAGGAGGAGGGGTAGAGAGAGAGACACATACAGAATCCAAAGCAGGCTCCAGGCTCTGAGCTGTCAGCACAGAGCCTGACGCAGGGCTTGAACTCACCAACCGAGAGATCATGACCTGAGCCAAGGTTGGATGCTCCCAGAGACCTGGTTTCTTTTATTGGAGAATGGTGTTTAGAAAACAAGATCTCCGCATTGGATGTGCTCATTGCTACTGAGTCTCTCTCAGTGGGCAGAGCTAGGAAAAATATAGATGTGTACCAGATCATGTATGCACACACCCTGTAATTACTTCTGTATCTATCCCTCTCTGACTATATTCAGCTACCCATGAGTTCATACTGATGCTAACCGTCCTTTCTAATGTATGGTTCTACAACACCAAATATAACAAATTTCCTGTTATCTGACATGGTCAAGGAAGATAGTGCCCTGATTAACCAACTCTTCTAGATAAATCAGAACTACAAAATGAGGCTTACATGTGTTCTCAATCTTCCAAGAATTGGGCTAAAACATTAAAATGGTTTCTATGGTAATAACACATATTTTATTGCACTTACAGTGTGCCTGGCACTTTACAGTTACTATACATTTAGTCTTCCTTACTCTTCAAGTAGGTGCTGTTACCATCCCAGTTCCATAGATGAAGAAACTGAAGTGCAGAGCAGTGAATTTGCCTCATGCTACACAGTAAGTGGCCAAGCAGCCATCAGAATCAACTATGCTGTACCTCCTTAGCAAGCTTTAGTCTTTGAGGTTTCAGGAGACAATGTAGAGTCATGATTCTGTGCATCAGTCCCATGTGTTCTGCAGCTGCACAGATATGCCATAAAACAAGGTTATGATTTATTGAACACCAAGTAACCAAGAGTTTTGCTTTATTTTTGGTTATCTTGAATTGCCAAATTTTCTACAATGAATATCAATTTTATATTAAGTAAAAGTTGTAAGTATCATACACATATGGAGAATAACAGTAACTGGCTATACCTCCTCATCAGAGATTCTCCCTCCATATCCAATTTTGGAAGATCAGGGTTTAATTTCAATAAGGTAAAATTTTTCTTATACTTGATACATTTCCTTTTTTTTTTTTTTTTTAATAAGAAGAACCTTGTACATTTCCCATTTCCCTTTGCCTGTAAGAAAGCTCAACTGCATAGGTCCTTATGGCTGACTCAAACATTTTCTTGGTTGTAATTTTACTTACTTTTAAAAATATTAAATTAGAGGCTCCTGGGTGACTCAGAGGTTAAGCATCCAACTTCAGCTCAGGTCATGATCTCAAAGTTCATGGGTTCAAGCCCAGTGTTGGGCTCTGTGCTAACAGCAGAACCTGCTTGCAATTCTCTCTCTCTCTCTCTCTAACCCTCCCCTGCTTGTGCTCTCTCTCAAAATAAATAAACATTAAAAAACATATGTATATTTTTAAAAAGTTCAAATCCAATCCCAAGCTCAAAATAAAGAAGAGAATTTCCCCAAGTACCAACAATAAAGGGAAACTCATACCAGCGTGGTACCCATGCAAGTCAGTGCCATGATGGCCCAGGAGACAGTGGGTCTGGATATTAGCCCAAACATTTTATTGGCCACAGTGGGCCTCCAGCCACAAGTGGTGAGGGGTTGAACTTAACCACTGTACAAACAGGGGGTCTGGAATGGCTGCATCTCTGTTATTAGGGGACCAAAAACATTGCTCATCTACCCAAGCATGGGGGTTTATCTTGTCAGGGCTCTGGGTGAAAAAAAAAAAAAAAAAAAGACCAACTTGAGAACTTAAACACCCAAATTTCTTAAAAAAATAAATATATAGATAGATAGATATAGATATATACATATTGAGAAGTTGAGATAATTAAGTAATGTGAGAAATTACCTGTGGAAAAATAATAGACTCGATGAAATACATATATCTCCAGACTGAAGAAGCACCCTGGATGCTGAGCAGGATGGACAAACCTGACGTGCCCTTGAGGTGTTTGCTTTGTTAGTTCAGGTTTTCATAAATTGAGTGTTCTTAAAGTAGAGCCCACCATACACAGAGTGCCATCAGGAATGATTTAGGAATGCTTTGTGCAGCTCTGACAAAAGAAGCCAGCCCTTTCTAAGATGCCTGGACAAAGAAAGGACAAAGAAACCCCTATTACTGGAAGAATCTTCCATAGCATTCTGTCCCCCAGGGCTTGGCAGACCACTGAATATCTGCACAGGACACCGGATTAAACAGTTGTGGGTTGACATAGGAGGAAAGATTAGAAGAACTAATGTGCTACATGTGCTACATGGAGCAGTCCACTGGGTTAGCAAAGGCAATCTCGGAAATTGAGAACAGGAAGTTGAGGATGTGTGCCCAGGGAAATCTCCTCGAAACACTTTCCTCAAGAGGAGAGGATGTTTGTAAGGAGAGAGAACTCAACACAGCACAGACTCTGCAGCATCTTATGAAGTGACTGTGCATCAGTTAGCTGGTTAATTTGGTCCATGAGACAATATGATCTGCCACTTGTTTTCTTATTCATCCTTCAAGACATGGCTGCAAAGTCCCCTCTTGGAGAACCCTTTCTGCTTGTCCCCATCCCAGGTTTGGTTTTGCCCCTTCCTCAATGTACCTTTGGTTCATGTCCATATGGTGTCTGTCTAGTAACCCTAACAAAAAGGCCACAGTGGCTAAATCCTTCGGCAGTGACTTGGCATGACTTTGGACCATGGGGCCAAATGATGGGAATGTCCAGACAAGATCCCACACTCCACACATATTCAATTGGTGCCATACAGGTAGGAATTAAGTCAATTGCACTAATAGAAGTTGACACAAATACAGTCTTGATGCCAATCAGGCAAATAGAATCAATTTATTAAGAAAAATCATAATTCAGTGGGAAGAGATCAAACAGGTTTCTTGACATGGTATAAAAAAGAGTTAATTGACTAAGTTTTGCTCTTCATTAATATGTTTTGGCATTATTTACATGGTAGTAATCATTTTATCTGCCTTTCCCAACAGTTTAAAAAAATTTTAAATCTGTGGGACATTTTTTATGTGTTTTCTGGCCAACTCTGAAGGAACGAGACAAATCAGGAGAGCCAGCAATCTATTTTTAAATGTTTAAGTACAGCTATATTATTATTTTTAACAGAGGATTTAAATATTTATTTTAGCTATTGTTAGTTATTGTTCCTTAAGGCTTTATGTGGATGCTGGTGGAACACAAAGAGGGTTATATTCTTTAAATAGAAATACCGTCTGTATGAAATAAACCACTATTTAAATAGATTCCTTGACTTATTAAAAGTGGTTCTTATCATAAGCCCAAGTTTTGAATTGGTAAAGGCATTTGTTAGAAGCATAATCTGGCATGCTCCAGTGCTGAAATCTGAAGCAGGGCAACAAATTCATAAAAAATCCATTTATAAGCTCAGTAACTCTCCTTTTCATAAGCAGCAACTTCTCTCTCGAATTGGTTCAGACTCACAGCTCTTACTGCAGAGACAGTTCTGGTCTAGAAAGTGCCAACATGATTCCAGTCTATTAATACCTTGGAGAACACAGAACTGTATCTTTAATGCAGCTCTTGGTCTAATCTTCCTGCCAGAAGAGAGCCTAAAAAGCTCCAGGAGCCAAAATTGTTGCTGTAAAATTGGAGGACAAAAAAGCGTTTTTTTCCTATCAAGCCACATGTGCTGGGCTGAGGCACGTATTCAGTGTCTCTCTGTGCAGATGAGGTGATAGATGCTCCATTTCTGCTTCTAGGATGTTATGGCAAGAGAGAGGCACAGGACTAGAGGTGCATGTGGTCACAGAATAAATGCTATCTTGGGACAGAGATTTAGTCAATAAACAAAGGACTTTCTAGATGGAGATGGTAAAAGTCTTGATTTGAAATATGACAGGCATGAAACTGGTTAACTCATTTGTTTAAAGTAAGTGGTGAAATTGGGCCAAGTTTACAAACTGAGGTTTTGGGGGCCATTTTGTTTGGATTTGGGGATATACAGTGGCTCCTCATACGTGGTTCTCAAACCTAGCTGATTTTCAGTCACTCCAGAAACTTTTAAAATACAAATTCTTAGGCCTGCCCCTGGATTTACTGAATTAGGGGTGGGAGGGTGGTGCCCAAGAATCTTGAGGTTGGGACACACTGGACCTTAGAGAAAGAGTTCAAGCTTAGAACTAGGCAGATCTTGTTTGGAATCTTGCCTATGTGACTTTGAGCACGTTTTGAGCCTTCTTAGCCTCAGAACCTCTAAGAAGAGCAACTTTGGGGTGAATCAGTGAGATGCTAAAGATCTCAGAGGGTTGGCACAGGCTGGACATTATTGGGTATTTTGTAACTGTATTAGTCCACTTGGGCTACCATAATAAAAATACAATAGACTGAGTGGCTTAAACAACAAATATTTACTTCTCACAGTTCCAGGGGCTGGGAAGGCTAAGGTCAAGGTGCCAGCAGATTTGGTTTCTGGTGACAGTCCTCTTCCCGGTTCATAGTTGGCGGTTTTCCTTCTACAACCTTACATTGGCCAAAGGGGCATGGGTGCTCTCTGGAGCCTCTTTTATGAGGCCACTAATCCCATTCATGAGGGTACCACCCTCATGCCCTAACCACCTCCCAAAGGCCCCATTTCCTAATACTATCACTTTGGATCTTAGTATCTCAACATATGAATTTTGTGGGGACACAAACATTTAATATATAGCAGAAACTGTGGGCTGCCCTCTCCTTCCTAATTCTAGCACATGATGGCCTTTGGGATTTCCGTGGACATGGTGATACTCAATTAAATCATAATTAGATGACAACATAGCAGGTCAAGAGGCTGGCTAAATCACAGAGAGGAAGTATTTGACATCCCAGTGATAACCTAATGATAACTTCACAGTGAACCTGATTAAGTATGTGGCTGCCCAATCAAAGGCCAACAGCAGTTGGATGGAACCAGTTGAGCAGGCTGGCATAAGCCTCAGGGCTTCTGATTCATTGAGGGACATCTGTTCTCTGGGGTCCCCCCAAGCACTTCATAATCATGCTTCATCCTCATCCTGGATACCTTCAAGGTTCACTTCATTTTCACCAGAATTGGGTGGAGGGTGGCCTACAGGTACTATCCCCCTGACAGCACCTTGGTGGCCCAGGATCTTCTTCCGGCTGCAGAAACTGAAGGAACTCAGGGGCATTTGTAGCCACAGAATAAACATGGCTTCCTGGATTTCCATTTTATTCAAATGCCAGAGGAAGCAGCAATGATTTTACTAACAATAGCTGGTGTTTATTGGGTGTTTGCTTTATGCCAGGCACTTTTATCCTAATAACAATCTTGTGAGGAAACCCTGTGAGGTAGGTACTATTATCTAAAGATGAGGAAAAACAGAAACAGAAAGGTTAAATAACTAGACAAAGAAGTACTGAAGGGGAGTGAGGAATATGAAGAGAAAAGGCATTTCTGGCAGAGGACACAGGACACATGCAAAAGCCCTGGGGCAAAAAGAAACAGAGTGCATCTGAGGAAAAGAAAGGCCAGAATAGCTGATGTGCAGAGAACAAGAAAGCAAGAGTCATAAGATCATGTAGGGCTTCATGATGATCACAGTGATCAGACCAACAGTGATTTTGTCTGTTATCATAAAAGCAATGGGAAACAGTTGAGATTTTGTTTTTAATTTCCCTTTTATTATGGAAATTAAAAAATATATACAGAAGCAGAAGAAAATAACAGACCCTTATGCACCATCATCCATATTCAACAATTAGCCATTTAAACATTTCATGCAGAAAAGTGACATGATTAGCTAGCTTTATGTTCAACCAACCAACCAATCAACCAACTCTCTGGATACTGTGGAAGAGGAATTGGAGGGAGCAAAGTGGAGATGGAGAGAATGGTTGAGAGGCCACTGCAGTGCTCCAGGCAACAGGTAGTGTCCTGGCAAGGTGAGGATAAACACAAGGCAGCAGACAGATTCAGGAGAAATGAAAATTTAAAAAAAAAAAAAAAGAAATGAAAATTCAGGAGGGTCATGGTTGGCTTCGCCCAGAAGTAAACTCTGATACAAGGATTTGAGTTCAAGTGGAGTATTTGAGTGTCAGAAAATACTGATGGGGACTAGGGGAAGAGAGATAGGGAAGGGAGGAGGGCAGGCAGCCAGTGCCTTCCCAAGTCAGCTATCCCATGGGCAGGACCAGCTGCATTATTTGCAGGGCCTAGTGCAACATGAAAATGTGAGACCTGTTGCTCATAAATTATTAAGAATTTAAAAATGATGGCAGCAGAGTATTTGACCAAGCACAGGGCCTTTTGGCACTGATGACTTAGGCAGCTGTATATGTTGCATGCCCATGAAACCTGTCCTTTGGACTTAATCCTGTGGGAACCTTGGGGAAATAGTATAAAACATACATCTCAGAGAGATGAGGGAGCCATCAGTCATTACTTGAAGGCTGCTCCTGGAGAGGTCTACCTTCCTGGCACTCCCAGCCTGCCTTGCCTAGGAAAAATGGCTTTCTCTGAGTTCTTCATATAGATCCTGGCAGTTGGAAGATGAGTACCATTGCCAATGACCAGAGGTGCTCAGTCCTGAAGGACATGGGCTGGATACCAACAGCATCTGCTGTAGGGGCTGAGGATAGGGAGTGCATCCAAAGAGACATGAGGTGACTTCTAGGTCTCTAGGTTAGGCATTGGAAGGTCAGAGGGAACTTAAATGAGACAGGAAGCATCAAAGGGGAGCAGGTGGGGGCAGGTCAGGGAAGCAACTGACTTTGGTCTGAATGTGTTGAGCTTGACTCATTCACATGGAGCTGTCAAGAAAGCATTTGGAGTTGTGGCTTTTAGGCTTAGAGGCAATGCTGGCTATGGGCATGGACAAAAGTGCCTGGGGAGGGTAAACTGAGGGCTGTGAGACTCCTGATGTCTGCAGTCCACAGGCTGAGGACAGACCACAGGCCGGCACTGGAGGCACTTAGTTAACTACAACCAAAATCTGCCCCCTCAGCCCCTGCTCCTTAGGCCCTGGCCTCTGGGCCAGGGCAGTCATGTGGCTACCTGCACGGATGGCCTCTCCAAGGAGGCAGCTGGAGCCATTGCCTTCTCCAGGCTCCTGTAAGTGGCTTCTTGTCTCAGCCTTGGTAGAAGCAGAGAGCAGATCCTCTAAAACCATCAAAGTCAGGCTGACCTCTTGCTGCTTCCCCATTCACACTCCCCAAGCCAGACCAGGGGCCAACAGAGGCAAAAGGAAGTTCTAAAATCACCTGTACCAACACAGAAATCGTTTTCCATCCTTATCTCCAGTTTCTGTTTCATGGGTTTTCCTGTGCAAATAAACCCCTAAGTTTATCAGTAGATATTAAAACAGTGAATTTTCTCCCCAAATGGGGACATTGAAATGGCTAGAGTTTTACAGAATCTCATTACCAGAAGCAGTGAAAGTATTCAAAACTTAGTGTGTGGGTGTCCAGATGACACAGATACTCCTGTGTACTTCAATGCCTATTTAAAGACAGGGCACCCAGGCTCCATTTGTGTCGAAAGAGGCTCCTGGAAGTCACTGTATTTCTCACCATTAAAGTCAGTCTGAGTTTCCAAATAAAGAGGAGGATAAATGAGTCGGACCTGCCAGGCCCAGGCAACTCTGGGCTCCTTGGCCCAGTAATTGCTTCCTTATTGTTCTTTCTCTTCAAACACCCACTGCTTGCTCTGCCTTCTAGGGTGAGAAATCTCCCCAAGGGACAGTTTGGGGGGGGGGGGGCGACCCAGGAGCCTGCCACAGAGGGAGTCTGGGCACAGGCTAGGGCCTCCATCTTGCATGTTTATGTCTTTACTTCAGGTCTTCCTGGGCAGAGTCTTTCACTTTTCTTGTGCTTGAAAGACTGTACATACATGAAACTACCTCCCAGGTTTCCGTGTGGGCCAATTGAAGAGATTTGAAAAGGGACCAGAGTGGACATCTCCATTAGAACATTTAGATGGAAAGTGGCAAAAAGATGAAGGTATTCTATTTGTCACTGTGGAAAATTAAACATCTAGCCTGTTCATTAATTTTTTTTACTTTTTCCTTTTTTTATGTTTTTGAGAGAGAGAAAGAGAGAGAGAACACGCACATGTACATACATTAGTGCAAGCAGGGGAGGAGCAGAATGAGAATCTTAAGCAGGCTCCACACTCAGTGCTGAGCCCAATGAGGGGCTGGAACTCACCTGAGCCCAAATCAAGATTCGGTCGCTTAACTGACTGAACGACTCAGGTGCCCCTAATTTTTTTACCTTTTTTTTTTTTCTGAGCAAGAGAGGGCGCAAGTGAGCAAGGAGCAGAGAGAGAGAGAGAGAGAATTCCACAAGAAGCAGAGAGACAGAGACAGAGATAGAGAGAGAGGAAGAGAGGGTGACAGAGAAAGAGAGAGAAGCAAGGCTCACCCAAAGCAGGGCTCGTGTTTTACCTGAAGCAGGGCACGAGCTCACCCGATGTGGGACTTGAACTCACGAACTGTGAGGTCATGACCTGATCTGAAGTCAGATGCTTAATGACTGAGCCACCCAGACACCCAATCTTATTTTTTTAAAATCCAGCTATTTTGACATGGCAGAAACACAGCCTGAGAGCCTCTTATTTATTATAATTTCGTGCCTGTTTTACTCAGGGATGATATTTAAATCTTAAGCATTAGGTTTGACATGACCACCAGCCCCAAATAGCCAGTATATGGTGTTGGTGTGCACTGGCCTAATAACAGTCCTGCTGTCCTGTTCACTCTGGAAGTGAAGGGAGGAAGAGGGGTCATCGAGGCAGGACTTCAGGTGGCATTTCCATTTGTCCTGGTATCTTGCTGTAAACCAGAGATGGTGTGATGCTGGGGAAAAGGCAGAGCATTGGGTTACCCTGGTGTTCCTGGGAACTCAGTTCTTGGGGGCTGGTGTCTACCTAGTTGCCCTCTCCCAGGGCAGACCTGTTGCCTCTATCTGTCCTCCTGATACCAGAGCAGGAGAACACAGATACCAAGGACTTGGAATCCGAAGATGGATAATCTGTGGTATCAAAAATGACAATCTAAATCGGTTCCAAATACAAGGATGTTTCGTAATGGTGTTCGTGCTGATTGTCTCCTGCAGCTTCACACTTCAAATGTTTTCAGCCAAATAGAGAGGCCTAATAGCCATCAAACTCTTGTCCAGTGTAATTACCATAAATCATTATAAATGGGTTCTAATATTGCTAGAAACATAGATGCAGAGCCATGGTCATGGGGAAATGGGGCCAAGAGATTGTTTCGCTGAGAGAATGTAATATCACATCATGTTCATGGGACTAGCCTGACCCTTGCTCAGGAAGTGAAGGAGATCTCCCCAAAATGTTTTGTGATTATTACAGGTACCATCAAATGTGGGAGAGAACTGGAATGTCATACTATCCCAGGAGAAAAGTCAGTGGTGGTCACCTCTCAGTGGGAAGCATTCCCAGCAATAATTATAAAGGTAAGAGCTAACATTTCTCAAGCACTGGCTTTGTTGTCAGACTTCATTAGAGGGACTTTACATCAATTAACTAATTTATAAGGTAGGTGTGGTTATTATTCCCATTTTACAGTGAGGAAATAGCTGGCAAGTGACAGAGGCAGGCACTACCTGGTTACAACTTTCTTTACTCCATTTTTCACACAGATAGTGACACCTCTAGGTGCCTTGGGGGAAACACAGAAGGAGACCTAGACTTCAGCCTTAAGGGTCTGCTGCCTGTGTCCTGCAGACACAAGTTTGAAGACAATGGAGGGAAGGCCCCTTGTGGCTGGAGGGATCCCAGGGAAGACTGGGGACTGGGGATATTTGAGCAAAGCCTTGAGAACAGGTAAGGTTCTCCTTGTTTTCAATGGCTCATATCCCCATGGTGGGAATGTAAATTCCAGGTAAAAATGTGAAGTTTGCATTGCTATTCTCTCTCTGGCCCCAAACTGGATTTAGACCAGCCCCTTTTCCTGTCCCAGCTTCTCTGGGACCTGCATGCCCAGCCTTCCCCACCCCACCCCCTGCGTTGCCCAGGGGGGGCTCCTTAGGGCCTTTGCTAGAGGGTCAGGAGGGTTGCTAGATTTAGCAAATAAAAATACAGGCTATTGGTTAAATTCTAATTTCAGATAAACAGCAAAATAAATTTTTAGTTTAATTATGTCCATGCAATATTTGGGACATATTTATACTAAAAGAATTTTTCATTTGTTGTTTATCTGATATTCATTGAACTGGGCTGTCCAGTGTTTTCATCTGACAACCTAATATCCAGCTTCTGGGAGATCACCCTCAGCACTCTCAGGCCTGTGGCCCAGGCCTTGAACACAGACCCTCCCAGTGGGCCTTCTCTGGTCTACTTGAAATTCATTCATCTAGTTTTCAGAAATGGCCTGAGCATTCACATGGAGGAGAGCCCTGTGCTAGACTCTTTGGAGGTGAGACGAGTTGGCAGGGTGGGCCCTGGAGAACCTCTCACTCAGAGGAAGAGAGGGGATACATCCATTTACAACATGGGGAAGTGCCAAGTACACTGACTTGTGAACTGGGTGGAAGGTTCTGGCAGGAGGTGGTCTTGCAGGGGCACTCTGAGGGAAGTGCTGCACCTGGCCATCAAGGAGAACGAGAGCAGGGGCTGCCATGGGGCTGGGTTCAGGCCAGTTACCACAGCCTTCAGAGCACCTTCCAGGGCGCAGACTCTGTGGGAGTCTGGTGAGTAGAAATCAACACAGTTTGGTCCCCAACTCTGGCCACCAGAGGGCGGGCGGGCTTGTGAAATGATTTTTCTCCACCGAGGGAAGGGAAACCTGACTGAACCTCACCGGCAGAGCTTCCCATTTTCTTTGCTCTGAAACCACGTCAAAGAGGAGAGAAAACCAAGGGTACATCCCCTCCTCCTCGACAGTGGAGGGTCTTCCTGAAAGCCCCATAAGAGCAAGGACAGCACCTTCTCAGGTCAGAGGAGAATCCCCAGCACATAGTGTAAGGCCTGCCTCTCTGAGCGTACCCAGGAAATGTGGGAGGAGAGGGAGGAAGAAGGAGGAAGATGGAGAAGGAAGAAGGAAGGGAGAAGAAAGGAAGGAAGGAAGGGAGCAAGGAAGGGAGGGATGGAGGAAGGAAAGAAGGAAGGAAGGGAGGGAGAGAGGAAGGAAGGAAGGAAGAATGGACAGAGGGAGGGAGGGAGGAAGGGAGGGAGGAAGGAAGGACAGACAGAGGGAGGGAAGAAAGAAGGGAGGGAGAGAGGAAGGAAGGAAGGAAGAACAGATGGAGGGATGGAGGGAGGAAAGAGGTGAGAAGACAAGAGAGGACACACATCTGGGTGTGATCAGCATTTCCTCTACCCTCCTTCCCCTTTTAAACTTTCTAGAGACCCTAGGGCCATAATTTTATTATTTTCAGGAGAGAAGTTTCATTCATTATTCAACAAGCATTTGCTGAGCCCACAGTGTCTACCATCCCTGGAGGAACATTCTGGTAGGGCCACAGCATGTATGCCACAAGTTTCCCTCAAGGGTCTCTATAGGGCTTCAGAGTTAATACAGCACTTTTACAGGAGCTTTCGTATTTGTCCTCTAGACAATCGAGGGCAGAGGCAGAGGCAGGATTACTTTTTTCTCTGATTTAGAGACGGGAAGCAAGGTCAGAGATCCCATGTGCTGGTGACTCAGTAGTGAGTGCATCCATTCAGCCTCTTTTTCAAACAAATGCTTCAAATATAGTGATTTGAGAAATGTAACAGGAGAAAGTGCTCTTGTTTGTGGAATTAATTAATGAACTGAGGAAAAACTGGAAATAAGCTGATGTTCAATGGGGAGAAGAGGCTCAGCACCTCTGGTCCACGGAAGGCTGTACCACTGTTCTCACGGCTTTGTGGGTTTTGAAATCATCACAGCGGCTTCTGTAATTTAGAGCCCTCAGTGTGCTGGGCATTCTGCCAAACTTTCCACACAGATTATCAGGTAACCCTCACAACAGTGCCACAGGTAGGTATTCAGGGAGGTCGACTGACTCTTCAAGGTCACGCAGCTGGGGAGTTGTGAGGGCGGCTCCAAGCCCAGGTATCCATTTGGGAAACTGCCTTCTCTGGATCACAGCAGTGTGAGTGCCTAGCTCTTGGGAAGTATTCATGAATGTTTGTAGAAAGGCTGTTGGGTTCTAACCCCACCTAGTCATAGTCACTGACTCGTTGAGTGAGGAGGGAAACAAAGGAAGTTATAGAACACCCCAGACTGGTGTGTTGAAAAACAAGATTTCATGTGGGCATATATTTTTGTCTATGTGAAGAATAATCCTCTGAGAGGACACTAACTAAACTATCTTCAGCGGTCACCTGTGCAGCGAGTGGAATTGGAGTGGGGGCGGAATAAGGGAGAATGGACTAACATTATTCTATGATCTCGGCTACTGTCTGAAATTTTATACTTTAGGGCCGCCTGGGTGGTTCAGTTGGTTAAGCGTCCGACTCTTGGTTTCTGCTCAGGTCATGACCTGAACTTCTGAGTTCAAGCCCTGCATCAGGCTCTCTGCTATCAGTACAGAGCCCACTTTGGATGCTCTGTCCCCCTGTCTCTCTACCCTCTCCCCAAATCTCTCTCTCTCTCTCTCTCTTTCTCTCAAAAATAATCACTAAAAAAAAAGTTCTTGGGGCACCTGGGTGGCTCAGTTGGTTAAGCATCTGACTCTTCGTGTCAGCTCAGGTCATGATCTCATGGTTTATGGGTTTGATCGATCCCTGTGTCAGGCTCTGCACTGACAGTGCAGAACCTGTTTGGGATTCTCTCCCTCTCTCTGCCCCTTCCCTCCTCTCTCTCTCTCTCTCTCTCTCTCAAAATAAATAAGTAAACTTAAAAAAATTGAAATTCTTATACTTTAAAGACCTTGGAAATGCATTGTTTGTATTGTGAAAATTTATGAACAGCCTAAATGCCTCCCACCAACCCCATAGGTTCTCCCAGTGCATCTGGCCTCGCTGCACTCCCAGCTCAACCTAGGGTGGGATTGAAGGTCTCCCTATCCGAAAATGGGAGTTAGTTCAGATTTGAGCTAAAGGAAAGGCAGTTGTGTGTCTGTGGCAGCCCCCCTTGCCCCTGTAGTGGCTGCTGGGACTGGAACTGAAAGTCTGTGTGAGTGTGTGCACACACATATACACATACACAGACATATTATACCTCCCCCCCCACCCCAGTCTGACCTCTGCTCCATAATCCAGAGCCTTTTCTGTGCCTGCAGGCCTTGCCTCCTCGTGGAAGCCTGCTCAGGCCTGGTGATGCACATGTGTTCTCTGCCACAGGCCCCATCCCTGAGGACCCTTACAGCTAAGCTGTCTCCCTGACTTGCCTCTATACCTGACCCCACTGACAGCAATGGGCTAGGAAAGGAGACCCAGGATCCTCTAGTGTCCTGGAAGAGCAAAGCCTTGGGCAGCCAGCAGTGATCCCAGGTTCACTTCTTGTTCCCCTTTTCAAGGAAGAGAAAGTCTTTCTCCTCCCAGCCCCTCCACAGGCCTTCCCTTTTCTGGAGTATCTAGGCAGCGTGAGCTCCATCTACATAGTATCCCAATTGGGTAGTAAGCATGTTGATCTATATGCACATATGTGTAGAGAAAACTCTGGGGGGTGTTGCTCAAAATGTTCACTGTGGTTATCTCTGGGTGGGGGATTGTGGATCAGCCTGACTTGTTCCTTTCCTCACATTTGTGGCTTGTATTCATTTAATGTTTAAAGTTTGTTCACAGCTCCAGAGGAAAAATATCATCAAGAGAGGAAGAAAGAGAAAGGAAATAAAAGAGATACACAAAAAGAAAGAAGAATCAAAGAAGAAGCAATGAAGAGAGAATAAAATAAAATGAGAGAGGGTATATGGGAGCAGAGAATAAGATTGGGAAGCAAAGAGCAGAGGAGAGCTGTGTAGGCTGAACTCCTGACAGCACCATGGTCTCCCTCTCAGGCCATACCTCAGGTCCTCTGGCACTTTGGGCAACTCAGCATCTCTGCTGGTGATGGAGGCAGCAGATGCTGGAAGGGGCCAGAGCAGCTGAGTGTCAGGATCAATGGGTCCTCAATGGGTCTCTCAAATTTCTGCACATCTCCCAAGCAAGACACTTAAGAAAGTGGTCCAGTTTTCATTCTTTTGAATGTAGCTATCCTGTTTTCCCAGCACCATTTATTGAAGATACTGTCTTTTCCCCATTGTATATTCTTGCCTCCTTTGTCATAGATTAATGACCATGTAAGTGTGGGTCCACTTCCAGACTCTATTCTGTTCCATTATCTGTTTTTGTGCCAGTACTACACTCTTTTGATCACTATTGCTTTGTATTATGATTTGATATCTAAGTGTGGTACCTCCAGCTTTGTTCTTCTTTCTCAGATTTCTTTGGCTATTTGGGGTCTTTTGTGGATCCATACAAATTTAGGATTATTTGTTCTATCTCAGTGAAAAATGCCATTGGTATTTTGATGGGGATTGCATTGAATCTGTAGATTGCTTTGGATAGTATGGACATTTTAACCATGTTAGTTCTTCTAATCCATGAGCACAGTATATCTTTCCTTTATTTGTGTTGTCTTTAATTTTTTCATCAATGTCTTATAGTTTTCAGAGTACAGGTCTTTTACCTCCTTGATTAAATTTATTCCTAGGTATTTTGTCCTTTTTGATGCAATTGGAAATTGGATGGATTTCTTAATTTCTCCTTCTGATAGTTGGTTGTTAGTGTATAAAACCAACAGATTTTTGCGTATTGATTTTGTATCCTGCAACTTTACTGAATTCATTTATTAGTTCTAGTGGGTTTTGGTGGAATCTTTAGGGGTTTCTCTGTATAATATGTCATCTCCAAATAGTGACAGTTTTTAAGTAAAAATTCCTTTCTAATTTGGATGCTTTTTGTTTCCTTTTCTTGCCTAATTGCTGTGTCTAGGACTTTTAATACTATATGGAAAAAAGAATGACAAGAGTGGCCAATCTTTCCTTGTTCTTGATCTTAGAGGGAGAGCTTTCAGGTTTTCACCACTGAGGATGTAGTTAGCTGTGTGAGGAGATTCTTTCATAAAACAGTTTGGAGGTAGAAGGTAATATCCTGGTTTGGAAAGTGACCATGAAGCAAAGAGATTATCCGTTCCTCTATATAAGAAATGCAAGGAGGGGCACCTGGGTAGTTCAGTCAGTTGGGTGTCTGATGTTGGCTCAGGTCATAGTCTCATGGTTCGTGAGTTCAAGCCCCACATTGGGCTTGCTGCTGTCAGCCTATCAGTGAAGAGCCTCTGTCCCCCTCTCTCTGCCCCTCCCCCACTTGCACTCTTCCCCAAATGAATAAATATTTTAAAAAATGCAAGGAGATTTTGGGTGGGGTAGGGTAGTGTAGAGAAGACAGGAGGTAGGGTGGGTAGTAAGGGACAAAATGGCAGGAAGCTGATTCTTACTAATAATTAGTAACACTTACCCAGACTTATTCTGTACTGGGCACCATCCTAAATTCTTTCTCAAGTGCACACATGTAGCTTACAAAATTATTTAATCCTTCATTCTGCAGGGAAATGATGTGAAGTAGCTTATTCCAGGTCACATGCCCAGTAAGTGGTAGTGCTGGGATGTGAGCCTACACCATCTGGCTGTCAGTCTGAGCTCTTAACTATGCTACACTGCCCCTGGTGTCTTTGAAAACAGTCTAATATGCCATATATGGTTATTTGTGATTGGCAGTGTAAACGTCCTTTCCCCCGCACCTCCATTTCAGTTGAGATTGTCTGGTGGGAGTGTCTGGGGAGGGGCTGAGTTGCATGTTGGCATCAGCATTTAGCAGAGACACAAGAACAGACATGGGAGTGAGACATGAGTCTCACTCAAACTGCAGACACCAGCAGGGCCAGGAGGTGGTCCCAAGTGTAACCATCCCCAAGGAGTCGCAGATCTTGGGGGCAAATATTGGATTTCTCATTGACAAGTAATCTGAGGCCCCCACCAACTTAATTTAAATTTCAAAGAACAGCATGACTTCAACTGGCATCTGGGTTATAGGCAGGCTCTATGATCTCCATTTCATATAATATATTAACCCAGAGAGATTAAGACACTTGTCCAAGGTCACACAGTGACATGGGGTTTGAACTACCTGGCCTAAAAAACACCTGGAGAAGATTTGTGCCCGAAAAATACAGTGCCTGTCACCTGGGTCCCCAGGCTGTTCCAAACCTGGAAAAGTTCAGTTAGCTCTTTTTCTTCATCTATAAGCTGCCTGGATCTTTCAGGTAAATTACCTTCTTTGGCCTCGGAAAGCCAAAGGTGTTTCTTCATTTGCCATGAAGTATTACAACTAACAGACAGTGTGAGGCCTGCTCTGTACCCAGCCTTGGCCTGGCCCCCGGCATGCAGGCCCAGCCCCTGCCCTGGAGGGGCTCATAGTCAGGAGGGATGAAGCTGCCGTGGTCAGAAGGAAGCTTATGAGAGGATGTGGGTGCTACCCAGCACCCAAAGCCTCACCTGAGCTTCCCCGAAGATTGTCATCCTCTGGGAGCTGGTGCAGGAGTAGGGGAGGGTGAAAGTGTCCCTTCATTTTCAGTGATGGGATTTGGATCTATAAATAGTCTTCAGAAATAGAGCAGAGAGAGAAGTCATTTGCAGGTTTACATTAATTCAATAGTGGCCTTTTTCTTCCTCATTAGACAAACTATTTGATTCTATTCAAACTGAAAAACTAAAAACTACCTTGATTCACCAAAAAGTCTATTCTGCCCCCTCAATGCCTCTCTGGATGGGGGAGTCACATGTTTTGAGGCCCTTGCCAGGGTGCATGTGCAGGCAGATGGCTGACCGGTGTGGAGGAGGGACAATGAATTCCAGGGCCCTTTCTTTCCTTCTCCCTCCAACAAGGCACCAGAAAAAGCTAATCAGCGTCAGCAGCCAGAGGGGAAAAATTCATTAGCAGATCTGGTTTTGCATAATTTAGTAGTTGGCATTAGGAAATTAAGTCTGCTTGGCTTTCCTCATTGTAATGGTCATTAGAGAAAACAAGAAGAAAACACAGGCTCATAATCCCAGCAGTTTTCTGGAGATGATAATTAATAACAGCAATAATAAACTGCTAATAAGACTTTGCAATTTTCCCTTCCACTCACATTGTCCTGCTTTTCCTCACAACTGTAGCAGAGGAAAGCAAGTCTGGATCATTGTCCTATTTGATGGACAGTGAAGCTGAGGCCTGGGAGGCGTGTGCAGCTAAGGTGCACAGGTCAGGCATGTCCATGTGCTTGAGCTCAGGGTCAGTGTGCGGTCTCAGAATAACCAGACTCAGACAGGACTAACAGCCTTCTCAGTGCGAGCCTCAATTCTCCCTCAGCCAGAGCAAATCCTATTAACACCAGCAGCAACAATCGTAAAGCTAACCTTTGTTGAGTACTTCCAGGCACCAAATGCTTTACGTGCATACTATCTCAACAACGGCCGTGAAGTAGGCACTGACATCAGCCTCATTCACTGTTGAGGAAATTGTCTCAGAGAGGTGTAACAGACATCAAGTGGAGTGGCTTCTTGGTTCCTAGTGAATCTTCTCTAGGAGTGGCCACACAGGTGGCCAGTGGTTCTGCCTTTGTCATGTGGCCCTTGACAAACCTGATTGGGCCAGGAATGGGCAACTGACTTGAGCTTGGCCACTTAAAGCCCCTCTCTGGGACTTGTCAGATTGGAGCTAAAGCAGGGGAGCAGTCCCCCTCTGGTGATGGCTGGCAGGGAAGAAGTCAGGAAGATGGATGCAGTGATGGGGCGGAGAGGGGTGGGCAGCACCCTGTGGTATTTGAGTCCTTTGTTCTAATTGTCCCTTAGGCACATGGGTGGTGAGAAGCCCCCGTGTCCCCCCTTCTGTGGTTTCTGTCTCTCCCCTTTTTTAAAAATGTTTATTTATTTTGAAAGACTGATAGAAAGAGAGAGAACGTTTGTGCACAAGTAGGGGAGGACCCAAGAGGAGAGGAGAGAGAATCCCAGGCAGGCTCTGTGCTGTCAGTATAGAGACTGATATGGGGCTTGAACTCATGAACTCTGAGATCATGGCCTGAGCAGAAACCAAGAGTTGGACACTTAACCAACTGAGTTACCTAGGAGCCCCAAGTTTCTGTCTCTTGAAACCATGAGTCATAAGCTTGGACCTTGCCTGGTATCCCCCAGAAAGTATGAGGTGTGGCAGGGACTTCAGTCTTATTCCCTTTCACCACAGAGTCCACATCCTCTGCTCTCTAGCCATGTCTGAGTGCATTGGGGACAGCAGGGCAGACCTCTAGTTTTGATTTCTCCTGGCAGTGGGGTCTGTAGGTCCTGTGTCCTGCAGAGGAAACATAGTGAAGGCAAAGTGCATTGAAACTGAATCTTCAGCTGAACCCTCAGACACTAGTGTGGTGCAGGGCTCAACCCCTGTGCTCTGGCAGGACTGGCAGTGCTGGCCATTTGGGGCTTTGGAATTTCTCAGAAAGGAGGCCATGGCCATCTTGGGGCTGGAGGGAAGGGGGAGATGAAGGCGGCCATGAATCTGCCTCTGGCCTTTGCTCTAGACCCAGCCTGTGGCCATGCCTCTGGGGGCTCCCAATCCACGAATTAGCATGGAGAGTTTCCCTGCCTTCTCCTCTCACTCCAGAATGTCAGGAATCCAGTAAGTGCTCTTCAGGATCTCTCTCCTCATTTCCCAAGTCCTTTGTGAAAAGTTGGCCCCAGGCTCCTACTGGGCCACAGAATTCCCCCAGTCCAGCCTCCTGAGTAGGCAACCTGAGGCGAGAACTGCAGGCCGTTGGCACACAGAGGCTGTGGAGGCTCTGCCATTGCTAGTCCTGTCATCTATAGGGACATTCTTTGACCCCTCCATGCCTCCAGTTTCTAAATCCATAATAAACAACAAAAAAGAGAACAATATCAGTAAGTAACTACCTTACAGAATGAGTGTTAGGACTCAAAGGCCTATTACAAGTCAGGTGCAGAGCTCATTGAAGTCAATCAATGCTGATTAGTCAAGATGGGGAAACTGAGGTAAAAAGAGGGAAAGGGATTCCTCCAAGGTCACATTCAGGTCATAAGCAGGACAGGGCTGGGACCAGAAGTCAGCTGCCACCACCAGTGGGTTACCACCTAGAAAGCTCCAGAGAACACTGCACTCATCCCCACCACTTCACACACACCCCCTCCTGCAGAGGCCTACAGATACCTGTGAGATGCTTACAGCCCAGGTTCTATATTTGCCAATGGCCATGAGAAGGGCATGATGCTGTGTAGGAGGATTCGTTTCTGAGGATTAGAGTTCATGAAGTGGCTGAATCTATCCTAGTGAATCAGGCAGAGATTTGTGATTTATTGACACTTCAGAAAAGCCCATCAAGCCACTCCAGTCAGCATCCTCCCTTGTGGGTGCAGCCATCAGGAGCCCCTTTCCTCAATCCCCAGGTGGGAGTGATGTGGCTTTGGGATGGTGGTGGTGGCAGAGGTCTGGAGCTGACAGCCAAGGAAGAATTCTTAAGACATCTTAAGGTGCAAAAAGGTGATTTTATTAAAGCCCAGGGACAGGACTCGTGGGCAGAAAGAGCTGCACTGGGGTCGTGAGGAGTGACTGGTTATGTCTATACTTGGGAGTTAGGGGAGGGTAAGGAAAAAGGGAGGTTTCCAAAAGGACTCTCTTTTTTTCTTTTCTTTTCTTCTTCTTTTTTTTAATATGAGAGGGAGAGAGAGAGAGAGAGAGAGAGAGAGAGAGAGAGAGAGAGAAAGCATGAGTGAGGGAGAGTGGCAGAGGGAGAGAGAGAGAGAGAAATCTCAAGCAGGCTCCATACTCATCCGGAGACTGACGGTAGGCTTGACCCCATGACCTGAGCCAAAATTAAGAGTTGGATGCTCGACTGACTGAGCCAGCCAGGTTCCCCCCCCCAGCCCCCTCCCTTCCTGCCAAAAGAACTTTCATATGCTAAAAAGGACTGATAAAATACTGAAGGCCTTGCAGTTGTTGAGCTAAAGTTACTTTACCCTCTAGTAAGGTATTAACATGAAGACAAGACAGTAGGGAGTTCATGGAGGAATGTTTCACTCTGCATATCTGAAGTATTTGTCAATTAGCTGAAAGTCATAAGGAAATTTAATTTTATCTATATTTTCTTCTTGCCTGTGTTCCCCATATCACTATGGAGGGGAGGGTGATGTTAGGGCTCCAGGAAACAGAGTCTACAGGGCTCTGGAAGTTTGGCTATTGATAAAATTGCTTTTTCCTTGTAAATCATTAAGATAGTTGTAACCTGATAGAGACTCATGTCCTGCATGACTGTGATCTCTATCAATTTGTTTTTCCCTTTTCTTTGTTCTTGGGCAACCAGGGGTGCTTAAGGAATGTCATACATATCCCACCTGGGGGAAGGGGGTGTCAGCTTGTGCTTTGCCCTTAGCTTGAGAGAGATGCCTCCCTCATCAAGAGGACATGGCAGCGGACTCAGGCACCCAAGCAGGTGGGTCTGGACTCACCTTGTGGCCTACAGATGACCAAGGAGGGGTCCACTGTTCTATGCTGAGGGGGTTGCAGTGTGCACTCAGTGTGCACCCACTGAGGGGTGGGTGTGCAAGCTGATTTCTGTGAGTGGGACAGGGTAGGGGCACCCAGGGAGGGCAGCTGTATCTGGTGACCTGGGCTGCTTGAAGAGAATAAGGAGCTGGCTTGCAGGAGGGTGAGGCTGAAGGGCTTGGGGGAAGGGAGACCTTTCCTTTTTTTTTTTTTTTTTAATGTTTATTTATTTTGGAGAGAGAGAGAGAGAGAGGGAGAGAGAGAATCCTAATCAGGATCCATGCTGTCAGTACAGAGCCCGACGTAGGTCTTGAACCCACGAACCTTGAGATCATGACCTGAGATGTTTGACTGAGGTACCCAGGTGTCCTATGAGACCCTTCTTTGTCTTCTACCTCAGAGAACTGTTCGAATTTTTTAACCAGTTCTTTTGATTATTTTTACAATAATTTAAAAAAATCAATCAATAAAAAATCTTTTAACAACAACCTGAGAAATGTCTTGAGGGAGAATAAAAGGATAGGGAGGGGTGGTCCTGAAGCCCTGCCAGGTCCCAGGAGAGGCACTGGCCAGGGCTCAGGCATGCCCAGAGATCAGGGTGTGGCCTTGGAGAGCCTTGGAGGGGCATCTACTCAGGTGGGCCAAAGTCTCCTTAGTTCACAAAGCACTGTCAGGTCCCATGTGTCACTGACCCACACCTGCCAGGTGGGCAGAAAAATACCCTCATTTTGCAGGTGAGAAAACCAAGGCTCCAAGAAGTTGCCACGACTTTCCCAAGTTCACACAGCTGAGGAACTGCAGGTCCCCGACTGGGACTCCTATTAGCCCGTACAGAACCTTCGGGTGACCTCAGTCCTGGAGGCACACAGCTGGTAGCAGAACCCCATCTGCCAGGTGTTTGGGGGTACAAGGCACAGGACCATGCCCAGCAGCCCTGGCTAGAATTGAACCATAGTCTCTGACTTCTAAGCCCAGGTCCTTCCATCCCTGTCCCGCTGCACAGACCAGCCTAGGAACAGTGAGGGGGCAGTGAGAAGGCTTGGGACACGATGATGGGACATGAACGCGGATGTAGTTTGAGAAGTTTGATCCTCTGCGTCTGGTCCTGTGGTACCATTGCTCTAGGTGAGGTCATAGGGCACACACTAAGAACTAGCCTGGTGAGGAGCAGCTTGTAGGCCATGTGCCCATCCTGACTGACCAGCCAATATTCAGAGCTTGGTAGAAACTTCTTTATCTATTTATGAAAACAACAAAGAAACAAATTCTAAAAAACTTCCATCTCCTGGTGTCAGAAGCCACAGACAGCACCAGAAGAGGATTGCCTATGGATGTGGTCTTGGTCACTGTCCTGAGGAATGTGTCTCCTATCCCAATCCCTCCTATTTTCTAGAGCTGGATAGGCGTGAGGTCAGGGTCCCTCAGTGGGGAGAACAGAGCCCTTTACGACTGCACCGAGTTCACGGGAACCATCGCTGCTGCTGGACCCCAGAGATAAGGGTCGGCAAGAACTTGGACCAGGCACAGTGGGGAGAGGGAAGAACAGAGATCCAGTCAAAGAGATGGTCCATCATGGTGGGCAAGGTTTAGTCCTTGAAGCCAGGATATTAGTCTTGCAGTGACTCTTCTCTTCACTTGTCTGTCCATCTGTCCACATATTCACCCAACACAAAGCACCTATTATCTAGTGCACTGCATGCACTGAGGGCAGAGGCTGAAACAGGCAGTTCTTCCCTGGGTGGATTCACTAGTCCCTAGTCCAACCCCAGTTCCCTGGGCTCAGAGTCTGCACCTGGCCAGCCCTTCTGAGCACACAGGACACAGGGAAACTAACCTGCAACCCAGAGTTCCAGGAGACCGAGGTAGAAATATATATTCACTGATTAGTCACCAGTGAGAATTATAACTGGCAGGCAGAGGTCTGTATGGCCTGACCAGTACCTTTCCTCCCTGCTGGCCAGTGATGCAGAAGGCCTGGTTATCAGAAGGGATCATGATGGGTGCGCTGCAATGCCGATGACTTGTGCGTTGGGAAATGGTTGCCTGAGGCAGTCCCCATTCCCAGTGTGGCCCTGCCTTCCTCTGGAACCTCTCAGGTCAGGCGTTTCTTCTTTTAATGAACTGAAATGAGGCCACCATTCTCCTGGACGCTACTCCAGAGGGCATGGTCTGTCTCTGTTGCTGATTTCCCCTCTCCTATGCTTTCAGAGCCAGTCAACCCCCTGTGACAGAGACCTTCTGTTTTTAGACATGTTAGTAGCACTGGTAATTAGGTTATGGTTAGTCTTGCTGACTGAGGGCCCATCTCTCTAGAGTGACAATGCATGATTCTGCTTTGCTCTGGGCAAATTTCATAGTTTAACTTTTAGAGAGTGATCTTCCTCCCTGTTTTCAAGTCTTTGGGTGCACCCTGCTTCAACTGAAGCACATCTCCACTTGGCACAAGGCATATAGAGATGAATAGCACACAGTGCCTGCCTTCCTTACAGTTGGGAGGGAAAAAAGGCATGCTCATGAACAACGAACTACATCTAATGAACTATATTTCTGGGAGTCTCTTCCTGGCTCCCCACCCCCACCCCACCCCATCCACTGGAGGCATATTGTTTGCTTACAAGGATGCAGGCATCCAGTGGAAGCCATGAACATTCCTGGTTGGTGAACATTCCTGCAAATGCTGGGAGATTAGTGGGGGCCACAGCTATGGCATTCCAGGGTGCAGGGCCTCTAACTCCTCTTTGGGTGGCCCCCACAACTTTCCTGGTATTCCCCATTCTCAGGCTGCCCTCCCTAGGTAATGTGAAGCCCCAGGACAATGTGGTATCCCTGAGTAGCGTGAGCCCCAATCTCTTTTGTGTCCTAACTCCATCTACACTCAGCCTGGAGGTGTTAAGGACTGAAAATGGGATTACTATGTGTGTTTTATTAGTAGGCTATTTTTGATGAGTTTGGTCTCTCTCTTTTTTTTAAATGTTTGTTTATTTATTTATTTATTGAGAGAGAGAGAGAGAGAGAGAGAGAGAGAGAGAGAAGGCAGGGGAGGGGCAAAGAGAGGGAGAGAGAATCCCAAGCAGGCTCTGCACTGTCAGCACAGAGCCCGACGTGGACCTCGAACTCACGAACTGTGAAATCATTACCTTAGCCAAAATCAAGAGTCAGATGCTTAACTGACTGAGCCACCCATGCGTCCTAATGAGTTTGGTCTTAAAGTGAAGAAAATGAGTTCCTAATAGTGCAATTTCAGGCAAAAAATGGGCACACTTAAGCCTCCTTAGAGTTTCCAATATTTCAACAGGATGTAGACCTTCTCTCTCGCTGGTGGAACCTGGGGCAGATCATTTATTCTATCTGAAGCTCAGTTCCTTTGTCTGTAAAGCAGGAATGGAAAATACCAGAACTCACTCCACAGGGCTGTTGTGAGGGTTAAATGAGGTAATCTGTGTACAGGGCTTAGAACTTGGTCTTGGTGCTTGTGAGGCAGGGATTCAAGAAACATCAGCTCTTATTATTTTGGGGGCATGGCCTCTCTGAGTTGACTTTGTAAGGGGTATCTCTCTTTGCTTCTCTGTACCTCTGGCTGTCCTTCTATCTTTCATTTTTTCCCCCTCCTTAACCCTGGCCCATTTCTCAGGAAGAGTGGCACCCCAGAAAAGAAGTGCCTACAGAGAGCTTTGGGAATCTCACTTTGTGGGGCATTGGGATTAACTTGGGTAGGGACACCCCAACACAGAGAAGGCCCCACTTTCTTTTAATTAACTAAAATCTCTGCCTTCTGATGAATTCTTGTCAAGAAAATTGCTGTTAATAATTTATAGCTATTTTCCTTTCCAATGAGTGTCTAATTCCTGGAATGCTGCCCTCATTGTATTGTGGCTGCTGAGGAGGGGCTGGGGTGTGTGTGTCTGTGTTTGCTGGAGGTGGTTCCAGAAACTGTAAGTGGAGAGCTCCTGTTGATTCCTTCTGGGCAGTGTACAGGGTAGAAGCAAGTCCCTCCTGCCCTTTCTTTCCCCCTTGGCCTCTGTGCTATGTCTGAAGTGGTGCCTGAGAGACCTGGCTGCTCTCCTTGAGTCACATCAGATGACCTGAGACATGGCTGGGAAGACAGAGTGGGGATGCTCTGTCCCTGGGCCCATGTCCAGAAGGGCCACAGTGGCACATCTGGGTTCAACAGAGCAATTTCCCCTCCTGTCTCCTGGTCTTCACTTAGCCCTCACATGGCCAGCTGTTGTCTCATCTGAAACAAGTCTGTGAAACCATGTATTTGATGAACTAGCTGTATTTTTATATTAAATATATAACAATTGCAACAAAATAGTTCATGTTACATTTCACCTAAAATCATCCCCATGTCCTGGCAATGGTAGCTGCCACTCTATGAAAAATCTTAGCTTGAGTTTTGGGTATGGGAGAAAGGGTAAGAGTTTATGCCATTTGCCTGGCAAATCCCTGTTTGCCAGGCTGGGAGCTGGGTAAGGACAGAGGCTGTAGTAAGGAGGATGTAGCACATAGTAAGTACTGAGTGGCATGGTGTGGATGCAGGAAAGAACACAGCTTTGCGTTCAGACCTGGGTTCAAAAACCAGCTTGTGCTTTACTTTGTATTCAGTCCAGGGGAAGCTAACTTATTTTGATTTTCCATGCATATAACGGGGATAACTTCTATCTTGCAGCAGAGTTGGGAGGCCAACTGGGATAGTACATCCACTACTCAGCATAGGGCGAACTCTTACTAGATGCCAATTCCCTTCCATTCTCCCTTCTAGTATTTGATTAATCAATCTGTACCAAGCTGTTAGTGAGGTAATGTGCCTCCTCCTTACCCAGGGGAGTTTGCATTTACCTGCAAGGATGAATCTCCAGGATCATGGGCAGCCGCAGTACAGCGGAAAGGCACTTAGGCTGAGTAGCAGCTCCCTGGTGGGCAGCAGGGTCTCAGTTCTCACCCTGGGGCTATCACTCCTGCTGGCCTGGGAGGCAAGACTTAAAGTAGAGAGTGCCTGCCTCTGGGATTGCAATCTCAAGTCCTCCAGAGACTGGGCTCGTAGTAACACTGAGCACAGGACTGCACCATGCAGGTGGCAGTGCTGATGGCACACTGGAGAAAGCCTGATGGCACTCAGCTTCATGGGAAAGCAACAACACTTTATTGACTAAATGAAACAGGTTTGACAAAACAAACAAAGCAGAAACAGACCCATAAATGCAGAGAACAAATTGATAGCTGCCAGAGGGAATTGGCAAAAAGGAGTGAAGGAGAGCGGGAGGCACAGGCTTCCAGATATGAAACGAATGAGAAAAAAACAAATAAAACCCCCAGGGGGCTGCTAGTTTACAACCTCTCAGAGCTGGCAGGAACAATAGTCACAATATGTAACGACTAGAAGCCTCGTTCTGAGACACAAGCAGCTCCCCATTTCAAGCCTCTCCATCCCCTGAAACTCTGGGTGGAGGGAAGAATGAACTTTCTCCTGGGACCCCAAGGCCTGAGCTGCAGCTTCCTGTCCATCATTTTATACCCAGTCTATAAAGAGTGACTGTTCTCATGGGCTCTGGCTTGACTTCTTTCTGGACCTACTTGCCTGGGGACCGAGTGGCTGGGCAGTGCTTGCTTCCAGGCTATGTGGGGTCCTTAGCATGTGTAGGTTGCTCCCGCTGACCCTGGGGGGACCTGCCACCCCAAGATGGCCTGGCCTGACTGCAAATCTAGGCCACTCTGCCAGTGGCGGTCGGTAGCTCAGGTTTCTGGAGCTCGTCCTTGGAGATCTGAAGCCTCTTTATTCTTGACTTCTGAGCTTGTGCCTCTTACTGACAAGAGGTTGAGTTGTGTGGGCTAGTTTATGACCTTCTCTGAGACTTGGTTTCCTGCATCCCAAGGGTGGACTGAATAATATGCCAGTCTGCTTGGGATAGTGATCGTGAAGGTCTGGTACAAGGATATATGTGTGGCTTGTATTCCCTCCGGCCCACCTATTGCAGGTCAGGAATGCCCTGTGACTCATGACCGACCCAGCTCCAATGATCACATCATGGGGATTATCTGGTCCCTGTCCAGCCCTCCAGGTGTGAAGAGTCCCTCACACCTTATGTGCTCCAGTTTGAAAAGCAGTTCTACATCTACACTCCCTGAGAGCTTGTTCACTGCCACCAATCCAAGCAGGACAGGGAATATTGTACTTATGGTTTTGGTAGAAGACGAGAGGTCAAGGGGCTTACCTAAAATCATACAGAAAATTGAGGATAGCATCAGGTTAAAAGTACAGACATACCTCCAGCAGCTTTCCTCACCACCCTCTACCTCTTTCCCACATCTGCTGCCCCTGTTGGGAAGCATGGGGTGTGAATGAATAGAAGGGAACACATTCCCTTCTATTAAACAGCTAGAGGGGGTCAATGAGCTGTGAACAGAGGAGAGGGGAACAGTGGGTGTTTGAAACCCAGTAAAAACCCATGTTTCAAGGTCCACCGTGGACATCGATCACATCATAAGTGTCTCACAAAGTATACAACATCATCTCAAGTGGAGGACCCAACTAAAGGACACCACACAAAAGCAACCAGACAACTGAAAGGACATGGAACTCTGCAGGGCAAGTGGTCCAGTCTCTCCACCAAGTTTAATCACAGAAAAGGAATACTGTGCTAGATTACAAGACACCCAAGGAATGTACCAGGTATAATCAGTGGTCCTGGATTGGACACTGGTTCAATGAAGTGGCTGTAAGCAGTTGGGAAAATCTGATTGTTGTTTGTTTATTACATGATATGAACATTTGCTAAAATGGAAGGAAGACTGTTAACTGAAAAAAAATAGGCTAAGAAATGGTATCAGACAAATCCAAATTGAACGACGTTTCATAAAACAACTGATTGGGCCATTCAAAATGTTAATATCATCAAGGACAAAAAAACCAGGAAATATTATAATTTAAAGAAGATGGACAGAAGCACCTGGGTCAAAGAGTACTCATATGTTTTCTCCACACCAACACACAGCCGGAAAACAAAAATAGCATGTGTCTGGTGTCCATAGACAGAGCTCTGGGCAGCCTGAAGTAGTGAACAATCCCGCATACCCCACCAGCTTAATCAGTCGATTAAGCATCTGACTCTTAATTTTGGGTCAGGTCATGATCTTATGGCGCATGAGTTCAAGCCCCTCATAGGGCTCTGTGCTGACAGTGTGGAGCCTGTTTGGGATTCTCTCTCCCCGTCTCTCTGCCCTTCCCCCCTTGCTGTAGCTCTCTCTCTCGCAAAATAAATAAATAAGAATTTAAAAAATATAAAGAAGGTGGACAACTTAGTCCAACCAGTGACCCTTAACTAGACCCAGATTTTAAAGGAAAAAAAAAAAAAAAAGAAAGTCTAGCTCTGGAAAATATGGGGATGTGCCACCCAGACCTCCCCTCAAGACTTGCTCCCCAGCTGCAAGAAGAATAGCCAGCAGACAGCTCCTTCGGATCTGGCCCAGCTCGTGCCCTTCCCAGGGTGGTCGCAGGGAGCGACTGATCCAGGAAGGACCACAAAGCCCATTCTAGCTCCACACAGGACGTTTTGATGGGCAGTTCTTACTCCAGGGAATCTCCATTGGGTACACTGAGGCTTCACTGGCTCTTGTGTGGCAGTTCACTTCTTCCTCTACCCACTCCTGCTTCCTCTTGCTTCCTTTCACAGGAGTAGATCCCTGAAAAACATCTTGCACCCCAAACTCCATCACGGTATGTACATCCAAAGAACCCAACCTGTGACACCAACTCTAAAGGACTGCATTGGACAATCAGGGAATTTTGACTAAGGGCTGTATATTAATTAATAGTATTGTTTGCATGTTAACATTGCTGAATATGGCAATTTCAGGGTGGTGGTGTAAGTGGACTCTCCTTGTTCTCAGGAAACAGGTTAAAGTATTTCACAGGGAGAGGCCAACTTATTCTCAAATGGTTAATATATATCTACATATCTGTGTTGCTATATTATCTACACAGATCTCCCTATATAGATACCCAGATACCCGGATGTAGATACATATGTATCTATATAGAAACCCATATATACTGGAAACAGACAGAGACAAAACAAATGTGACAAAATGGTACCAATTCATGAATCTAGGTGAAATGCTTACAAATGCTCATTATATTAGTTTTTCTTGTAGGTTTGAATTTTTCAAAATAAGAGCTGAGAGAAAAAAATCAATAGCTATAGTATGACTTTATTTTGGTAAAAACAATACACGTACATGTCTATGTGCAGAAAAGGTCTGGAAGGATGTACCCTAAGGAGCCACAGTGGTAATCTCTGAGTGGTTGGAAATGTGTTATTTTCATTTCACTTGTCAGCATTTTATCATTTACTGAAATTCACATGTAATGAAAAATTACTAAAATAATTCATCAAGGCCAACAGCAGGGGGAAAAGTGGGCCTCCCTGTGGTCCAGGAGGGCAGTGGTCTGGAAAAGGGGGCCAACTCCTTCACTTCCTATCCTCCAACAAGCGAGATTTAAATTCCAATAATGTCACTGCTTTTACTGGTTGTTGCAGCCTCAGGCTGACAAGGCACTGGCTTCAGAAAATGAAATCATTGAATAGGAGATCAGTGGTGACAGATGAGGCTGGCCCGCTGGTGGGGTGTACGGGACTGTTTACTACTTCAGGCCGCCCAGAGCTCTGTCTATGGACACCAGACACATGCTATTTTTGTTTTCCGGCTGTGTGTTGGTGTGGAGAAAACATATGAGTACTCTTTGAATTACATGTAAAATTGAATTTTTTCACCTCTCTCAAGTGTCATTGTGCAACTATCAGTTCTGATATTTTTATAATCTTTTTATTTATTTTATTTTTTTAAATTTTATTTATTTAAGTAATCTTTACACCCAGTGTGGGGTTTGAACTCATGACCCTAAGATCAAGAGTCATATGCTCACACCCTCCTCAGGCATCTGAGAAGTCCCTGCTTCACCCTTTCCTGTGGGCTCTCTCTTTGACACATTTATTAAAATCAAACCTGAATAAAACTACAAGTTTAATAAAAAAAAAAGAGTCACATGTTCTTCCAACTGAGCCAGCCAGGTGCCCCTTTGGAACCCCCGTTTTTTAAATATTTATTTTTGAGAGAGAAAAAGAGAGGGAATGAGTTAGGGAGGGGCAGAGAGAGGAGGAAAGAGGACCCGAAGCAGGCTTCACGCTGATAGCAGAGATCCTGATGTGGAACTTGAACCTATGAACCATGAGATCACGACCTGAGCCAAAGTCAGACTCCCAACCGACTCCCAGGCACCCCACTCCCCACTTTTTCCCTTCACCATGTTGCTTTCAGTCAGAACAGGTTTTCTCAGCAATATGAGTCTGAAGGGAAGATTATATTTAAATGCTCCAGTGAGTGACTTAACATCCCTCAGCCCCCCATCATCGTGGCCCGAGACCTACCTGGCGGGCTCAGGAGAGGATGGACTTCTCTCAAGAGAAGGATTCAGGGTAGGCTTAAGGCTGGGTGTTTCTTCTAGGGAGCCAGGAGGATCAGCATTGTCAGAGAGGAGAAAGGGCTGTGCCCTCAGGGAGGAGGGGTGGAAAGAAACAGCAGCAAATTGGCTGCACCAGAGCTAAAGCCAGGCCAGGGGAAGAGATGGAGGCAGATGGATGTTGTAACAGATTCCCCATGCCAGGGCTTCCCCTCCCGTTCTGCCCTCAGTCCCGGCTTCTCACCCTTTTCTGTGGCTCAGTGCTGCTTGGGGGCTGGCTGTCTTGTGTAAAGCCTGCCTCAGTTAATTTACCTTCTGTTTTTGTGGCCCAGCCCTGGGAATAATCATCAATCAACAAATATTTACCACTCTGTTATTATTTGCTAGGTGCTGAATGAAGCTTTCTTTGACAACCAAACTGACCTTTCTCTTATACTTTGAGGCACCGCCAAGCATAGCCAAGCGGTTATCTGCCTTGATAAGCTTCTTTTGCTTTGCAGAGGCCACTCTCCTCTCTTTAGCTGGCCTGGGATGTCTTGGATGAAAAACTTGTATGTGTCTGTTTCACGTTCAAAGTGAACTTAATGAGAATGGGGCTCTCAGGTCTGTGTTTCACGTTCAAGGTGAACTTAATGAGAATGGGGCTCTCAGATCTGTGTTGCTGGGATCCTGGGCACTGAATTGGGTCTGGCTGGGAGAAGCCCACACAACCCAAAGTGCAAGACAGTCACCTGGATGTCTCCCAGGTGCTGCAAACTCAAAATGTTCTGCTTTGAAATCATATGTTAAAAGTCACTTCTATTCATGGAGGCCTTTCCCAAGCTCTAGACTAGGCTTGGGACCTTGCCCTGTGTTCCTGCTGGTCCTTCTAATTCCTCTACATCACTCAACACATTTAAAAAAATGCTTGTTTAGCATCAGCCTGCTCTAAGACTTTCTACATTCGTGAGGACAGGGACCATGTCTGTCTAATTCACAATGGGATCCTTTATACCTGGAAGTTGGTAACTCAATATTTGTTGAATGGATGACAGAGTGAAAATTCAAGTCACAGTTGGAGAGGGAAGCCAGAAGCCAGTCCAGGAAGAGCAGCAGCCTCAAGCACAGGTATGAGATCGAAAGTCAGAGAGAAAATGAGGGAGCCACAGTCAGATATAGGCTGGGAGGTGGGCTCAGAAAACTATGGTTTGGGCCATAAACTGTGGCCTAGGCAGGATGCTGCGATCTGACCATTAGCAGGAACAAATCTAATGGTAAGATGATTGTTTTTGTCCCTGTTGTCAAGCTTTCTTCAGGCATCCAGGAGTTACTGAAAATTGGATCCCAGGTGACTGACTCTGCACCCAAGGATTTTCTCTCTTGATGTGTGTGGAGGTGCACCCAAAGATTTTCTCTCTTGATGTGTGTGGAGGTGCTCAGCACAGATCTTGGCACTTAGCAGATTCAGATCAATTTTGTTGATACTAAAATTGACAGAGCAAAGTTATATTAGCCAAAGAAAGACAGGCGTATCTATTAGGGTTCTCTGGTTACAAGTAAGAGAAACTGACCTGGCTAACTTACACAAACACTTAACTAGAGGAGAAGTGAAAAAAGCAGTCTTTGAGACTGACAGGAACGAGCACAGCTCTGGGAATATGATATCAGAAATACTGAGGTGTCCTGATAAGGAAAAATTTCGTTTATCTGTCCTTAGTTCTTCTCACACTGGGCCCAGGAGGGATAGGCTCCTTGACAGTCCCATCAAGTCTGGATGCAGCAGAAAGGGGTTCACCAAATGAAAGGGGTGTACATGTTCACACTCTCAGCCTCTGTGTTGACTCAGTGAGAGTCTCTCCCGGCATTGGCTGGGATGTCTTGCTTGGTCTAGTGACTTGTCCTTCACATCCGTTTGTTGTCCTTTCCCCAAGCCTTGGACTATATGCCTGACTCTTTGCCCAGGCTTTCTGGGCTACCCTGATCTGATTCCCCTTGTTTTCTATTTTGCATCCATGGGTCCAGCCTTCCTACCCTTAGTTCCAGAAACTGACCCTCTCCCTTGCCTGGGAGGGAAGATCAGATAAATTCCCAGGAAATTTGAAACTTCAGCAACCATAGATGTGAGCTGGAAGTTGGAAGCCAAGAGCAGAAAGATATGTTGTCAATGGTGAGTGAGTTAAGGGTAGATTCACAACTATAGCCTAGACTTCTCTGTTTCCTGGACAATACATTTTTGCTTTTAATTATAGAAGTAACATATGTTCATGAAAGAAAATCTAGAAAGTATGTGAAAGTGAAAAGTACCCACCGCAATACACCCACCCATTTATATTTTAGACCCAAGTCTTTTGACGTCTAGTCTGGTTGGGGAGACAATACAGCAAAATGGTGGAGAGAATGGGCTCTGGAGCTCTAGCACTGCCAGTTAGTACTTATGTGACCTTTCAATGTTGGTTAGCCTCCCTAAACTTCAGTTATCACCTACTGTGAAGAAAAGGCAGAGTGATGTTTGTTATATAGTAAGTACTTAATAAATCTTGGTAAGTGCTCAATAAATATTTAATTATATTAACATTTTCTATACTGCCATGCCGCCTGGCCCAATTCTTTCCCTGAATTCCTTAGGCAACTTCTCATCTCAATCCTGGCCTTCTGGGGTACCATCCATTTGTCTTGCTGAATAATTTTTTTTTTTATTGGACCCACTCCATGCTTTAAAAGCAAAGCTAGCATCCAGGAGATTACATGGGGCGATTTGGGCAGGAAGTGGGGCAAGGATAAAGACAAAGTGTATGGAAGAGCCAACCAAGTATTACGTTGCCCCACAGCTTGTAGGCTCTGACTGCTCTCCCCTTTCAGTAATAGCACCCTTGCCCCTTTTTCCTTCAGGGAAGTTTTCTCCCTAGGTATTTGAAGGAGGCTGAGTAACATTTTCTGGTCCTACCTCTCCTAATCCACAGGATAGGCAAGTGATCCAGGCCTAGCCAATCAGAGTATTCCAACCTACTGCCTTTAGAAAGTGGCTCAGTAACTGGCAAGTGGTCTCAGCTAGACCCATTAGATTCTTCTCAGGACTTTGTCTTTGGAATCAAGGCTGGAAGGATGTAAAGATCACTTGCAATGGGAGGAAGCCTGCCTGCAGGGAGAGAGAATGAGATCAATACCAAGAGATGCACAGATGAACCTGCAAGTGTCAAGTTCTGGGTTCCAGTCCTTGAAGCCTTGGTTCTTGCAGGACTTCTGAATTATGTGAGTTTTCCCAGTAATCTTTCCAGCTATGTGAGCCATGTAATCCTCCCCTCCCCTGCCTTTTTTTTTTTTGCTTAACTGAATTTTTTTTTTCTTAACTGGTTTGTATTAGGCTGTTATTTCCAAGTCAAAGAGTCTTGACTAATACAGATGCTTTGTTTGTAAAGATGGGGAGGCAGTTGTGTAATCATTTTGTAATTTTGTCCATCTGTCTCTGATGAGCAGGAACATTCTCCCCAAATATGTAGCACTCCCAGCACAATGACCAAGATCAAGAGAACCCCAATCTCTTGGGACTAGGTCTTGCTGATTACTTATTCAAGGTTCTCTGGAGTTGCTCTCTGTCTTATTGATTGCTGATATTATTGATATTGATTGCTTATTGTTGCTCGGCAACATTCACTCCATCAAGCAGAATTGAGTCTCTCAAGCCTTTGGAGTTATTTGAAGGAACTGTGATCCTTTCATCTCTTCTGGTTTCCTTGGAGCTTGTTCTATTCCCTTTCATCTCCAGCTCAGCACTATGAAAAGGTGTAATGGCGTGAGATCCTGGAGTCTTGATGCGTATGAAAGTATATAGGCATATTCTGAGCAATCAGAATTAATAATGTAGCATCCATACCCTACTTGCTTTATCATCTCAGGCTTCTTTTTTTTCTTTTTTTTCCTTAAAGCATGCCTGGATAAACGGGACATCCCAGGAAAGGCTTGTGCAGTACTCCCTGTCTGGTGGAGGTGCAGGAAGAGGGCTGGTGCCATGTAGTCAGGGACACAATAGGCTTCCGGTTTATTGCCAGCTTGAGGATTCCCCTGCAGTCAGAGACTGTCTTCCTATTGTCTGGGAAGTCTACCCACCTTCTCATCAGGTTGCCCCTCTCCTCCTTCAGGAAAGTGCACAGAACACTTCAGAAAGCCTTCTGGCTTGATTCCTTTCAGTGCCAGTAAATCCAGCATTTGTTGTTTCTTACATATGCTTTTTTAAATTTCTTTGAGCGCTTGGTACATTAATTGGGGGCATGAACAGTGTATCCTTAGATTTCCTTTAAGAACATCATAGAAAAAACAAGAGATAAGGGGATCAAGTCCAGTGTAATGGGTTCTGGGGTATATCTAGATTTCATCATCGAGGTGAGGATATAGAACTGGAGAAATAGGCTTTGTGGTGTGTACTTTCTAGGATAGAGATGCCGAGAGGGCTATGAGCAACGTAGGGGCTTGAGTTTCATAAAATTCATAAGAAGAAATGAAAAAAGGATGCTTTTTTCTACTCTCTATTTGGTTTATTTCTGCTCTAATCGTTAGTAATTCTCTTCTTCTGCTAACTTTGGGTTTGGTTTGTTATTTTTCTAGGTCCTTGAGATGTGAAGTTAGGTAGTTGATTTGAGATCTTCTTTAATGTAAGCATTTATGGCTATAAACTTTTCTCTTGGCACTGCTTTCACTGCTCCCTAAGATTTTGATAGGTTGTGTTTTTATTTTCATTTGTTTCAAGCTACTTTATAATTTCCTTTGTGAGTTCTTCTTTGACCTACAGTTGTTTAACAGTGTGTTGTTTAATTTCCACATTTCTGTGGATTTTCCAGTTTTCCTTCTGCTATTCATTTTAGTTTCAGTCTATCGTGGTTGAAACAGGTTGTTTGTATGATTTAAGTCTTCTTTAATTTGTTAAAAATTGTTTTGTGGCTACCATGTGGTCTATCCTGGGGAATGCCTCATTGCACCTGAGAAGAGGTATATTCCACCGCTCTTGGCGACAAAGTCTCCCTCCTCAACTAATCTGTGGTCAAGCTCCTCTAAGGTCGTAAGTCCTTTATCTTGGTGTCTGTCCTCATTGGGGGCTGCCTCACTCAGTTGTAGCAATAATCTTGCTAAGTCAGTTTAGAGAGAATCCCCCCGCACTTGACATCTGATCACCCTCAATCTCTGATCAAATTCCTCACCTGCCTCCATCCTCCCATGTGATGTCTGGTCACCTTGGCCTGCCCTCAGCAAGAATCCTGTTCAAGTGTGTTTACTAGAATTTCTCCTTCCCTCTGATATTTCTTGTTAGTAATTTTCCATCCACTGACCCCAACTCTGCTCCTTGGATATAAATATTCAATTGCCCATGTTGTATTTGGAGTTGAACCCAGTTCAATACTGGAATTTCTTTTCCTTTATTGCAATAGTTCCTGAGTAAAATTTGTTTCTGTTTCTGTTTTTACCACTTTAACTACTGGTAGGCTTTGTTTTTCTTTAACATTGGGAAGAGGATTTTTCTGAATATTCCCATAGATATAAATGTGCAAGTGACTTTTAGCTTGATTTTTTGGCATTCGCAAATATAAATGCTACTGTGATAATTTCATTGCAAACCAGTCAACCAGTCATATCTGAACAACAACAACAACAACAACAACAAAAACAATCAAGATTTCCAACCACTGCTCCACTGGGCCTCTAGAGAGTTCTAAGGGGTCAGCAGAAGTTGTGAATCCCACCAAGATAAAGTGATAAGGTGATAAAGAGAAAATCTTAAAAACAGTCAGAAAAAGAGGCTTATTATATATAGAAACAACAAATGGCCACAGACTTCCTGCCAGAAATGATGCAAGCCAGAAGACAATAATAATCCATCTTTAAAATGCTGAAAGACAAGAAAAATCTGTCACCTTAGAGTTATATAACCAGCAAACATGTTTTCCAAAAATACTTTTCAGACAAACCCCATGAGACCCATACTACAAATTGTACAGGGAGTTCTTCAAGCAAGAAGAAAATGATACCAAATACACCCTTGAATCTTCACAAAGAGTGCAAGAAATAGTAAATATGTGGGTAAATGTAAGAGAGCTCCTTTCATTAACTAACATATTTTTTTAAAAAAAGGTAATTGAGGGATGCCTGGGTGGCTCAGCCGGTTAAGCTTTCTACTCTTGATTTTATCTCAGGTCATGATCTTACAGTTGAGAGACCAAGCCCTGTGTGGGACTCCACACCTAGCAGGGAGCCTGCTTAAGATTGTCTCTCTTATCTCTCTCCCTCTGCCATTCTCCCATTCGTGCTCTCTCTCACACAAAAATAAAATAAAATAGAATTGAAGAAAATAAAATAAAGTATTAAAAAAATAATTGAGGGGCACTTGGTTGACTCAGCGTCCAACTTCAGCTCAGGTCATGATCTCACAGTTTGTGGGTTTGAGCCCCACTTAGGGCTCTGTGCTGAACACTTGCTCAGAGGCTGGAGCCTGCTTCAGATTCTGTGTCTCCTTCTTTCTCTGCCCCTTCCCTGCTCATGCTCTGTCTCACTCTGTCCCTCAAAAATAAATAAATGTAAAAAAAATTTTTTTAAAGATAATTGAATACTTAAAGCAACAGTAGTAACAATGTATTGTGGGTTTTTAGTGTAAGTAGAAGTAAAATATATAACAATAGTGGAAAGGTGGAAGGGAGAAAAGGAAAGGTGTTGGTATAAGGTTCATATATTACATGTGAAGGGAAATAAAATTATTTGAAGGTAGACTGTGTAAGTTAAAAATGTGTATGGAAAACCCTAGAGCAACCACTTAAAAAAGAAGCAAAGCTATAATAGCTGATAAGCCCTTAAGTGAAAATAAAATGGAAAAATGAAAAAAAAAACTGTCTAACACAAAAGAAGGCAGGAAAAGAAAAAAGAATAAAGAGTGAAATGGACAGATGGGACACATAGAAAATGGATAGCAAGATGGTAAATTAAAACCTAACTATTTACATTAAATGTAAATGGTCTGCGTTGTCAAGGATTCAGCATGCAGGTCTATAATCATTACATTGTCAAGGATAAAGTGGATAATTTCGTAATGATAAAGGGATCAATTCAACAAGAAGATAATCTTATATAAGTTATGCATATAAAAAAACTTCAAAATTCGTGAAACAGAAAATTACAGAAGTAAAAAGAGAAATAGGCAAGTCTATAGTTATAGTTTGAGATTTCAAAACACTTCCCTTAATAACTGATTAAAAAGCAATAGATATATAGAAGACTTCAATAATGCAATGAAGACTATCAGCCAACTGTGCCAAATGATATTTATAGAACACTACACTCAATAATTACAGAACACAAATTCTTTTAAATTTCAAATAAAATGTTTACCAAGAGAAACCATATTCTGGGCCATAAAATGAATTTTAATAAATTAAAATGACAGATATCATACAAGGTGTGTCTTTTAACCACACAAGAATTAAACTAGAACTCAATAATAGAAAAGTCTAAAGCCAATGATCAAAGCTTCCACCTTAAGAAGCTAGAAAACAACCAATTAAACTGAAATCAGTAAAAGGAGAAAACAAAACTATAGAAGTGAAGTCAATAAATAGAAAATAGACAAACAATGAGAAAATAAATCAAAGCCAGGACCTTGGTAAAAATCAATAAAGTTGCAATCTATCTGGACTGATAAAGGGAAAAGGAGGAATTTCTAATATCAAGAACAAAGGAGAAATCAACAAAATTAAAAGGCAATACTGAATAGGAGAAGATATTTGCAAATGACATATCTGATAAAGGGCAGGTATCCAAAATATATAAAGAACTTATACAATTTAACACAAAAACCAAATAATCCAATCACAAAATGGGCAGAAGACATGTATGGGGAATAAGTTTAGGAATTTCCTGAGCCTGCACTGATGGGTTAACAAGGCATAAGGAATTAGAAACCCATAGGATGTTCTCATCCAAGATTGGGTAAACAAGATTAGGTAAATAAGGCTCTTTTTCCACACGGCTATAAGTGGGAAAACTCTGAGATGGCAAAATTACAAAATGGAAACTTCCAAGATCTCTGAAACACTGACTTGCACTGGAGTGTGATGTGGGTAATAAATGATCGTTGTGTGAAACCTCTGAGATTTCAGGGTTTATTTGTCACAGCAGCATTGTCCAGTGTTACTCTGACTAACCTATAAGGTTCTGAGAGATCTAACAGAGAAAGAAGTTACACTTCAAATATACTGCTATCCGGGGAGCGGGCAAGATGGCGGAGAAGCAGGGAGCTCTGTAATCCGCGCACGCCCGTATAGATTGAACTGAGAAGGACTGAAGGGATAAAACTTGGATTTGCAAGTGGGGGAAAGAAGAAACAGACGCCAGAAAGAAGACAACCTCAAAGATGCCTGAGTGAGTGTCTGTGATCTGGGAAATTAGGGGACGGGCGGGTCCCGGTGGTAAAGGGGAAAGGAGCCCCCGAGCCCAACACAGGGAGAGTGCACTGTGCCCCGGAGAGACCAGGGGAAGAGAAAGACGGAAAACGCACCTAGAACCAACTCTAAGGGAGGAAAAACTCGTCCGTCTCCCCATATATAACTGCCGAGCGCCGGGAGAGAAATCCGTCCCATCTGGCCGGCGAATTCTTCCTTGGGCGCAGCGGCAGCGGCATCCACTCCAAGCCGCACTGGGAGCGGCTGCGGTGCGAAAACCGGTGGCGACGGCGCCAAGAAAAGCGCCTTGAAAAGCGGCAGCGGCGGCGGCGGCGGCGGCTCCGCGAAAAGGGCGACGCAAGCCGGGCCGGGAGGCCGGCCGCCAGTGGGAACGCATCTCATCCCCGGTGACGGTGTTGAACTGCATGGACTGGGATTTGGAAGTGAGGTGGAGCTTGGAGAATACAGTTTGGCTCGCCCACGGCACAGGGAGATCGGACTCAGAAGGGCAGCTTGCGACGCTTGGTTCCGGCAAAGCTTTGAGGTGGCGCCATTCTTCTCCCTGCAAGCACCAAGGCGGGGCCTCGGAGAGAGCAGCCCCCGAGACCTGACGCCAGACCACGCCCATTCGCACAGGGGAGTTGTCTTTTTTTTTTTCTTTTTTTTTTCTTTCCTTTTTTCTTTGCTTCTCCTTCTTTTCTGCTGCCATCCACATATATATCCCATAGCATATTCTTATCTCTCCTCTTGGCTGGTTATATGCTTTTAGACTGCCCACAGACTTTTGCTATCTCTGTCCCCACCTTGTTTTTTTTCTTCTTTTTGTTTTTGTTTCCTTTTCTTCTCTCTTTTCTTCTCTTCTTTCTTTCCTTTCCTTTCCTTTCCTTTCCTTTCTTTTCCTTTCCTTTCCTTTCCTTTCCTTTCCTTTCCTTTACTTCCTTCCCCTTTTGGCTTGCTTGTTTGTT